>JAWWEE010000040.1:72868708-72911362 GCA_035221455.1 Xenops minutus
ATCTCTTCTCTGTGGAGAAGACAGGACAGGACCCGAGGGAGGGGCCTGAAGTTGTGTCAGGGGAGGTTTAGGTTGGACATTAGGAAAAGGTTCTTCACCCAGAGGGTGGTTGTTCCCTGGAACAAGCTCTCCAGGGAAGTGGTTATGGCACCCAGCCTGCCAGAGTTCAAGGAATATCTGGATGATGCTCTCAGTCATGTGGTTTAGTTTTAAGTAGTTCTGCAGGGACTTGATGATTCTTTTATGAGTTGAGATATCCAATGACTCCTTCAGAGCGAGATATTCTATGACTCTATTTGCATAACATAAATAATATACATACTATAGTATACATACATACAAATATAGCTGTATTACTTTTTCAATACAGCCATACTATATCTTTTTGCACATATGTACCCCACATGAACATTTTAGCAAAATGTTTTTCATTTCTGTCTTTTTTACGATTTGTACTGAAAGCAATATCTCGTCTGTCTAGCAACCAAAGAAAGAAATAGTGCATTTATCAACTGGATGGAGTTTGTGACTAAACTCATGTGTACTGCTACTGAAGATGCCATCTTAAATACAAAGGATCGAGAATTTAGGCACCTATCTCAAAATCTTCAGGCACCTGAATCAAAATCTAACCACTTATCCTGTCCTATCAGTGTTCTTTACTGAGTGCTGTAAGCAAAGCATCTTCTTTATGCACCACTAGCATTAAAGGTCCTTCAAGCAAAAATTGGGTTCTCCATGAGAAATGTGCTTTATTGAAGTTGCATGGGAGAAATAGAACAAAGTTTAGTAAAATTCTCTTCCTGATGCAAAAGAGCATCTAGGTCAGTCATTGCTACTGTTTCTCTGCAGTGTTAATGAGAGAAAAAGCAACAAATTTTTATCACTTGGAATATGACTCAGAATAAGAGACAGAAAATCTACTGATTAAGCAAGGGGGGGTTGTTCTTTTAATTAAGTGGTTACTTAATGAAGTAAAATGGTACTTTAAATGTAAGTATCCAAGCCTGTAAAAAGTTTAGGAACACTATAAGTGTTTGTATATCAAAAGCAGCCTGGGTTAAGATTATTTCTCCTTAAGAGGTGACATCTCAGTTTTACAGATGGAGAGAGGACTTTGAGTTCTAGCAAGATTAGTCATTGCCAGTAACATCACCACTGTACAGCAAGGAAAGTGTATTTTTGGGTATAATGTTACTTACTGCTACATGGGGACAGTTGCATAGATGCAGTAAAATTTTGTTGGGTTTTTTTATGAACAATAATGACAGGGAAGACAATCTTTTTTCAAGACTTTTTTCTTAAATATTTTTTTTCCAAAATTTCGAACCATAAAAGTTTAGACATTTACAAACTGAAACACTGAAGCTGAAAATAGCATGCATAAATTTTTTAGCCAAATATTTTACCAGGTTGGATACTTAGTGGCTATTATTAAAAAGTTTTAAAGTTTAGCTGTACTTTGGAAAGAAATTGCTTCTTTTAAAAAGAAATGCTTTCTTAAGAAAATATTTTTTTGTTGAGGAAACCAAAACAGTAACAGATTTAAGTCTTGGTGCACGATACAGAATTGAAAACAGACATTTCCCCTAGGAACGTCCACTTCATCAAATTTTCCATTTTGACCAAACAGTTGTTTTTCTACACACAAAGTGGGGGAGGACTTTTATGGCCATTTTTCTGTTGCCTCTGTCATCATTTATCACCCTATATATTATGCCCACCTTAGGCTGGGGTCACAGTGCCCTTGGTTGCCTCCCACTCCACTGGGTTTAGGCACCTGCCTATTAGTTGTTGGGATTCACAGAATGGATTGGGTTGGAAGGGACCTTAAAGATCATCTAGGTCCAACTCCCTTGTCACCAGAGACACCTTCCAGTAGACCAGGCTGCTTGGCCTTAAACACTTCCAGAGATGGAGCAGCCACAACTTCTATGGGCAACCAGTTTCAGCACTTCACCACCCTTACAGTTAAGAATTTCTTCCTAATATCCAATCTAAACCTACTGTTTGTCAGTTTGAGGCCATTCCCCTTTGTTTTGTCCCTCCAGGTCCTTGTAAATAGCCCCTCCCCATCTATCTTTTAGGCTCCCTTCAGGTACTGGAAGGTCACAATTAGGTCACCCCAAAGCCTTCCCTCTTCCAGCTGAACAATCCCAATTCTTATGGCCTTTCCTCACAGGAGAGGTGCTCCACCTCCCTAATCACCTTGGTGGCCTCCTCTGGACTGGTTCCAGCAGGTCCATGTCTTTCCTAAACTGGGAGGGACCCCAGCCCTGGATGCAGCACTCAGATGGGGTCTCACCAGAGCAGAAGGACAGAATCCCCCCCTCACCTGCTGCCCACACCACTTTGGATGCAGCCCAGGACACTGTTGGTTTCTGGGGTCATGTCCAGCCTCTCACCCACAGGAACCCCAAGTCCTTCTAGGCACGGCTGCTCTCGATCTCCTCCTCCCCCAGTCTGGATTGATAACAAAAAGGCTTCACTTGAAGCTTATTTATGACTCACTGGTTTTAAAGCAAGCTCTCTTCCACCGCAGCTTGGTACAAGCCATTGCTTCCTTCACACGTTTATTAATGAGCAGATGCCTTCAGCTCCTCTGCAAGAGCAAAAGCTTCACTCAATTCCCAACTCCACTGGGTCATTTAAAATGCCATTTCCACCAGAAAAGCAAGTCTTACACTGCCTCTTCTCCCCTCACCACACTTTTCCACAGAGGTAGGGCCTTAAGTGGAAAGATGTTCTTTAAGAGGCTTAACCTGTTTTTTTCCAGCTATCCTTGCAGTGCTGTGTGGTGGTAGAAGAGGTGGCTGGGGCTCCTTGGGCACTGACTGTGGGATGGGCTGCCTGCCAGCACCAGCTGTGTGGGGACAGGTTCAGACTGGGATATCACCGTTCCACGTGGACTCAACAACAGGATTATTCATTTGTGCATGGGCAGATACTCATGCAGGCTGCAGCAGGGACAGGAGGAGGGGAGCGACAGAGAGAAGATGAGGGGAGAGAGAAGTTGAAACGAAGAACCTATATGCTAGCCAGAAACTGCAGGAAAAGGCAGGATTGTGCCTGGCGGTCTATTTTTAAATTGGCTGACAAGAATCCAATGTGTTGTTTGGGTAAGGATACTGTGCAGGCTTATAAGCAGAGCCAGTCATGGAATGGGAGAATAGTGCAAATCCCCTTTTTTTTGCTTCTGCTCATCTATTCTGCTCAGGCTCCCAAGCAGCAACACTGGTGTCCAGCTGCTGCAAGGAGCACAGACCACCAGGTCTGAAACGACAGGTATTGGAGCTTCAGCTGGTACAAACCTGCCAATCTCCAGGGATTTCCCTGCAGCTTGGTGGCTGAACACAGGCTGAAGTCCTGCCCCTTCATTATAAAAATTATTGTGCTCTGTTAGCTCTGTGGGGAGGGAAGACATCCAGAGCAGAGGGAGGGCTGTGAGGGGATGCCAGGCACACCAGGCTGCCCAACGTCATCTGGAGCTTTGCCACAGGCTCCCCATCGTGCCAGAATTTGTCTTTTAATTTGTAATCCCTCATGGAGTGGGCTTTGGCAAATCACCTTCCTTTTGTGCCTGGCTTTACCCATATATAAACTGTAAAATGAGAAATGCTATTTAACATCCAGGTCATGCTTGTGGCATCCTTGTTGATTTGAAAGTGTTTCACTTGTTTCTTTGACACACACACAGATATTAGGATAGGTGAGGTACGTTGAGGTGTCAATGGCAATTCAGTATTTCTGTGTCCTGCCTATGTGGGGTGTGCAGTGGATCAGCCATCACTGCATCTGGGAAGAGGGACCAAGAGTCAGCATCAGCCTGGTTCTAGCTATTGCTACTTACTGTGCAAAGAGGCTTTACCTGGGAAATTTAGATATTCTGCAACATAAGCATCAATGCTTCCCAGGAATATTGTCCACTCTGATAAATGAGTATCTCCACTCCTTTCCACAGGACTTTCTTTGAAAGTGACATCCCTCTTCCTGACCTGAACAACGTGGAATCTCAACAGGACTACCCGTGTCTACTGTTGAAAACTAAAGAACTTTTTGGAACAGTTCTACCAGTTTATCCAGACCAGCTTCATTTTATCATGCCCCAAATGGAGATACACCATGGAAGAGCCAACAGATGGACAGAAGAGGAACATAAAGCTCAACTTTATCGTGGTCCCTGCCACACCAGCAGCCCCCCAGAAGCCCAAGGGCTTACACAGACATACCTGAGAGTTGGCTACACTGCAGATTTCTCCTTTTCTTTGATGATAAGTGTTAAACTAATTACTTACCTGCAAAGGAAAATACTAGAACTTGCTTATCTCTTGCTTTAAAAATTACTTTTTTCTGCCCTTTTTTTTTTCATTTTCTTGCTGCCTCCACAGCTTCAACGTTTTAAACTTTGACCTTCCCAAATCAAGAACTGTAAAAAGACAACTTGCATAGCTAACATTTTAAAAACCAAAAAAAACCCTTTAAAATACATAATTTCCCCTTTAGAAAGTGACCAAATGAGCTCACTCGAGTAGGTGGGGCAATGTTACTACCATTGTAACTACACTACTCTGACTGCTCATTATTTATAGAGTGAATGTTAAACAGATCAAGATTGCAAACTTACCTTGCAGAAAATTCAGAGTTGTGGGGAGCCACTGAAAAGGTCCCCAAATAATAGCAAAATTATTTGATTTCAAAATCAGCAGTGAGTTAAAAATTGTGTTCAGTTTGATTTAGAACAATGAACATACTTCTGATAATTCATTTGGATTATGTTTATCCATCTCATTTGAGCTTCTCATGATAAATATGATGTGTAAGCTGGTATATTTAATATGAAGCATGTTAAAGATACTTTAATATAGAAAGAAAGTGAAATGAAAACACGATGAAGTCAAAATAATTTTATCTTATATCAAAACAAAATGTTTTGATATTATTAAAATAAATCAAGAAAGTTAAAATGAAATGTTTTGACTTTTTCTTGTTAAAAATATTTGTCAGAATTGACAAGTTCTTGCAAAACATTTGGATTTTGACAAACAGAATTCTTCTTTACAGAGGAATTGTTTCACTGAGCTCTAATTAAAAACTGGCTAACTCACAGATCTCAAAAAGTAGTTGTCAGTGGCAAATTATTACTGTTCTTCAAATATATGGTGAAAGGGATCAGTTCATGGGCCAGTGCTATTGAGTATTACCATCTGTGATCCTGAAATGAATATAAAAACACTTCTGAAAAATTTCTAGGCAATAAGGAGTTTGGCAGAGTGGTCAGGGCCATCATGGTGTGATGGGGATCACTTTGGGAGAGACTCAAACATCAGATGTCAGGAAAATCAGGAAATCCAGACCTTGCCCCCACGAACAATTCCTGCCTGAATGGCAGCTCTGCCTTAGCAGGACTGGCTTGAGGACTTCAAATCAACAAATGACTAAGCAGTAGATGAAATGAAAGTAGGGGAGGAACAAGCAGGATTCTGAGAGGGAACCAATAGTGAAAGATGGTGTCCTGCTCTGGTGTCAGCAGCGTAAAACTAAGCATGGAAAAATACACTGAGGAAAGGATGAGCCAAGTTAGTGGGCTTTGCTGTTTTGTCTGTCAGAAAGAAGACAGAGAGAGTTATAAAAAGGAATTTGAGGCAGTCAAATTCAGAGGCAAAAAGAAGCAACTTCTTTTACTGGTGAATCTGACTAACCATAGAAACAGAGTACCTGTCAGAGCAGTGAACTCATCATTGCAGTCTGTCTTTAAATCAAGATTGGCTGCTTTACTGAAGGCACAATTATTTTGGTTCAGCTCAGCAGAAGTGGGGAAAAAAATGATATGACCTGAGTAACAGGAAAGATCAGAGTAAGAAGTGTTTTTAATATCCACTACATTTACAATCTATGTGAATCCACACACTAACGTTTTGCACAGGGTAAGTAACCTGAAGTCAGGATTTTGAAATTTAATACAATTATGCTGAAAATCACAAATTCCTCATCACTATTGTCAACAGTTGTTGAAGGTGAACGCTTGGATTAGAAATACAGTCCTGGACATCATTTCACAAAAGCATTTCCACCTCTCAAAATTTTGGTGCTAAATCTAATGATGCTGAGCTTTTAACCTTCATTTTCGAGGCAGAAGAAGAGAGCTGATCCAGAATCACTGCACTGGGGCCAGGGAGACAATTGAAGATGCAACAGGGATATCTGCTTTCCTCTCCATTCAAAGCTTCCCTGGTGCCTCATACATTGCCCAGGAAGTTAGGAAATTTTCTGCAAACACAAAATTACTGTAGAAACATTTCATTCTTAGTGATCATTATTTCCTCAGTATAGAAATAAGAAGATCGATCAATATAATATCTGTGTTTAATTCCTGCTCATTCTACAAAACTCATTGTGTGAAGCTAGGTTTGTAAATTATATTTCTATTATGTTCTTCTCTACATGTAAAATGGGAATCTAACCTTCATTTGTATTGTGAGGTCCTTAGGCAGAAGACTATCTCTTTCCCAGTGTGTATATATTTACACAGAAAGGAAGAAAAAAACCAGCTTTGGGTATCAGCTCATCTGTAACATAGATAATGTTTTTTCTTCTACTGTTCTATTTAAAAAAAATATATAGTCAACTGCTAGGAAGTGCAAGTCAGAGATATTCTTTGCCACCCATAAATTGAATATTATATATTTAAATAAAATATTGAATTATTTGAAGGAATAGATTTATTGTATGCCATGTGTTTCTTTGCAGAACAATGTGACAGTAAGATAACATTTTGCAATTTCAGATCATTTCCCATGGGAAGGAAATTGTATTTGCCAGCCAACTGGTTTCTTTTACTCTCTTTACTGTACAAATTATAGATACTGGTTAGGACTGATGTTAGTGGAACATTGTTCACAAGGAAGTCTAGTAACTGATACAGTGATAGAAAATTTTGTATCAGCTTCTGGTATTTTCAGCTTTCAAAATCTATTAATGCTTTTCAGATTTAGAAGTCTTTGACTGTTTTGCTTTTAGAGTAAGATGGCTTTTAAGGAATTTATTTAATTGCACACCATTATAATACACATAATTATACAAAATATATAATGCTTAGTAATAGTGTATACTACAGAATTATATTTGATTCTATATATTTAGAAGTTTAACAACATTTCATGTATTTATAGATATGTTTACATTGTTCTATTAGTTTTCTGTGTTATATTTCTTGTACAAAAACTTGGCATAAGGGCTCAGTAGCCTCCCTGTCACCAATCACTGGCACAGTCCATGAATTATTTCTTTTAACTGCATTTCCCAGCCATCTCCCCCTGTCAGTTCCCTCTGGCCTCCCTTGCTGAGGACCAAGTTATACAAAGTGAGAGGTAATATTTACAGCTCTCTCTCCACACACCCCCCCATGCCCTCCCAGAACAGATGTTAACCAGCAGCTTAAAAAGACCCCAATATTTCTGATTCACAACACAAAACCACCTGCAGCAGGTTTGGCTCATTTTAGCCATAGAAACCAGGCTAGGAGGAATTCTGCAAGGATACCAGCTTACACCTGAAGTCAAAACCAGCTAAAAATTGGGAGAAACCTTTTAATCCCAGATATTCTTGTTTTATTTGAGGTGACCTATAAGGTCAGTTTTGCCTTTCTGTTTTCTCATCAAACTTTTGTATTATCATCTGGGCTAGGTAAAGGTTGGTTACAAATCACCAGACTCATGTCAAGTCAGATTCATGAAGCTCAGAACTTGGAAGGAGATCTGATTTTGGGACACTGTAGCAAGCAGTCCTGAACACTGTTGGATCTCCAGCTGAACAATCAAACAAAAAAATATCCAAAATCACTACTGCTTTTCATAGTATATCCAGAGAAACAATAAAAATCATTAACTAGGGCACCTTTTTGAAGAGGTTTCCATTTTCTTCTCAATTGCAAACGGATTCTGTGCAACACACCTCTGATCTCATCTTGTCACTATTCAATATCTACTCCTTCTCATCTTGGGTGCTCCCTTTTATTTCATGTCCCCATTTTTAAGTCCTTCACTGTCCTTCATGTCAATACAACATTTCATTAATTACTCTTTTTTTCCATTCTCTTTCCCATAATCCTTTCCTCATCTTTCTCCTCCTCTCATTAGAGACACACTCTTCTTTCTGATCCCTGCAAAGGAAGATCCCTAATTTGAATACACAAATACCCCTTATATATCAAGAAATGACTGGATGCAGCACCAGTGCTCTCTTTTAGTTGACAAGGTGGTGACTGGTCAAAAGGTTGGATTTGATGATCTTGGAGGCCTTTTCTGTGATTCTGTGGTTTTACTCTTCCCCCTAGGCACAATTACCTTAGACAACTCCTCCATTTGAACCACAAACATTAGTATTCACTTAGGATAAGAATAGAGAAAAACATTTTCTTGGTCTTTTGCATAAGATACAGAAAAGAATTTTTCACTGTTGTTCAGTATTATTAGACAGCATTTGATCTGTTTTCATTTTAGTCTGTTTCTAAAACCTTGGTACTTGTCAGGAACTGTAGTGAGACACTGCACCATTTGGGTCAGAGTCAGAATCATTAGGGTTGGAAAAGCCCTCCAAGATCATCAAGTCCAACCTTTGACCAAAAACCCCCTTGTCAACTAGACCATGGCACTAAGTGCCATGTCCAGATATTTCTTGAGCACTTCCAGCAGGGATGGTGACTCCACCACCTCCCTGGGCAGACCCTTCCAATGCCTGACGACCCTTTCAGCAATGAAATTCTTCCTGATGTCCATCCTGAACCTCCCCTGGTGCAGACTGAGGCCATGTCCTCTTAACTGTGTCTCTGGTTGCCTGGGACATGTTGCGAGCCATCATCGCATCCCTGGTATACCCAACAGGGAAAAGCTTTTGTTTGTTGTAAAGCTCTCTCCTCCTGACACCTGCATGACAACTTCATTCCCCACCTGTGCAAGTTAGTCAGTTCTGCTTTATAGACAGGAGGCACAAAGGAGCCCTGAGACAGCTGGGTGCAGATAAAGCTTTGCCACCGACTAATTACCGGAATTGCTAAATCCGGACAAGCGCACCAGGACAGCCAGGAACCCAACACTCCTCCTGTAGCTTTTACAACATCCTGTTGCACAATCCAAAGGAATAAAGACTAGCCAGTAGATCACTAGTCATCATTTTTCCAAGCTTGAAAATAAGTGTTCACTTAAAAGCTTCCCTGAATTTTGTAACAAGAGCTGAGGGAGCTCAGTGAGTCCATCTGAAGGGGCTGGATCAACACTGTGGCTTGGAGCAGCTCAAGAGTTCTCAGTGTTGCCACAGCCCAGAGAAAAGTGGGGCAGCAGCTGCTCACAAGCTGAAGCTTCAGACCAACTTTCAGAGAGCATCTTAAGTATTTAAAAGGTCGAATAAATGAGTTTTTTGTCTCTCGCTCTCCCCACCGTCTTGTCTTGTTGTTATTTTACTGATAAAATCTGGGGAGGACATGCTGCTGTTTTTATAGTGCAACACGATTGGCAAACCCCCACTTTGGAGAAGTGTAGGTTGTAGCACGCATGACTAACGATTAATGATGCTCATTAAAAAATGAAGTTCTGATGAAATTCATTAATGCTTGGCTTGAGTCTTGCTAACAGTTACGCAACATTAAGAGCAAGGCAATTACAGATCTTGGCTGCAACTCATTGAGAGATAAAAGAATACCCTTTTTCCTGTTTAACTCGCTGTATGACATGCTGCACTACAAAAATAAAGCTGTCTTGAAAAAGCCTTTTCAACAATGAGACACAGCCTGCAACTCCATTGCCACCTGCGGGTAAGTGCTGGAGTCTGCTCTGTTTCCCAGGGCACAGGGGAATAAAGGGATCCACACAAAATAAGGATGAAAAGTAGGAGCATGCTTCTGACTTACCTTGATCAGCCATAAAGTAATTTCAAGCAAACATCACCCTTGGCCTCTCAAGTGAGTGCTAATATTTGAACAAATTTATGTATTGCTCCTTTCACACTCCTAAAAATTTAAAAATCAGATGAGCAGCTTTATTTTAAACAGCAAGGCAAGAGACAGGGATGAGAGTGAACTGCAGATTAATTGTAGGGAATATTAACAGGGAATGGGAAAAACATATATAGATATACTTAGTATATTTATTAGCAATATACATGCATTTAATGCATCTCTTAACCCATAATCCTATATAATCAAAATCAGCTGTCTATTGTTATTAAGGTGAAATGTGCTATTTCAAGTTCATTCAAGGAAAACTCCTAGAAGATGACACTTTATATAGTTGACATTTTAAAACATTACATATTGAAATCCACCACACATGTCATTGTTTTCCCTCCTACTGTGTGTCTGTAGTTTGCTCTTTATCTTGAGAAAAATTAATAACCTCTTCAGGATCGTGTTTTCTGGGATGTCCTCAAAAAAATCTCTTTATTTCTTCCCACAGAGAACTTCTAGCTCAGTAAGAGCTTGTTCTGCATTTTCTGGCCAACTTGTAAATGGAGGATTTTTCCTTGGGGAAGAAAAAGATTCCATATTACCTGTGCTCTTTAGTTCATCAGCTCAGGAGACCTCCTTTTTACTGGAATTACAATAGTGAACAACAACCAGCCACAACTTAGCCCTCCTTAGGGAAAGCCTTGAGTATTTGGGTAGTGGACAACAGGTAAACACAATCTCTTGGCTCTAAGCAGCAATCCAGTAGGGACAAGTAACCCTAGATATTTAGTCATAGTATTTTTGATTAAATTGAAAAACAATTCTAAACTCACCCATCCTGTAGCAGTAGCTGAACTTCAGCAGCAAAAAGCCCAGTGGAATAAATAGGACACTTGCTTAGGTCAGTGAGAGCTTGGGTTATTCTAGAATTTTGGGCCACATCAGTTGTGAGAACAGGCCATTGCTCTGGGATCATTACACTTCCAGAAAACAAGCAGAGTGAAAAGGTGGAGGCCTTGCAAAATAAGATGGATCATCCTGCACAACGGTTCCCCAGAGTTAACAGAGCCCTTACAGGGATCAATTAAACTTCAGATCAGCCCAAAATTCACATGCTTTCCTCCATTTCCTCAGTGGTAGTGATCCTTCCTGACAGCCATGTCCCATCTCATTCCTGCCTCTCACATGTTTCATTGCAGTGATTCATGACCAAGCCTATTTAACATACAAAACTGTTAAGAGTTAACTTTGTGCAAGCCAAATACTGACTCAAAGTATTTGTTTTTAGATGGGTTGTTAATCCCAGAGAGTTATGCATTTGAGCACAAGTCAAAAGCCTTTAAGAACTCCTCAGTATTCCATATCAAGTTTCCAAACCTGAGGAAAGCAAAATCATCACAATATATGCTAAAAGTGCAGTTAGAAACAAACTTTATTGTTGCAGTTTGGAATTATTTACACAATATAAATCTCTTTGAAAGGTACATTACTTCATTTAATCAGTGGTAGAAGGCCTTAGAATAGCTTCAATCACATTTAGTTCAAAAGAAATACAGTTCACTCCAATGGATAAATGATGCACCTAAACTCCACAACATACAAGAAGGATCATGGGGACTTTTGGGGGGGATGACAATGCTAGATGACAAAGGCTCCTTTATAAATTGAGCTTAGTTTATTCACAGGACACAAGTGGACTCATGCTTAAAAGAACACTGAAAAATATGCCGTAACAAAAATGACACAAAATGGAATATATTCCTAATATGCTGTGGCCCTGTGTCTGCAAGTGTTTCAAGGGGTTTGGATAGCTGTGTGAAGAGGCTAAGACAGAACCAATGACTAACTTGAAGTCATATTTAAGAAAGACTGGATACATTCTTGGTGCTGAGACTATTCAAAGCACTTGTGTACAAAGCAGCAGCATTAACTACCACAGACTGCAACTGAGATACAAGATGTTAGATGGAAACTTTCTATTAATAAAGAAATCTTTCACACACTGAAGACTGGACACTTATTTTTTTTTATAACACTTAATTATTACTACCAAAAACTTAAAGACATACTATTTTTTTTCCAGTTCACACTGTATTTTATGGCATTTTATACAATATTTTTTATGTTTCTCTCCCAGGGTCTCTTTCATCTTGTGTTTTGCATGGGTCTCTATGCAGGGGTAAAAAGACCACTTAACAGCAGAAAAATGCAGTTGCAATGCCACAAAAATAGGCTGGTGCAGGACCTGAAGTTACTTCAGCATTTATTGTCAGTTCACACAGCTTTTCATTTCCATGAAGATTCCCTCTGTGTTGTCTCTCTATAACCATCAAATCAAACATATTTCAGAAGTCCATTAATTAAATTCTACACCAGAGGGAAACTGCAGCAGCAGCTCAACAATTTTAAAAGGCTCCAGAAACAGCAAGTGTAAAACCTTGAACCAGAAATTCGGTAATCTGGTGAAGTCTGGCCATCCAAAACCCTAATGGGCCTCAGGGCCATTCCAGTCAATCTTCTGACATTTCACAATAACAATAAAACCCTTTCTTATAGAATTTGGTGTAGAGTACCACCTACCAGTAAATCCACAGAAAAGCCCAACACTCAGTGTTGCCAACTAATCAACTACATGAGGTTTGGGGTTTTTTGCCCTTTTTTAAGTGACCTTTTGAACCATTTCTTCCCTCTCCTTCCACTCCAGATTGACTGATTTCCTAATCATACTTAGTCTCTACAGATCAGACCTACTGGAAGAGTCACTTAAAAAGAAAAGATGGGGGGAAGAAAAAAAAAAAAAAATCAAACAATGCCTTTTCCAGTGTCTCACCACATCATTTGGATGGAGCACCTTCACACAACTGCCTTGTGCAAATGTTTGACACATTTCCCTTCCCACTCAAGGTGTCTAAGCCACAAAGAGTGGTCTAACCCATCTGGAATGGTGTGGTTTCCCACTGCTGAGAGGCCCTTCCTTAAAAAAAATCATGTGTTTGGCTAACAGAACACCTACTTGCACAAGACCAAAGGTCATGTCTCTTCATATCTTTCACAGCTATTGAAAACAATCATCTTGCAACCCACAGTCATAAAAAGGGGGCAAAAAAAAAATCAGCTGCAAGACTGTTCCATATGAGCCTTGCATGTACCTCAAGGTTTGATCAAATGCTTTCTGCTCTACTACTGTGATTACAACCTGTCTGGTGTGGAAGATGACAGGACAGAGTTGCCAATTCCAGTGGTTTAGCAAACTAGCACACCTTAGAACACAGTAAATAACACAGAACATGAACACAAAGGACACACAGCCCCCTCAAACACAGACAGGTAAGATGTGGTCAACCTCCCCTGCAAACTACAGGAAGGGCTGCTCCAAGCAAGAGAGTATAGTCCACTGGGTTTTAGAACAAAGTTTTATTTAATCAAAAAGTTACCCAAATTTAAGATTTCTTTTGGTAAGAGTAACAAAACAGTATTTTGTAAGCTTTTGTTAGCTACCTATGGCTTTAAAAAAAATCTGAACTTTATTTGGAAGCAAACTTTCCCCTTTACAATTTGCTTTTGTCCTTAAACCATGCAAGTAAACAAGCATATCCAATACCTTGCCACACCAAAAGCTTAAGCTTGAGTTTCCATGTGCTCGATTTCCTTTTACTCACATTTACCAATCCCATCCCTCCTCTTGACTAGTACTTCTTGGATAAATTCACTTCCCAGGACCCTGGTAATCTGAAGTGCCACCCCTGATAAGCACAGGTAAGGCTGACAGGTTGTACAAACTCTATCAAGATCAATTTGTCAGATGGAGTATGAGATTTGCACAGCATTTTCCAGCAGAGTTATTAAACACCAGTGAGAAGAATACACTAATAGCTTCAAGGACACTATGGGGTTCAAAACAGACAGTGAAAGGCAACAGTGATGAAATATAGTCAGGGGAAAATACTATGCTTCATTATGTCTGTGTTTCCAAGGTTAAAGGCCTCTTCAGAAAGGGACTTCCTAAACAAAAAGAATTCTGATGAGAAAACAGAACACAATTTTAGTCCAAAAAGGAAATAGTGATGGCTAAGTATGGCAAGGAAGTTTTATATTGATGCTTCCCCTAATGAAGTAGGGTTGTGGGCACAGGGAGGAGGGGGAGGGAGTGGTACACAGGAAAAATACCTCAGCTAAGTTTCAAATAGTCCAAAGGGAGTACCAATAGTTCTAGCATTGAGGAAAATTGACTGGCAGAACTATTTTAGTGATGTGGGCACTCAGTAAAAGCATTTACAAGTTAGCAACTAACCCTATTATAAGGCTCTATCCACCAAAACATTTAAGTTGAGGGACTTATATCACAACTACCTCCATCACTGTCCCCATGGGAACACACACCTTAGGAGTAATTCAGTTCAACACACTGATGTTTTGAAGTCACCAGCATTCAAGAGTGTATAGGAAATTTTTGGAAGTCGAAGTAAACAATTTTAACAGCTTTCCCTATCCCACAGGTACTACATGTACCTCTGATACATGGTTTGCCCTATTATTAGAACAGATTTTCTCTTAATCTAAGTACTGTATAAATTCCTTTATTCCCAGAATCATTCCCAAGAGTAAGTTGTCAAAAAAGCTAACAGGGAAAAAGACACTGGATGCCCAAGGCTATAAATGGATACCTTAACATAAACTATTATGCTGTGTTACAGGTCAATTTAACAAAAGAAGTCCGCACACAGAGTTAGATTTCTTCTTTACATCAAAATTTCTACAAAATAGGAGAGAATACAATGCAATACACAAGTCCATAAATGCAAGATACAGTACAATTCACACTAATTTACAAATGGTTATTTACACTGTTGTATATACATGTACAGTCAGACCTGGTTAATGGAAATTTGGTATTTCCTTTTAAAATGCAAATCAACAAGTGTAAATGAAGGTATTTAAAATTATGTGACAGGAGAGTAGTTACCATTCAGAAATATTTAGTGTTTGGGTGACCTATGAAATTAGGCCCAAATTAGCCAGATCTGACTGCAGAAATGAGAAGAAAAAAATTCACACTATTCTGCTTTACAAAAGCAACCAGGCCACTACGGTCTATTGACTTGATGCTATTTCTGCAAGAATGCCCTCACTAATAATCCTCTTTATATTTACAATATAGGCTTAACTACAGCAAGAATTATTAATTTTGGCATTCATGCCCTTAGCTTAACATAAAGGCAACAGAGTATCTTCTTGGCAAGTCACAGTCAAAACTACTACAGGATGTTCCTAGAGCTCAGTCATTTTTTTGTCCTCCTTCAAATATCTTAATGTTGCTATCACAGAGACTGAGATAAATCAATGGAAACATGTACATGCTCTCTAGTTCCTAACTTACATTCAGAATGTCCTGGATTCACAGTTTCAAGCTACCTTCTCATCTGCAATGCCATTGCAGACTACTGCTTCAAACTTAATGCACCTGTGGATATTCCTCAACAAGGGAGAATATCTGAGTGCTACTGGCTCAAACAGATGTGGAACAAGGCTCAAGGTAACTGTATTTCCTTTTGGGAGATGTTTTACAGTATTTTTCAGAACTGATCACAAAATGTTTTAATCTGCACTTGTCTTGAAAGAAAGCTGATGCAAAGCAGCGTTTAAGTGTGTAAAATTAATTTTTAACATGCAAAATTAAATCATCTACCAGTACAAAGTCAACCACTGTAACCTGTGACAGTCCTTGTGCTTCTTCAAAGTGGCTCAGGAAAAGCTTGGAGTATTTACTACCTGCTTCAAAGTGCTTTTACAGGGGTTCAGTGGAACTTCACAAGGATGAGATTGAGCTGCACTCAGGAAAAGCTTTGGTTCTGCAGAAGCAAACTTCCACTCCTACAGTTATTGCTACTTGAGCTATACAGACAAAAATACTACTGACAAAAACCACACTAACTGCAAATGCAAGTAGTACTGGTACCTGAAAAGGGAATGTGTCTTGTCAGCCATTGGGAAACTTGGGATCTGTCAAGTGTTGGATTTCCCAAGACCAAGTGAACTTCACTGCCTTCTTTCAAATATTTCACAAACACAAAGCAACACTGCTGGAAATAAAGCCACTGCTTGGAAGAAAACAGTAATAAAAGAGTTAAAAAAAAAAATCTTTATCAATCTTACTTCCAAGCACATCTGGCTGAACTTAAAGGAAACACAAGACAGCAGGGTATTGTTCATCACATGTCAATAATGTCCACAGGGAGAAAGTACAGGAGATTAAGGTCTTCAGTGCCTTCATGAGCTCTAGCAACATCCTTGATAACTGCTACAAAGTAAATTAAAAATGGCTATTTTAGCTATTTGTTTCAACTACAAAGAAAGTTTGTCCAGTATAGTAGCCTCCAGCTAATGACAATGGTTACCTCATTTCAAGTTACAAAAAAATACCAGTTTTCCCATTTGTATAAGAATTTTTAAGGTTTGACTGAATTAAAAAAAAAAACCCAAACAACAAACCCAACAAACATTCAGAGATGAATATAAACAAGAGGAAAAAAAATCCTAAACCGTGCTTTTGTAAAATAACAGAATGCCACTCGAAATGGTCTTTACAGGTGAAAACTTTTCATTCACATGAATTTTCTTTGTCCTGAATCAATCCAAGCTTTTGTAAAGCACAGATGTATATACGTGTGTACACATTCTACACACATATACACACACAGCAGTGTGCCATAAAGCAATTGTGAATAAATATCTTTGCTGGAGTCTGTACAACAGACTCCCCATAATATTTACTCTTCAGGTAAGTTTGTGTTTGCACGTGTCCTTGCACACGCACAGACTTTGTACATGTGGGCACTTATGTGACCAAAGTGCAAAGTTTCTCAGAGGATCAGAGTCGAGTACGTGCCTGCCCAGCTCCACACTGCATTGGGGAGCTTCAGTTTCCTCTTGGGGGTTCCATCCCCTCTCGTGTCCCCCCACCCACCCCCCTTTCAGAGTTAAAGCCTCTTCTCCACACAAACTTATACATTGTTCCATTAAGTAAACATTGTCTTTTCAATTCACATTTTGTAATCCAGACCATTCTTGGTATAATAGCTTGAAGAAAGAAGAAAGTGTGTGTGTGTGATGATCAAAGCCCCGTTGCTCAAGTGATACACTTTTCTATACCGTCCTTCAAACTGGAGACTTTGAAAAGCAATTTGCTGACAGAAAAAAAACCAAAAAACCACCAGACACATCAGACTCTGCACAACTACGGGCCCAGGTATTTAAGACTTAGAATCCAAGGTCAGAAGATGACAAAGCAGAAAGATGTCAACAACACATGAACTGTAAACCTGTGTCTTGCTCCCCAGTGCAACAGGATCTCTGCTCACTCCACTTCAACAGTCTGTTCCACTAGATCCTACTGAAGCACATCCACTACAGACACCAGAATAGTGTTCAAATTTAGAATCAAGTTTCAAAAAGGACTACGGATTTGGAATAGTGGTCTTTTGCTTAAGAGTTCACTGAATAAACAAGCAGCTTTTCCACAGAAGTTACAGATGGTACATATCCTCAGAGAACCCTATGGCCACAGAACTCTCACATTTCTACAGCTTAAATCATCAAGAAAAAAAAAATCAAAACACTAATTACCATTTCAGCAAGCTGGTTGATTCTTGTGCAAAAAGAAAAAAAAAAAAAGTACCATCATATGGAAAGCTACCTTTTTCTTAAAAAAAAAAGGGAAAAATAAAGATCACCCTAACCACTCTCCCTAGTTACACTGGAGATCTCACAAGTCTATTGTCACTCATTTTGTTCGTACACATCTGAAAAGGGTATTATTCTCTGACATGTCTTCTTCAGCATAAGTTAATGCAACTTCAATAAAATAAGTTGTTAAATGAATCCTTTGGAACAACTTCACTGTCTGCACCCAACTTTAACAGAAACTGATGAAAGCAGCAATGGAATCATGTTAAACTTATAATAAATAATTCACATACAACATATGTTAAATTACAAAGAAGGATTAAATTGCCATTTCTACAACTTTTTATAGATTTAGCAAGTTTCTAATCCGTTTTATATCAACAGCAGTACGTATGCTCTTCATATTAAATTTAACATTGAAGGACTGTTTAGAGGCATTATTTATAAAGCAAGAACCACCAAGTGAGCATTACAGCACTTCAACAAATGTTTAGCTTTTTTCCAGTATCTGTTCTCAGAAAAGATCCAGGGGTTGTCCATCCACTTGGTAAGTGTCCTCCTCTTCATTACTCAGGAAGAGTCAATGTCATGACCTCCAGTTTCATTTTGAAATACTGGTTAAACCGAACAATTGCATACCTGTTGAGAGGGAGAGAGAAATTCCATGTTAAGAGCAGGTAACTCCTTCCATGGGAAGAGCCAGGCTAAGTAGGATTAATCAAAAGTCCAGCAGTGCCAGTACCCTCTTTTCGACCTGACCCTTGGCAGCTGCTAAAGGAAGAAATCAGCAATGACAGAGCATCAATGTCCAGGTACCTCCTCACCAGCACAGCCCACACAACAGGTGCTGCCTGGGGGTCAGCAAAAGGTTGTGTTCTCAACTGTTCTTAATGGACTGTCCAACGAGTGGTAAGTGCATTCCCACAGAAATCTCACCGTGGTCATGGCAGGAGCAGCATTTTGGGTAAAGCTGCCAATTTTTTGGGGCCGGCCCCCCCCGTGTTTTCCCCTGGCCTGTGGCGCCACCTGGCGGTGAGAACAGGCACTGCCACACGGGAGAACCCCCGGTCACGACCCAAAGTGACACAACCAAGCCCTGCAAACCGGCCTGGTCAGTGCAAAAAAGTTCTGAAGTGGGGTCTTTAACCAGGCAACAATTAATTCCTGTGCTTGTTTCCATGAAAGACCATTTAAAGAGAGGCCAAAGACACGTGGATGTACCTGAAACACAACCCCCCTGGCCAGCAGCTCAGGGAACAGGACTTCACACTCATTATTGCTGTGTTAGACCCTCTGAAAACAGAGCAGGGCGTTCCAGGATCAACACTCCGTACAACCAGGACAGCAGAGCTTGTTCACTCCAAGAATCCCATGCAATTGGAAATGTAGGTCTTGCATCTGCCACAGCACACCCCACTGACCAACCTGGCTTTTAAGCCTTTGTGTCTTGAACAAAAAAACACTCAATGCCCCAAAACATTCTGTTTCGTGCCTCCTTTTACCATGAGTTCTAACCCAAAGGCACGTACTAATTTAGAGAACTTTCAGCAACAAAGCACAGAAGGCTTTTATGGTGTTGTTTTCTCTGAAAGACAGGGTTTTATTGTCTGGTCACATAGATCAGGTCTGTCCCTCAAACCTCAGTTTCTCAGAGCTGGGGGGTTGGAGCAGTTGGCCCCACAGGGCCCTTCCAGCCTCCAGTAGTCCATGTTTGTACATAGCAAGCACACTTACCCTAGAAAATCAAAGTCAATGGTGGAATATTTGGCTTGAATTAGAGCCCACAATCCCCAAAAGAAGTGGGAAGCCTGAAAGAAAAAAATTATCAGCAAAAAAAAAATCAACCTTATATCCAATCTAACACGCAAATGCATTCTCACACTGAGACAAAAAGTTATCTACAAGAGAGCACTCAAAACCCAGTCTTTTTGTAAAGCCATTTGATATGTCTTTACCAAGCAGATTGATTAGCAGTATTACAGAATAAATTATTGGCAATCAAAGGACTAAACCTATTGGACTCCTAACTCTCTGTGTGTCATTTTCAAGATATT
Source organism: Xenops minutus (assembly GCA_035221455.1). Classification (NCBI taxonomy): domain Eukaryota; kingdom Metazoa; phylum Chordata; class Aves; order Passeriformes; family Furnariidae; genus Xenops; species Xenops minutus. The sequence goes on from JAWWEE010000040.1 coordinate 72,888,383, forward strand.
GCATTTATAAATTAGATCAGCTATTAATTGGTGTACAACTATGTTAAAAAATGCAGAGAAATTTGACTGTCATCTCTGCTGCTGCTAATTAAATATATATTATTCTGCATGTATTAAATTCTAGTGCAAATATGAAATTCCTTTTGAATCTTGGATTATACCCTTAGATCTCTAAAACTACACTCACTTTCACTGCTAATTTGGATAAAGACATGATATGCAATGCTGTAAGAAAACCTTTAACTCATCAGCCTTTACACAAATTTCTCATCTGTTCCAAACTTACTTCCATTAGGAGTCCAGAGGAGTGGAGGCCTATGTTCACTTTAAGACTGAAACTATATATTTCATTAATGATTGGATTGTTAATATACAACAAATCAACCTATAATGGCCATGACAGTCTCCTTGTGGAAGACTTTTCTGGACCACCCATGTTACAAGTTACAGACTTCGAACTTTGGTAGACAACTGCTTACAGTAACTACCTAAAAAGCTTCCCAAAGCTTGCATGCAACACTTGAGCAGCAGTATAAAAGGTACAAAAATGCACACACCCACAAACACCTTAAAATGGTAACTAATATATGTCCATGTGAATCTTGTACCTCTAGTTTAGGGAACTTTGTCAGAAAATAGCAGTTCAGCATTTTACATCAGTATCCATTAACTTTAGGTTGTGTTTTCTCTTAAAGCTTCCCACATGAACTGACACAAGTGTCACACAGTATTTGTGCATCATGTGTGGTCTATAGGCAAGCCTTGAGCTGTTCTCTAAACAGAACCCTATCCTCTTAAACATTACTGTGACCATCATTCAAAACTGACAAAACAATGCTATGGATTTTAAAACAGACCACCAGCCTACTTAACTGCAGCTCTGACTTCCCTAAATGAATGGGACAGCTGAATTTAACAATAACAGCTGACATTTTCAAGTCTATGACTTTATGAACCACTACCTTGCTCTTCTGTCTTCTTACCACTACAAACAAAAGTTCAATATAAATGCACCATAAGCTCTGGTCAACTCCAAATTGCCAGACCAATAAACAGCCAACAGAAATACTCACTAAAAAACTCACCTCCTCGTTTTCTGAATGCCCAATGTTTTTTTTCACTGGGAATATTCTACAGAGAATTTGTAACATGCAACACAGCAGCAAGTTTCCATAGAACAGGAAACTTCTACTTCTCCCAGAAGTTTTTCTTTACATGCCACAGTACTTAGATTACATTTGTCCATAGAGTGAATGTCAGGCTTCTCCACAGCATTTAATATATTCTAATGAAGTGTTTGTTACTTACCAGTGCAAACTGATTGACTTGGACATATAGAACTTCAACTTCTTTTTCACTGACTTCTGTGCCAAATCCTTTATATTCTTTGTAGGCCTCAAGGTAAGATCTCAGCCACTGTTCCTGTAATTTTCTGTTAGGATAAAGGCTGTAGTCTACTTCATTTACTCCTGGATGAAAGAAAAAAAATACCTATTAGAACCTTATGTTGTCCAAAAAGACCATCAGAAGTCCATTAGTACCTACCATTAGTAGTCCATTACTGGACTACTTCCCCCTTCCCAGCCCAACACACAGGCACAAATTGCTCTGGACAAACATCAGTGCTTTTACTTTGACCTGACTTTATCAGTTAGACCTTGTCAAGAATTTCCCACCCATGAATCAGTGTTCAACATTGCAGATTGATGTTTTCAGCCACTTGTATGCTGAGATTCAACAACCTGGGCTTTGAGAGAAGATTCATGAGAAAGTATTTGCATTATGAAACAAAAACCCTCACAAATACATCAAATGTTACACATTTTGTAGGAAAAGGGACTTGTATGCAACAACACCCCAAGCTGAATCCAGATGCATATCCAGTTGTCACTTACTAAGCTCATGTTTGAAAAAAACTTATTACAAGTCTGCCTCTCTCTTCCACGGGGTATTGGTGGAATTAGAAGTGTTATCTCCACAACCCCTTTTTATCCTATTTTTGTTCCTAGACTGGAAGATGCTTAGTCACAGGCCACAGGGAGTCTGCCAGGAGCCCCAAACCTGGATCAGGGCTCACTCCCACTGTCACTCCCCAGACATCTGGGAATTCTCCTTAAGTCTTATACTACAAACAGTGCAATCCCCAAGCACCTAAACTGTTTTGTGTGTCAGCCCCCCTCAAATTTAGCTTAGAAAAATAATTAATATTTTTTTACTGGATTGAGAGTAAAAGTGAAGAACAACTTTTTTTCATAGGCAAAAAAATGTATTTGTGCATTTAGTCTTCTTGTCAACTTAGTCACACTTTGAGAAGTGCAAGACAAAACACCCTCAATTATATTTTGTAAAAGAATTTAACTTGCTTTCCAAATATTTAAATTACCAATTATACAATCTGATTTTTTTTTAAGTTATCTAAACTTCACATTGTGAAACCACACTGCACTAATCATCATGTAGGTTTTTCCTGCTGCCCCATGCTCTGTAACACCATAGCATACACTTGAGGTTATTTCTTCCTTAGAGAGTAAATGGAACAGGCATTCATTGAGAAAATTTGAACTAGTTAATAAGTGAACCTACAAAAACCTTATTGGTAAAACCCCACCTTTTCCCTATGACACAGTCTTAGCTTTACTTCTAATTTTAGGATAGGGCAAGTACTTAGCACACACATTCCAACCAGATAATCCTGCTTCTGGCACTGTGGACCCAACAGAGTATTCTCAATATATACCTACAGTGTGACATCCACAGTATTTCATTACACTGGGCTGTCTGCTGTGTCACTTCCCAGGAGGACACTGAAAGCTGTGGGTTCTGTATTTATCTAATTCTACCAGAACTCAGGACATGACGTTCCCATTTCTGGCTTAGCAGAGCTGCAAAGGAAGGGCAGAACTGGTCTGCAAAATGAGACATCACCATATCTGATACTGTGAGCTGACAGCTATAAACACATACTTGAGAATGCACAAGAATTAGTTTGGGGGTTTTTTTTCCTTCATAAAACCAGTCAACCCTTACCTCAGAAATCCAATTCTTACCTGCAAATTCATTGAAGTGATTGCCAATGTCATAAGCCAGGTAGTTGTATCCAGAGTACTCATAGTCTATGAACTGCACATCACCTATGTGAGAGACAACAGCAGCAACATCAGAGTTCAGACCAAAGGAAGCCACAGCCCTAATCCTTTGGTGTCCTTTGAAGACTTTTGGGGAAAACAAAACCAAAACACAAACCCGTCTTTCTTGTGCCCAGTTGTGTCCACTCAGACATTCCAGGGTATGGCTGTGATTTTTACAATGTGAGACTCCCCTAAACATTCATTCAAGAAAGCCCTTAAATAAATAAATAGAGCTTACAACTCTCTCTGTTTAAATTCTGAATAGGAGAATGTCAATTTTAACTTCTCCCACACGAGGGCATCCTTTACCCTCAAAAGAAATAGTGCAGCAGCAGATTCTTGATTTAAATTTTATGTAGAAATAGATCAATTTTTCCCTGACTTAAAAAAAAACAACAGTCCTGATTATTCTCACACAAATGTGAAACCACTGTGGACTAACACATTGCAATATGCTGATATTTCCTCTAACACACTGATGCTTCCTGCTTCCTCCAACCACACTTACAAAGCAAGACTATTCTTAACTGTTCCTTTTTTTTTAATCTGGCTTAAACTGGTCTCAAGAAACTGTCAGACAGTCCTCAAGTCCTCAAAACTATGAAACTACAGTGTTAAGTAAACAAGGGCTGATAAAGCAGCAAAACACAGCCCAAAATGTTTCCAAATTATGTTTACCTGTAGTAAAATCAGGGAAAATGCTTCACTCAATTTCTACAGCACATAAAACAGTCAAAATATTAACAAGATGGAATAGGTAAAACTGCAGCTCTTGCATTTTAAGGAAAATTAGCAAAATTACTAAAAACATCAGAAGAGAAACCAACTGGTTAGCATAAGAACTTTGCACTAGAACATTAAAAAGTAAAAATCTTACATTTGTCACTGCTATGCTGAAATGAATGATTTTCACCCTTCTCCCTCTCTATACCCATTCTTTTGATGATTAGCTGCACATTTTATTAAGAAAAGCATTGCTTCTATTACAATGAACAATCTTAACATGACTTAAAACATCTTACAGATACTAATGCTAACTGTCAGAACTCCAGGTTAAAATAAAACAACAGTATAAGAGCAATGTTAAAATTAAGAACATTATATACATATTGCCTAGACTTAAGGATTTTAAGTGCCTAGAATACTGCTTCCTTAAGATTTAGGAATATCACACATCTCAAATACAACAGTTTCACCAATGTCCTGATCAAGTTAGCACAGAACTTTGCTAGAATTGTTCCTTCCTGTGCAGTTCATCTTCACTGTATTTGAAATACTAACACATTAATGTTTTCCAGATGGACAAATCTTCTTGACTAAGCACTTAGAATGTAAATTAAACTCCACAATACAAACAAAACCACAATCCTCCAAGTCAGTTTACCCTTAATTCCACTGAGAGGATTGCTTACCAAGGTTACGAGAGCAGATCTTTTAGGCTCTAACAAACCAAGAGACCTGCAAAGTGACAGGGTCATTCCAGAAAATTCTGTTGGCAATGGAAAATTGAAGCTCTGTAGAACTTTGAAGGGCAAATTTTACAGCAGCTGCAGCCAAGATCTTATAATATTGCCACAGATGAACTTCTGACACTGCCTGACTGGCAGATTCATGTATTTGCTCTTCCCACTGGTTCTTTGTTGCTGCTTTTCAAAAGACACACCTCTAAGTTACAAGCCAGTCAAAATACACAGCCCAACCCTGGTTTATATTCTGCTACACAATTGATCTGCTGAACCCCTCCCAGGCCCCAAAACATTTAACATTGCCTGCATTTAGAGGGGTTTTTTACTTTCTTCCTCACATAAAATCCAACCACGGCAGGTAAAAGTCTGCTTGTAAAATATGGACATAAATACTTTGAATTCTTCACATGCAGATTTCACCTAGAACATACCTATGTGCTATCATGCATTTTTAAATAAAGCTAACATTTAAAAAACTCACTTCCAGATATAAAAAAATGTAACAGACAATCAGAAACTGGTTGAATCTAACAAGGTTTGGGTGAAGTTGTTACTAGGCACTGTCCTGTGGGGAAATTAATGTGGACAATGAGATAAACCTTCAGTCAGTGCACATGTAACATGGTGCACAGCACCACAAGGCAGCAACAAAGGCATACCAGCCTGTGGCAGATGAAGAAAATTTGGCAAACTCACATTTCATAAGATAAAAGTTCAAAGGGAAAAAATCTTGCATTTACACTGATCCCTTTCAGACTTATGTTACTGTGGAATTCAACCTTAAGATTAATTTTTGCCTGAAGGCTCAAAATAAAGACCCCCAGTTCTTTTTGTGAAACTGAAAGAAAGTAAAAACTTTTAAGTTTGCTCTTCACAAATGCACAACATATACAATGTGCCAGCTACCTTGTTTTAGAGGAAGCAGAAGAGAGTCTCATTAATTATTTAAATAACCATAGTACTAGAAGTTACTTTTAAGGTTTACTGCAGCTCATATGAGAAAGCCACTTCTGAAAGGTACAGCTTACTCTAGTGGTTTAGCAGGTAGCTTTTGTTTTGAGGCTTCTAGTAAGTGCCAAGAATTTGTACCTCCCACTGGTATCCCTGGGAGTGGGCAGACCAACAAGAGACATTAGTCTTAAGTGCATTTGTGCTTTACTGGAGTGAGACACGATTTAAAAATAAGCTCTGCCACCTCCCTTGAGAAGCTACTGTTATGGACAGGAATAGACACATAAAGGGTGTTGAATATTGCAAGTTGAAACACATTCCTTTCTTCCAGGGATCATCTAGTGCAGGCAACATGCAACACACTCTACAAAACCCACAGAGAGATACAAAATGGAATACATGTTGTGTTCCGTATCCCAGAAATGGAATTTTAAAGAGATCAAGTAGTACTCAACAGAGCATCTGCTAGATCTCCTCAAGGTACTGACAGGTAGGAGCATGATGACACCTCTCCTTCTAGCTGCTCTTCCCTTCTAATGGTTTAACAAGGGTAAGCACTTCCAATGTGCAATCCTGGCTGTAGGTACCACAGCTGAATGATGTATCCCGAGTTCCATCCCATCCTGCTCATCAGGTGAGCCAGAGCCCCTAAAAGACAGCTACAAAGACAGTGATCTGTGCTATGAACATATGTGACAATTCACAAACAGGTCATATACCCAAAGAATCATTTTAGCTATAAATACCCAGTAGAGCTCTGCAAAAAAACCCCCAGGTTTTTAAATCAAAACCAGAAGCCTTAAACATACCTCAGTCTTCAGAAGCACTGAGCACCCACAGACTCCTACTAAAGATCATAGAAAACATTGGGTAGGCAGAGGGAATAAACAGAACAAAACCAGCCATCTACCTACACACTTAACTTCCTGCCAGGTGATTTCATACATTCAAAAAGAGCACATATAGAAACATACAAAAGAATTGATACTTGATCTTGTTGAATAGCAAGTATTTGAATACTCTTAAAACATCAGGTATTTCTGGAAACTCACAGGTCACATTAAAAAAAATTTAAAAAAAAAATTAGGAGCATCAGAAGACAAGGTCTTTAAATAAGCACTACCAAGCATCAAGCATATTTTGAGTATTCTTGATGCCAAAATTGTAATTAAAAGCACCATGGAGCTCTGAGCCATATCCTTCAAAGAGTAGACGACAGTGATAATGGTAAGTTATGTAAAGTAACACTTGCAGATTTTCATCTCCTGAGAACGGACATTAACAAAACAGCAAGAGGCAGAGTTCTCTCAGCCACAGCAGGAACAAATTCAGATCAGATGAGTGAAACTCCATCAAATGAAGTTAGCACTCAACATGTTATTCCAGTCTCATAAATACAATTTAAGGACAGGAGACTGATTCTTCTTAAAAGCAGTATGTGGCACAGCTATGATTTTTCTTTCAAGTCAGAAAACTTAATGTGAATTTAATGCAGAGGACAAGCCTAAAGCAAAGCCCTGGGACAAACCATATTGTTTGTAAGTGCATTTGACATGACTCAAAATATCTGTTGATAGTCTGCAGTTTAGACACATACACATCCCCTATGCCTAGTAAATGTGCAAGTTAAGCATTCACAAACAAAATGATAAATGCAGTGTTGCTAAAACAAATAAACAGGCTGTGGTTGTGCCAGCTTCTGAAAAGCCAGACAATGATACCAGCTTTGCATAAATTTTACTGAAGAGTAAAGGGGGGAAAATGGTAGTTAATACAGAAGTAAAATTCTCTCTTATTTCCAGCTTAGGGTCACCAAGGTCCTTTGGATTCACAGAAGCCTTTCTAGATGGAAGAGTAACTTTAGTTAGAGTACAGCATCACCAAAGCTGTTAACTGCTTGTATACACTTTGATGCCATTCCTAGTGAACCACATCTTTAAAGAGTCTATTTTGTGCTCTTGCAAAATTATTTGGATACCAATAAAAAGGTCTTGCAATATATATATACAGATCTCTTTACAGTTGTAGCTCAGCTCCCACTTTTTGCTCTGTAAAAAGTGCACTGTATGAAACAGCTTTCAATTGACATGCTTTTTACAGGTGGCACTGAGGTTTGGTTACTCTGAAAATGGTACCTGCAGTACCCAGATTGCACAAGTTTTACAACACAGTACACGTGCAATATTCAAACATAAGTGTAATAATATATTTACTTCATATTTCCAAGTCTTTCCCCCCCAGCTGTTTACAGCTTGCTTAAAGCCAAAGGACTGTACCTCCCTCCTCCCCACCCTGCCCCCAAACTCTAAACACTCACACACTTGTTACTGTAGGATTGCTCACAAGTGATGCACTGCTGGCATTGTTTTTTCCTCCATTCTGTTTACAAAAAGAAAAGCATATAGCATTTGTTTTTCAATTAGGAACTTCAAGCCTATTGACCATGATAGTGAACCTTTTAAAGGAATTCCTCCAATTTTTGTCTTTTTGTTGCATGGTTCTACTACAAAAAGCAACTATAAAAATTACGTTTATCTCAGCAAGTCTGTTCTGGAATGCTAAAACTCAAGATAGTTTCCACACTAAAACAACCCACATGGTAAAAATAGATGTATTTTTGGTACTGCAGTATCACAACAATGTGTGTAAGACCACAAGTCACTTTTTTGTACACTTAACATGCTTTTCCCCTCTCCTTTTACACAGAATTATAACCCCTTATTGAAACTAAGTAAAATCACTGAAGTTTGGTACTGAATTCTTACAATTTCAAATTTATGTTGATAGCATTGTAAAGGTATACATACAGATATATGTATATACCAATATAACTAAACAAAAATACAAGCAATTCCCTTCCAAAGTGGTATTACTCAGAGGGAAACTTGTAGACAAACCACCTAAGGCGTTCACTTCCTCAATTCACATGCATCTAATGCACATATGATGCAGAAACATGTTAAAAATACACTTTTCATACTAGAACCAACCCCAGCTTGTGTTTTTTAGTCTTCCTTTAGAACTTAAGGCACATAAATTTAGCAGGTCAAAGACCAATAATAACTGCTGGAGAAGCTTTCAGTTCCTTTCAGTTATTTACCCCACACACTGGGGCTTACATACCAACAAGCTCACCCAAGTGGCAGCAACAAATACTCAGCTACTAGAAGGAATATGTCACCCTCCCTTCAAAAGAAAGCACTGTTATCTGATGAATTTGTTGCACTCAGACAAGCTCAGCTACCTGAAATGGGAGGAAACCTGTGCTTTTTTTACTGCACAACAGCCATTTCAGTGTCACAAGTTTGCCTTGCTTGTTTTAATACCTAATTCACTTAGTAACTGAACCTCAAACCACTAAAATCAATAAACTGTGGGTTTAAACAGATGCTTTATACATTTTAATAACACGAATTATGAGCTAAATGTTTTATAATAGAAGCAAAAAAAGTAATTCATCTTTGCCAAGATGTGTACTGCCTACAAGTGTTTAAATAAAGTATGCACTTACAAAAGAATTCTTTTAGGATGGCTATGTACCTAATGCAGAAAATAAATTGAGCTACTGAATATAGTATTAAATATCATTAATATCTTCATTACGAAAGAATGTTCCCACAATCACAAACCAGAACAAAACACGTATTACAAGAGACACTTTTCATGTTATTTTCTACATTAGCATGATTTTCTTTTCTTCCTAAAAGCTTTATAGAACTGGAATAGAATTAAAATCAACAGTTGCATACTTCAAAGCCTAGTCATACAGCCAAGCTGGGGATTAACAAATTCATTAGTTCATTAAAGAAAAGCAATGAACACTGATTTTCTACCTCTATACAGCAATATACAGATGAGAATTAGGATAATTAAGCAACTTAGTATTTGCACAGGTATCACTACCATTGCACTGGGTCTTAAAAGCTCAAACTGAGTTCACTGCAGCAAGTCAGTAAAACAACAGCACTGATGTAGCACATGCAGCTACAGCATAAACAAAGCCAACTCATACTCACTGTCTAGTTCAAGTCCTACCTCGTTTCTTGTTGTAAATAATATTCTTACACAACAGGTCATTGTGACAGAGTACCACTGGTGATCCTAAATTTGACAGTCTTTCCTTCATCCAGGCCATCTCTTCCTGAAGAACTTGAGGACTTGGAATGTCACTTAAAAACCTTTTCATGTACAAGAAGATTGAGAGTTAACACATGTGTGTTCCATATCAAGCATTTGTAAAGAAATATTTTTCTCTACATTCTTGTTGCAAATAGTGTAACAGACCCTCTTCCAAATCAGGGTATTTATTTCCTTAACAGTCAAATTATGACAATTATTCCCCTCTGTCCTCCCCAGAAAACAGTTCTAGAGAGATTATCTGTTATGCAAACATGATTGCAGTCAAAAAAAGAAAAAAATCAGGAGTAGAACTTAAATACAGTCCTGCACATTTTAAAGGAGCAAAGATTAAAAGTGTTATTGCGTGAATTTCTTTCACTTTTTGCTCAGGTTACATTTCTTCCTCCAAGAAGAATACACAACAGTAAGTACTAGGTACTATATATCTATACAGAGAAAATTAACATTAATTTTTAGTCCAGTCACTGCAAGTATATTTAAGTAGCCATTTTATCTTCTAGATTTTGAGTTACCTACTCATGTTTTCTCAGTTTTCCTAAGAACTTTATGTTGAAAAAGAAAAGCAACTTTGATAAAGCATTCTTTAATTACAATGCAGCAAAAAGGGCAGCTAATATCAGTGATTTCACAGTTACATGAAGAATGTTTTTAAGCTGGAATCTACTTCCTGAGTGATGAAGTTTGACAGTGTACAAACACTTTCAAACTAGTTCTAGCTTAAAAGTTGGATCTCCACTCTCTGAGAAACATTGTCTTCAGCTCAAGCTTTAGATTACAATAAGAAATTTTACTTAGGTTAAACATTGTTCCTAGTTTTGCCATTCCTCTCATCCCAACTTCCCAGTGACAGTGACAGCAGAACCCTTTGGAAGTGTTTTCTCTTTTTGTTAAGCTCCTAAGAAAACAACTCCCAGTTTGATTTACAATTCAGGAACAATATTGAGATGCTAAAACCAAAATGTAATGAAACCCCTAAACCCAACTGATACAACTATTCACACTCCATGATAGCATGGGTCTATGAAGTGATTTGTGGATACCTTTTTCTCCACTGGAAAACACTTTGAGAGCTCATCCTATAACCCAAAATAACCTTAAAATAACTTTACTATTACGTGATCCAGTTTTGGACAGATTTATAAGCTGAACAAATACAAGATAGTTAAGAGGTACAGGTTAAAATGAACACCCAGCAGTACTCCTGCAACCCCAGGAAACAGGAAAGAACATAAGGAAATACCCACCTTTTATTTACTTCCTCATCTGCAAATTCTGTGGGTATGAGAGAGAAGTATTTCCCCATCTTCAGCCACAGATTAGATTTAGGAATCCATCCATTGTGTGCATGTATAGTATGGATTTTAGCAAGCTGTCTAGCAATGAGTCTAAAAAATAGAAGTTAAATTAATATTATAGTCAACATATACCTGACAGTCTGTCATATTTTTCCTAGAAATACAACAATAATATATTTAATTGAAAAATTCTAAAAAATGCAGCATGGGAATTCAAAGAGTTGTAAATAAGAGAAACACAGCTACAGGGTAGCATCTTTCAAGACTCAAGAGGTCATTAGCAGCACTACCTGTGGGAGGGGAAGGACTGGAGTTCCATTACAGCACACATACTTCTCTTGTATTTACAATCTATTCTTGCTTATCTTTAAAAGAATTGATTCAAATTAGCTGCCATTGTCAGGAAAATACATTTCAGTGCACACATGAAAAACGAAAATCTTAAAGACATCAGCACTTTCTGCTCACTGCCAATAGTTTAAAAAATTATGTCTTAGTGGAAGACCCTTGGATCTAATTACAAAAGGAATGTATTGAAAACAGAGCTAAATCTACTTGCATTAACCAAGTCCAGCCCTCCAAAACACCCCCACGTTAAATGACCTCTCTGTGAACAGGTTTTAAATACTAACAATAAACACCTAATAAATACACAGTGGTCTGTGGAGGCAGCAAGGATCTCTTGTTCAGCACTGAGATACTATAACTAAGAGCACAGTGAGCTGCCAAGAGAGTGAATACCAACTTAGTGCAGATTTAGAGAAATATTATGAGCTTGAGATCCTTTAGGTTTGACAGAACTCCATAACTGCACAATGAAATCATGACATTAAAAAAAAAAAACAATTAAAAAGCTTACCTGAAAATATCTGGATTGCACACATGCTCTGGATCCAGTGCTTCTCCTTGCATGAACTCGTAGCACAGGCCATTGTTGAAAGTACAGTAGAGTTGGGGGGCACAGCCATGGGCCTGCAGGACACGGAAACTCTTCACCTCCTCATCCCGATCCACCAAGAGCTCCGTCTTATTCCCATAGATCCTGACCAGGACCACATCGTCCCTTATGTCACCAACGTAGCAGCCAATTAATTTGTTGGTGATGCCATCGGTGAACAGCTGAAAAGTAAAAGCATGAGCAACTCAGATCCATGGTTTCACTGTGCAGGGAGAGAATGCTGGGTTATTCTTCAGTTCCCAAAACACAAGTGGAAATGCTACGTGTAAACATCAATAATCAAAAGGTCAATGTTGTAAAATGAGTTTCCACGTAACCACTCTGAAGGACCATGGCCAGAGAAGGGCAAGGAAGCTGGGGAGGGGTCTGGAGCACAAATCTTATGAGAAGAACCTGAGGGAGTTGGGGTTGTTTATTCTGGAGAAAAAGAGGGTCAGGGGGAACTTTATCACTCTCTACAAGTACCTGAAAGGAGGCTGTAGTGAGGTGGGGGTCAGCCTCTTATCCCAGGCAACAAGTGAGAAGACAAGAAGAAATGGCCTCAAGTTGCACCAGGGGAGGTTTAGATTGGATATTAGGAAAAATTTCTTCACCAAAAGGGCTGTCAAGCACTGCAATAGGCTACTACACCATCCCTGGAAGTGTTCAAAAGGCCTGTGGATGTGGCACTTGGGGACATGATTTAGTGGTGGACTTGGCAGTGCTGGGTTAATGGTTGGACTCGATCTTACAGGTCTTTTCCAACATAACCAATTCTATGAAACTGGCAATTAAAACAGCTGAAATCAAAGCCCCAGCAAAGCACCAATCCTAAACCAAGAAGAAAACAACCACGAGTATAGGTGGCATGAAAACAAGAGCAAATCTTATGCATTTCAGTATTTGGCAATCAGTACACACCTAGTGAAAAAGATACTCCTGGAGTTCTAAGCTGGTCCTTTTAAAAAAACAAAATTCAGGTAAGAAACAGCTCGAGTTACCACCTTCTCACCAGCCTTCAGGCTTTATCAATTGAGAACAACTCCTAAAGTCACTGGCTCCACTACAAGTTTGAGCCTGTACTTGAAAAATCAAGACCTTGGCTTTAAGTACCATTCCAAATTTAAAAGCTGCTGACAAAACCCACTATCTTCCCACTTTATTTTATAACTGGTGTATACCATTTAAGATCTTAAAAGCATTTTAAGTCCTTAGCACTAAGATGCACATAAATGCAATTTAAAGCCCTGCACTTTACTAGACTTTGACCAATCTTATCACTGATGCCTAAACATACTGAAGACAAAGCAAGTGACTTGCTACAAAAATAAGAGCAATATTTGAGCATTATGGTTACATCTAATTACAACCTACTTGCTGCCTTTCAAGCAATGATGGAGGTATGGAAACTACACATTCCCAGATAGCGAAAGGAGGGGGTGGACAAAAAACCCCCCACTTCTAACTGCCACTTCTTTCACATCTGATGATGACACCTAAAATAGTCATTAGACAGGCTGAACTCCTGCAGATGCTGCCTGGCAATCAGAATAGATCTGGAGTTCCTGACTGGGCTCCTTGTATCCCCTTGCAGGTAACCAGGCATTTGACATCCCTCAATGCCTGCAAGGGTAACACAGCAGTTCTTCATCTCCTGCAATCAGGGACAGTTTGAAAGTTTAGAAAACAGATGTTTAACATTTTCAAACTCTTTACACTCTGTCAACTCTGCCTGAAAGCTTAAAGATGTGCTAGATGAGCACTAACCACATTACCTCTAGTGTTATGTGATTGAATAACAATTAGTATTCTCACAACACCACAAGCAAGAACACCAATGTTTTCATACCTATTCAAAGTTGCCTGCAGTCTTAAGTAGTAAAGAATTTTAAGTCGAGGTTCTCACAGCAACTGTAATTTATATTCAAGTTGGGGAATTTTTAAGTGTTTACAGTAATGCCTCTTCTCCTACTCTGCTGCCCTCAAAACCCTAATTAAAACATAATTCAAAAAGAATAAACTTTCCCACAAAGCATAAAACACAGCAAGTAGCTTCAACTTGGTTAACATACACAGCTAGACAGAAACAGTTTTTCCTGGGGTCCTGCAAGTCTTAACACCTTTCTTTAGGGAGTGCTTTCATCATTCAATTCTGTCTTCTGGTATAGACCAAGAGACAACTACGAGAACTTTTTCAAACTATGCAAGTCCTTGAAGCTACAAGCAGCTTTTCTTTTAAGGCAACAGGAAGACCATGGATTTTTTTTTTTTTTAGTAGTAGTAGTATTATTATTAATTGTAGTAAGTCAGAAATCAGTTTAAAAAAAATAAAATTGCAGTCAGCATTGGAAAACTAAGTATTCAATGACAACAATTCAAATTCTTTATTTTCTGATGCCCATTCAGGGATCCTCAAACATGATTTCTCCCTCAAGCACTAAGTCAGGCCCAGAACAAAAATATAGACAAATGCAGTGATCTGTTCTATTTCAGACCTGATACTGAAGCTTATTATTTAACAAAAAAGTACTCTTACTAAAAACACATGTCAACAACAGGCAACTTCTCTACAGACACCATCATTCCTGAGAACCTTGGCTGGTTTGGGTGCTGGCTTTTTTTTTTTTATTATGGGTTTGGGTTTTTTTTTTTAGTTTGATTTTTATGTTTAGTTTTGCTTGGGTCTTTCAAACCAAAATTCAGTTCAGACACTCTGACTTTTTTTCCCCCCCCCTCCTTTTCAAAAGGTAGCATTTATTTTGAAAAGTAGTATCACTCAAACACAAGCAACAGTTTATTTCCAAATATCAGGGGTTTAGGGAAATCAAGCATAAGGAACAACTGGTTTTTAACTACTAAAGAAACAAATTCTGAACTTGGGTGAGGTCTCCCTATTTAGGAAAAGACAAGACTTTTACAACAGAAGATTCAAGACATGACTTTGACAATAGAAGATGTGGTTCAGCTATTATACCTTATTTTCCTCAACAAGCCTATATGATGAGGTGAACACATTCATCAATAAATGCAGAAAAGGACTGGGAAAGCTTTAGTTGTCACTACAAATAACAAGAAATAGCTCAAGTTCCTGAGGAAAGATGCAGAGTAGCAGAAGAGAGGAAAGTAGTCCATTTTCTTGAGCAGTTATGAACACCCAATCTTGCAGAAGTAGCTTCTGTAAATTACAGAACTTTCCTCTATACACAGAAACCATAAATTCAAATAAACCTGCTTACAAAGCCTCCTTGACTGACTCAAAATTCAGACTTCACAATTTATGGGCACATTTTATTATAAGCTATTATTTTAATAACTCAGGAGACAAGTAATGAAGACTCTTAAACAGTCTTCATAGCAACTAAATGTTACAATGCACTTCAAGAAAGTTCCATTTAGCACCATAGATACTGGGCTTGAGCAGTGAGCCCTAGTTTGAACAGCCAGGACTTAAATGTCTTTCCAGTACAGCTTGTACAAAAAACTGTACTATGAAAAAGACAGATCCAAGGGCATCAGAAATAGTGATACCACTAAAAAACACCCCAACAAATGTTAATAGTGGTGATGTAAAGACACAGTAAGAATTTGGGTTGTTATGATGCTGAACAGAAACTGCTGGGCACTGTACAGCTTTTGTCACAGGTCTATTATCCCCTTAACACAAGTCTCATTAGTACTAATAAAAAGAAATCTGCAACAAGGAAATTGGACTCCCTCAACTGATAATTTAGGAACTCTACTTATTAGAATCTATTTGTAACATGCTGCTACAAGTAATTATTTACAGCCAGGAGCATTTTAGTTATTCCTTCTTAAAAAGGCAGAAGGGCTCACTTACTTTTCTAATAACATTATTCAGAGTAGATGATTTCCATATTCCATCACAAGAAAACATCTAGTGTTTTCTGCCAGTAAAAAAACATAATAGTCACTTTATTCTTTTATTCAGAATGCTTTTTCTGTAGCATTTAAAAAATCAGCTTAGAAGGCCTTGCTCAAAACATAACCTGAGACAGAGGGAAGGCAGGTGTTCTATAACAAAGGCATCAGCTGAGCAGCTTAAGCAGAGAACAGACTCTGAAGACATGGATAAGAATCAGTTAACTCAAGGCCACAGGGAAGAAAATGGAACAACCTACAGAAGGTAAGGTATAGCAGGTAGAAAACTCTGGAAATAAATCAATAAACACAAAGAGACAACAGAAATCAGCAACATGATGCAGCACCAAAAAAAATTCAGCAGCAAGATTATGATACTTCTGTAATCTGCAAATATTTAATTATTGTGATATGTATTTATCATATTGTAATACATACTATCAGGTGAGGTGACACAAAGCTAGAATTAAATTCTGAAAACATTTCTGGACATTGCATTTATACTGCCTACAATCAGAGATCGAGTTTGAATCCAAGGCTTTCTAGCCTTGGAAACAAATAAAGTGTTTGCTGAAATGCAGACAGAAGGTGAGAAAGCTACAGATAAGCTTGAGTTACTCAAATGCAGTCTCAGAGAGCAGCACATGGTGCAAACAAGACAGGCCAGGGGAGCCAGGAAGAGCAACCTCAAGCAAGACATGAAGCATCTTAGCCAAAAGCACTATCAGGTTATTAGGTTCCTGAAAAGGGCACATGATGGATTTGTTCCCTTCTCATAAGCAGGTGAATCATGAAAAGCTTATCTCTAATCCTATTGTTTCAAGTGTTCAAAAGAATGAGAACAAAACTGCAATCATATGTAAAAAGCATAAAGAGCCAGAAATAAAAGTATCATGGGACAAAGAAGAAAAAAGTTATGACTCAGAAGAGATGTAAAGCCAAGCATGTTTTTTCTTCTAGGCCATGTTATTACATTCATGGGAGGAGAATATAGGAAACAATACTGTACTGCTGTAGAAACAGAACAGTGAGGTGAAGTTTCAGCATAAGTAAATAGGGATTTCCCATATTCTGCTGCTGAATCCCAGACTGACATTAAGATCTCTGGAAAGGAAAAGACTTTAATAATAATTTTCTAGAACACTCACAAAACTTCAAGTTTTTATTATAAGATCTAACTTTATTTTTTCCTGGAAAAGTATAACCTACATAGACACCTCTACAAGGATACAAGTCAAAAACTTAATTTCTAGGAACAAGGTGTGCTATTTCCCCCTCTTTTTTTTTCCTGTAGCTATTTATAAAAAAGGACAAAGTACAATGCCTGAAAAATGCCTTTGGTAAATTCTCATACGCTCAGCAAGGCTCACAAGAAACATCAATCAAAGCTCTCCAGGCTCTGGAGCCATATCCTCTAGGTTATTACACTCAGCATCTGAAAGCCACTGTCTGCATGAGTTTGATGGTCAGATGATGAGGAATAAGATCATTTGACATTAAGAATACCAAGGCAAGCAGGGAGTCAGTAAGTTGAGGCCTCTATTCTACTGTAAGTTTGGCCAAGGGCTGAACCAGCAGTTTTCTGAACTCTTGGAGTGCTCTGCATGACAGCAGTGTGGAGAAATCAAGGCTGTACTGCAGAGATAGTGGTGGCATCTTTTTTGGCTACTGAACCATCTCTGCTTCAGCTTCAAGGTGTGTGTGGGTTTTGGTTTGGGTGGTTTTTCATTGATTTTTTTCCTTCCTTAAGGACTTAACTTACATTTTGCATCCTCCATATTCTCTATATAAATACCATTTAAAATTACATTCAATAGTCTATTACAAATGCTGCAGATATGTCACCCCTTGCAAGGGCTGATTCTGATCTAAATGCATGACAAGATGTGAAAGCTTTTTTTTAAATGTCAGAGGGGGGGAAAATCAACAAAAACCAAAAAAGTTACTTATTTTGCATTTTGTTTCTGAAGAATATACTCCTCCCTGAAAAAAGTCAATGTCAGGTAACTAGTTATCACTTTTAAAGTGCTGAATTGTTTTAGATCTTTTTACAAATTTTGCAATACTAATGGAAACAGTTACAGATATTTTTAAAAAAAAAGTAATGGAAAAGGGGTATATTTAAATTATTCTAGCTCAAAAAATTAAATTGCTTTTCCTCCCCCTGGAATATTTTGATGTGAAATGGCCATGTAACAGCATGGGGGAGAAAACCAGGAATTAAATCACCCTGAATAGTTCCCTTCCTATCCAATGTTACAAGTCTATAGCATAAGTTATATGCCTTTACATCGACACATCCACACTGTGCCCATACAAATATTGATTCTCTGGCATTAGAAACAGAGTCATCAACAAATACACCTCCATCATGCACAGCTGGATTACATCATGTGCTGTGATACAGCACATCAACCACATAAAATGCTAGCACACCTTCTGCCCCACCCAGATACCATAAAACCCCTTAAAAACAGGAGAGAATCATTATCAATCTTCATCAGAAGCTTAAAAAGAATGGAGAAACCAATGAGCCTCAGAGGACATCCAATACTGCCCGCATTTCCCACTTAACTGTGACATTGTGTTCAAGGCACACCTCAAATTACAGTTTTTCCACAGCACAGCAGCAATGCAGCCCATTCTGCAACTCTAACTTTTCTTATTCTTTCTTTCCTTCACTCATCACTTCTCCACTTGGAGGTGTCAGCACTTCAGCATGTTTCTCTGCTAACTCAGTCCTTCCTCTTTACATGGCAACTATTTTCCCAACTGCTGAAGAGCATGATGTGCCAAAACCAGCTAAGCAACAAACATTTCTCCTGAAAAATGTAACAGCACAACAAAATAAAATAGCTTACTTGCTTTCTCAGAGTCTAACATTCTGGTTTTCAATTGTTTCAATGCTTTAAAATCCAAGGCTCAGTCTGTTTAAATAAACTTTGAGATATTACAACTAGTTCAGAAAACTGAACCAAATAATAGTTTGTTATAAAGAAAATACCAAGATCAACACAAGCAAATAAATTACAGTAGCAGCCAGAAAATACTGCCTGAAGAAAAGCTATTGAGTGCAAGTCAGGAAGAAAAAGCAAAGAGACAAGGACAAAAGCTAATGTGGTATATATAAAAATAGAGGGGTGGTTGTTTTGCTGATTAAAGTACAATTTTTATAAGCATGGCTCTGTCCTCTGTGTTCACATTTCATAGCTCCAGGAAGAAATATTTGCAAAGAATTATGAAATGCTGCAGTAGAAAAGTAATGCAAAGTGTTGATAAATGCAAAGACATGTAAATCTTGCAAAAAAGACACGGTACCAGCAAACAAGCAAGGTCTAATTATTTCAGAGAACTAAAGAAGCAAACCTAATCACAATTATTTGGAGATGATAGTTGCTTGCAGGATGGTTGTGAAGTGTCTTACTGAAGAATTTGATCCCATTTGCAAAACAGATTTTTTCCAGCTCTCCTCAGGTGTCAGCCAGGACAAGAGCACTGTTTGTCAGCCTAACTTTCTTACCAGTTTAGATTTTTTAATGACTTTTCAGCTGTTTTTTTTTTCATACATATCATGCCAGTCTACTCAAATAGTTATAGAAATTAACACTATTAATATTCAGCCTTTAGACCAATGAAAAACAGGCAGCCTTTATTCTCAATATTAAATATTACTTCAGATTGGTAAGCAATAGAGATTGTGTTTCCTGCACTATAACACTACATTGCAGAGAGAAAATCATGTATGATTCAACCTACTGAATTTGTCATTACAACCAGACATGCAATAGATGAAATAGGTCATAGGATAAAAGAATCCTGAATTTGCACTTACTGCAGTGGTAACAAACCTTCCCATACTGTAAGCAAACACTGATCCTTCTTCAAACTCTAACACAAGTGAATCTCCACAAGAGAGGAAAAATACAAAACTGAGGGGAAAAAAGATTTCAAACTAGGACTGAATTTTTACATTAGGAAGGGTCATACAACCTCTTTAAAACAGAAAAGAGAGTCAAAACAATTAAGTTTTTATATTTCATTAATAAAAATTGTACAAAACTTAAAAATGCGAATATCTACTTTCACAATTCAAGTTGCTTACAAAACTCAGAGACCCTGTTTTGCATAAGAATAGTTTTGTTTATGAAATTAAAACCCCCTGTTTCTCACGTTCACCACAGCTAGTTTCTGAATTTAGCAAGCAGTGAGTTTTTCAGCAGGCATGTAGGAGAGAGGCCTCCAAAGATTCTTTCCAACCTGGACTTCTGAAAAACATTATTACTAAAAACAGACATTCCAGAATCAAGAGTGACTACTACAAAAAGCGGAAAAAATAAGAATATTAGTGTTAGAAAATAAAACAAGTTATATGCAGTTCCTAATACATCTTCAGGTGACATCTGCACAAAGTACCTACATGAGGAGGATGAATGTTGAGACCAAAAAATTTTGTTTCTCCTTACCAAAGCATAACTTAAATAATTGTACTGTCCTGTAAGAATAAGATTCACTCATTACTTGAGACAGAGGAGATATATTACAGTATAGCTGCTTCTAATTCAGCAAATAATCAGCAATGCTTCTGGATGCTATAGACTTTCTGACAAATACTGCAATAAAAGAATAATTTAAGCACTGAAGACTTCAATTATTTTCATCCTCCACCCTACACTTCTGTTCTATGCTATGGTGCAAAAAAAAAATAAACTTTAAATGTTAAAATATAGTCCTGATTTTAATTACCTATAAATCTTAGAGAAAGTGGGGACTAAGCACTACCATTTTCTAGCTATACTATTTAGCTGACTAATCAATTTAACACACAACAGTAAATTTTTGCAGAAGTTAATTAACTTTTTCAAGTGAAACTCTGGACTCTTCAACTTCTCACAGATTGTTCTGATCCAAGAATTATTAAGAGCAAAGGTAGCTAACAGCAAAGTTTGCCAGAGGAAGTAGCAGTTTGTGCCACCTATCCCTGTTCTTTGTCCACTTTGCTGTTTCAGACTAGGCAGGCATATTCCTTATGCTGCACATGAGTCCCATTTTCCTCTCCCTCCCAAAGACACGTCCCTCTAAAGAGGGGACTCCAGGGCATCCTTCTGTTCACTCCAGCCCTTCCCAAAAACAGCCATCCTTCCTTTCAACATCTCTCTGTATGGGCTGCATGTGCAACACGTACATGTAACAGGTTCCACAGCAGTGATGGCAACACAACCCGTTAACAATCACAGGCATTCTTGCCTGTTGAACACTCCCAGCATCTTAAACACAAACTAAAGAGTTAAAAATGAAAGGCCACTGAAGGGCTCTGTGAATAGAATGTTCTTCCGCTGCGCAAAAGGAGAACAGTGAGTTGAAAAGTTTTGGTCTTAAAAGTAGCTTGGTTAAAACTGAACTCAAGACATGTTTTAGACAGAAACCTCTAACCACAGACACTCATCTACTACTGCACTACTGCATGACTGGTCCAAGGAGACCTGTTCCACACCAATGGGTTCGACAGGTTTTACCCTGTTCATTGCTTCTTGCAAAGGGGGTGACAGAAAGAGGAAGCAGCATTTTTTTCTTCTTTAAACCCACTAGAACTTTCTCCAAAAGTTAGAGTAATCCCTCCTTAATAGGAAAATATTTTGGTTCCATTTATTAGCGTTCCTGCATGAAAGTTCTGTTGAGAACTGCCCTCATCAGAGAGCTGAAAAAATAAAAACATGCTGACCTTCCTGTAGTCCTGCAAGGAGCAGGGAGGTGGATTATCCTCATGGGCCCCTTCCAACTCGAGATATTCTATGAACTCTAACAACCTTGTTTAGCATTAGATATTGTAAAGCTACTTTCACTGCACCTCAAGATGTTGGAACTGTGCATAACTTATGGCCACTGCTCATTAGCTTTATTTTCATCCTAATTGGAGTGCCATGTGTCAACTTCTATTTCCCTCTCAAGACACTTCTGAAGATTTCAATCTAATTACCTCAACGTGTTCCAATTTCTACCCAAATCAGTTCAGCAGCTCTCTTCAGAGGAATCTGCAATAAGGCTCCTCCACGTAACAACAGCTGAATAACACAGTTTAAGAGCATAGAATAAAATGCCCAACTAAGCACAGGCTGCAACCGAACTGCTATTTCAGCCAAGCAAACTGGCTGAACACTGGTCTGGGGCCCGGTTAAGCATATTCTAGAAGCACAAAAGCAGCCAATCCTCCGGCAGATGACTCGTCATAAATACAAATGATTGCTCACCTAGAGAATGAAGTGGCTGTACTTCTGCTAAGGGGAGCGAGCAATGACCTTAGCGGGGCTGGCACGTAGCGAGACACCGCCAGCCTAAAACCCAGCCCTGCTGCGAACGCATGACACGTATATTCATCATATTTATTGATTTATTGAGCCCGGCAAGGGCTCCACCCGTATCCTCCTCCTTCTCCGGCCCCTGAGCCCTCCTCTGCCCCGAGCAGGAGGGAGGTCCCCGCCGGGTTTACAAACACTCCCCGCTGGGCACGGGCACGGCGAGGGTGCCGCTCGGTGATACCTGCCCTTCCCACTCCCATTCCCATTCCCCTTCCCTCCCTCGCCCCCGGCGCTCCGCAGCGGGGCGGGCTCGGCAGGGGGAAGGGGGAGCGTCGGGCAGGCAGGAGGCAAGGCAAGGCAGGCAGGAGGCAAGGCAAGGCAGGCAGGCAGGCAGGAGGCAAGGCGGGGGCCGGGGATGCTGCCTCTCCTCTCCTCTCCTCGCCTCGCCTGGCCGCCCCGCCCCGCCGCCGGGCTGCCTGGCAAATGGGGCTCCGTGCAGGGGGCTGCGGCGGAGGGAGGGGAGAAGGGGAAGAGGGAGGGAGGGAGGGAGGAAGCGAGGCGGCAGCTCCCCCGCACAATGGCCGCCCGCCCTCCCCCCTCCCTTTCCTGCCTCCCTTCCCTTTCCCTGCCTTCCCTCCCTTTCCCTGCCTTCCCTCCCTTTCCCTGCCTTCCCTCCCTTCCCTCTCCCTGCCTCCCTTCCCGTCCCTCTCCCTGCCTCCCTTCCCGTCCCTCTCCCTGCCTCCCTTCCCTTCCTCTGCCTTCCCTCCCTTCCCCTGCCTCCCTTCCCTCTCCCAGCCTCCCTTCCCTCTCCCAGCCTCCCTTCCCCTGCCTCCCCTCCCTTCCCTCTCCCTGCCTCCCTTCCCCTGCCTCCCCTCCCCTCCCTCTCCCTGC
>JAWWEE010000040.1:72911462-72932028 GCA_035221455.1 Xenops minutus
TCTCCCTTCCTCCCTTCCCTCTCCCTGCCTCTCCCTGCCTCCCTTCCCTCTCCCTGCCTCCCTTCCCTCTCCCTGCCTCCCCTCCCCTCCCCTCCCTTCCCTTCCCCGCCCGGTCCCGGTCCCGCCGTACCTGCAGTGTCACCTCCTCGGGTCTCCAGTGCGGGCGCAGCCGGCGCAGCAGCCGCAGGGCGCCCTGGCGGTACCCGCGCCCCTCCTGCTCGCTCACCGTGATGTCCAGCTTGGGCACCTCGGGCGAGCCGGGCGGGACGTGGATGTAGTTGGACATGACGGCGGGGCAGGGCAGGGCACGGAAGGCAGGACGGCTCTCTGTGCTGGCGGCTCCTCCGCGGCGGTGCCGGCAACTGAGGGGGGAAATTTCCACTTCGGCTCCCGATAAAGCGGCTCCTCCTCCCCCGGCGGCGGCGCGGAGCAGCCTGGGAGAGCGGGCGGGGTCCGACACGGCACAGCCCTACCCCATCCTGCCCTATCCTACCCTATCCTACCCTCCTCTGCCCTGCCCTCCGCCCCCCGGCCGGCCCACACCTGCGCGACCCCCGGGTGGGGCGGCACAGCGGCCCCGGGAGACCGGGAATGCGGCCCCGGGAGACCGGGAATGCGGCCCCGGGAAGCAGGGAATGCGGCCCCGGGAAGCAGGGAATGCGGCCCCGGGAAGCAGGGAATGCGGCCCCGGGAGGGCGGCTGATCCCAGTGGGGCTTTGGGGTTATCGGCTGCGCCTGCTTTTCTCGGCTTTGATTTGCGTGCCGGCCTCCGTGACACCTCCCCGCCTTCCCCCGCCTGTCCTGCCGCTGCCCCCGGGGCTGCTCAGCATCTTTGCCGAGCATCTTTGCTGAGCATCCTTGCCGAGCATCTTTGCTCAGCATCTTTGCCCCGCTCCCCAGGGCCGGCCGGCTGCGCTTTGGTACCGCTTGTGGACCCCCAGGGCACCCGATTCGTGTTGCTGATTTAAACATCCTCTCGGGGATCACCCTTTCCGTGAGCAGTACAGGACAGCTACATCCCTTCCACAGGACAGCTACACCCTTTCCACAGGACAGCTACACCCTTTCCACAGGACAGCTACATCCTTTCCACAGGACAGCTACATCCTTTCCACAGGATAGTTACAGTCTTTCTACAGGACAGTTATATTCTTTCCACAGGACAGTTATATTCTTTCTTTCTACAGAGCAGTTACATTCTTCTTTCCCCCGCTCTTGCTTTGTGCTGAAAACCCTGCCGCCTTGAAGTTATTTTGGGGAAATAAAACAAAAAAAGAAAAAAAAAGAGCCCAGTCTATCCCACAGCATTGTGCTAATCAAGAAAAAAAAATATTATACAATCTTTTTTCGGAAATATTTTGATGCCTCCCCCTGATATTCCTGCGGGTGCCTGCCTCCCATCACATTCTGTGCTCTTCCCAAGCAGGAAACACTGAACAAGTGGTTTTTTTCTGTAAAAACAACTTTATGAAGTTTGCTGAAGGCACAAGACCTATGTAAACAGAGTACTGTTGGTCACTTCCCTGGAGAGTTGTTACTCCAAATAGACCCACGTCAGGGGAAAGAGAAACAACTTAGGCTCAAAATATAGAGTGCCAGGAGGGAACCAGCTAGTCCTACAGGTTTAGTTCTCACGAATTTCATGTGTTCCTCTCCAAAAGTGCAGTGCATTCTTAAACTCTCCGTGCTGTCACCCATGACCATCTGCTTGTGAATGGCTCTTGTCTTTTACCAAGAACTGCTGTTGTCACCGAAAGGTTTTGCATGACCTCACTCTGTAACTGCATCTTTGTTTCTATGCCTATTATTTCTCTTGAACAAATCACCTTATCCCATTATTACTTCTTCCTTCACTCATCTCTGTGCCTTTTCCTTCAGACACGATTAAACATTTGGATTAGTGTGTCAACAAGTTCTCAAGTGATTTCCTTAAATCTTTTTTTTGTCTCATGCCTCATAAGCATTAACCTTAGTATTCTCTTCCACCTAAAATTTGGTTCAGACCAAGTGTTTAAAACCCTTAGAGACAGGAATCCATCTTTGTGAAAGCTCAATAATCAGATTTTCTTTCTGTTGTACTTTAAATGAAAATATAAAGTTTATGGGTTGGTGTTATTAGTGTAAATATGTTATTCTACATTAAGAGCCTTTTTCTATAAAGGATTAAAAAAGTATGAAAATCAGGGTCTGAATCAAATTTCAAACACCATAAAATTTCCAGGCCTAAATGTTGTAGCTTCAGTACATTTCTAGTGGAAAAATGTCTTGTTTAAATCTGTTCCCTAAAAAAAAACTCTTTCAAGTTTTATAACCCTCTTTCCTATGATTTCATGCCTTTTTTATACACTGACTGACCACTTTCTTAAAATCCCCTTTCTCCATCTCACCTGATTAGACCTACCCATTTCTTCCATTAGCTCACTTCACTTTTTCTTCTTTAGAAGTAAGGGTATTTTTTGAGTTAAACACTTTGAAAAAAAAAAGAAAAAAAAAGACTTCTTTAAACACGCTCACCTTTATACATTGTTTAGCCCTGTAAATCAGTATTACCATAGTAGCATTGGTATCACTCTACCCCATCAAGCATGTGATACATGGTGACCTCTGCTTCTGCTTAGGCAGTTTGGTAGATGATAAACTAAGATTTCTTTATGGATTAAGGGCAAAGTGACATTTTTGTTGAAATAAAATATCAAAGGTTGCATACTCCAGCTTCCAAATGTTAATTTTGACAAGAACTGGTCTAAACAGAGATTTTAGTCTGGTTAATGCTGAGCAGAAGTAGCTCTGAGAAGCCTTAACTTCCCCAAGTCTGACTAGATTTCCATAAGCTGTTTGTGAGTGTATTTTAAACACAGAGTGGGGAAGCTGGAGCAGCCATGGGGCTTAGATTGTTTCCAAATTACAGGAGCTGAATTACTGTATACTAAATATTTGTGAAGTAGATGAAAGAACCAAGAACACTTTGGCAATGGCACCCTCATCTTTCTGGTCATGGTATAAAGACACGTCCTCCTTGCTTGTCCTCATGGTGCATTGGGAATCCTTAATTTCTGTTTAAAACAGTTCAATAAAAGTTATAGTTGGGTACTTACACAGTTTCCTTTCCTTTTTACCTTTTACTTCCTGCAAATATTTGCTATGTCCAAATCAAACCCCAGGCATCATTTTCTGAAGGCTGGGACTCTTTCTCAAGGTTCCAAGAATAGTATTTTTTTCCTTACTGAAAAATTTATTGTCATTTTTCTATTTCCCTGTCTTGACACCTGTACTACACAAACTGTGAAATTCCTTGGTAGGAACTCTAGTGGTTATAAAATATTCAGGTCAGCTGTAGGTTTTTTCTAAGAAAACCTGATGCTACATGAGGTGAGGGCTCATGAATAAAGAGAATGTGTTTTCTCTTAATGCCTGATACATTTGCAGGTACACCATACAGAACTAAAACCACTCTAAGGCTGACTATAGATGTACACATCATGGAACTGAAGAAAACAGGGTGCTTTGCCTCTCTGCCAGGCATCCTATCTGATCTGCTTATCCTCACTGCTCTGCCATTCTATTCTCCTTTTCTGCTCATCAGGAACCAGGCTGTGCCATTTAATTTATTCCTATATTTTTCACCTTTCCTCTACATCAGTGCTGGATGCTTTAAAAGCTCATAAAAAATAAATAATAATTAAGAAAAAAAAAAAGATATAAGGAGCAACATCAGGCCCAGAACCAGTTTTACCTTCCCAGGTGCAGTTCACCTGGCTGCTTTCCAAAGCCTCTGATTCAGTAATTGCTTCAGAAAGACTCCTTGCATAAAGGTGGCTATAAATGGAAAATGCACCCCTTCCAGCCATAATTAATTTTTATAACATTTTGCATAACAGAGAGTCTCAGAATGCTTTCTGTTGTCCTAATCTCACAAATGAAAAACCTGAGTCATCAGAAGGTTAAATCTGCCATTAGACCAGTCAGACAGCGGGCCTGGACATAATTTTTTAACTTCCAGTCCAGTCCTTTGATCACAGGATTTCTTCAGTGCTTTCAAGCATGTCATTCCTGTTGATTATCCTGCATGTACTATTTGTGTCAAGATGAATCACATCTCTCTACACACAGTGTGAGTCAATTCTTTTATTTATCTATCTATCTATTTATTTATTTATAGTAATGCTTTTTAAAGTGCATGGTGGACTAGCATTTGTATTGGTTTACCAGTGACAACCCTCAGTCCACAAAGTTGATCATTCTGTCATGTTTGTTGTACTCTGTAAACAGATTTTATTTTATTCTTGGTGAAGACAAGCTTGCAGAGGTTTATTTTATAAGAATCTTGGCAGTTCAGAAATTTTTCTAAGATGAACACTGCTTGGTTTGTTGTTCAAATGGCAAAAACTCCTCTCTCATGCAAGCTGCTTGACACAATAATGGGCTACAGGTCTTTCAAGTGTATTTTGAAAGCTACATACAAGAGCAGAGCCCAAGCCTCCATGCTCACTGCAGCTTTATGGCTTCATTTTCTAGTAGGCTACCAATTAGTGACACTCATTTAACACATTCCACGTGATAACCTAGTTCCTGACTAGCTAACTCTATTTTCCAACATGGGATTGGTGCTGTGCATAATGTAGTGTAGCAACAGATGTGATTACATGGGAAATAGATAAGTCATTTCCAGCTCTTTCAGCTTTCCAGGGTTCCACCTGGAAACCTTAGAAGTTTCTAGTGGAAGTGTGGACATTTGTGCCAGTAGGATTGGTCACCTCCCAGGCCTCTCCAGATGAATGCACTGGAGCCTTCCCTCTGTGCTGTCCCTGGCTCTGAGTCCATGAACTCTAGGCTGAACTCCTGTGAGTAGTTACCCAGTTACACATCCCTCAGGAAACATAAGCAAACTAAGCAAAACCCTTAAACAGGCCTGTTAATTAATCTCAGCACCAGGAAGAGACCAAACCTGATAAAACCTGCTTGAGTCAGTAGGATCAAATACACGCTTACACTTAAGCAGGTGCTAAATCAACATGAGCAGCTTAGCAAGGAATTCTGCAATTTCTCCACACTGTACATTTTTTATAGCCATTTATAAAACACTGGGTATAAAGAAAAAATTTTTAAAAATCTGCATACTAATTATACTACTCAAAAATACAGGTTAAAAAAGTGGTACAAAATCTTAGTTAAGGCCAATGCCTGCATTGATTTTAATAGACATCCCTATTTTAAAATTTGAAGAGTACTTACAAGTTGACTGATCCTTGACTGAACCTGAACTGTACACATGTCCAATGATTTACCATACCCTGATGTTTTTCTCAAGGGCAACAAGTACACATATTGTGTAAATACCCAAAAAGAGTCTACTTCAGCAGATTTGGGATCCCTTGCACACAAGAATAAATTCACTTGCAGCAATACAGGAGGAGGAGCTGAATGGCTTTTGTATCTTCTAGAAATTCACACTTTTCTAGCATTTTATTGACTAATCAAACACCCTTCTATGAAGAAAAGTTACAAACATCAGCAATTCAAAACACAGTCTGTGAACAAAGACAGTATCAAACATGAATTTAAATGTCATGCAAGCTTGTAGAAGAAGCACAGAATGCTTTTTCCTATTTTTAAAGTACTATCAGAATGTCATTCTGTATTCTCCTGTGAAATCTCTAATCAATTTTACAGCATAAAGGGGTGGGGGCTGGAGATAGCTGAACTAAATTAAAACAATTAAAAAATGCGTACAGAATTATCCTGAGAGACTGAGAGTACGGTTATCACATATAAATGACTGCCACTTCACATTCAAACTGAATCACTAATAAAGAAAAGAGGAACCTGGTGGATTGAGAACCAGCTGAATGGCAGAGCTCAGGGGGGTTTGAATAGCCTTGCAGGGTCTAGTTCCAGGCTTGGAGCTACTGGTGTCCCCAGGGGTCAGTCCTAGGGCCAGTTTTGTTCAATGTATCCATCAGCAACTTGAATGAAGGGACAGAGTGTACCCTCAGCATGTTCACTCATGGCACAAAGCTGGGAGGAGTGGCTGCCTCAGCAGAAGCACTGCCACCCTTCAGTGAGACCTGGACAGGCTGGAGAGTTGGGTGCTGGGGGGCTGATCTGCTGGAAAGCAGCTCTGTGGGGAAGAACCTGGGGGGTCCTGGTGGATAAGAACCTCCCCAGGAGCCAGCACTGCCTTTGTGCCCCAAAAGGCCAATGGGATGTTGTGGTGTATTAGGAAGAGCATTGCCAGCAGGTCAAGGAGGGTTTGGTTTTATCCTCCCCCTCTACTCAGCCCTGGTGAGGCTGAATCTGAAGTGCTGTGGCCAGTTCTGGGCTCCCCAGATCAAAAAAGGCAAGAAACTGCTTGAGAACTTGAGAAGGAGCAACTTTAGAATTTCACTGGGATTTTAAATCTCAAAGACAGTTTTAAATACTCTAACAGCAAAATACCAAACAGGTGAAAAGAATCACTATTATTTCTCACTGAAAAAAAAAAGGATAAGCTAAGCTTTTGTCCATTCTCTTACTGTCAATGAAGTAACTTGTTTGGGTTTTGACTCTGTATTTGCCACTTTTTCTCAGCTGAGTAGAAGGGATATATCCCTTCACTTTTGAAGGGTGTGTTATCCCATTTTCTCTGGACTAAAAATGACTAACATAACCTAATTATTTAGCACGTGTTCAGACTGTGTCTCTTTTTCCTTTGTTTTGATCCCTGTGCCTTGTTTCTCATGTAGTGTTCTCCTGCTTTGGTGCTGTTCTGCTGGGGGAGTGGCAGCTCCCTAATGAAGGAGTGGCATTACATCCAGGTAAAAAGCAACAGCACCCCAAATTTGTCCATAGCTGTGAATTTGGGGGGGTGGGGGCTCCCCCTGGGGTGGCAGGGCAAGCTTCATCCCACCACCCCCACCAGGGAGGGGCTGACAGTCCTGAGGAGGCCACTGAAGCCCATGAGCACCCCCAAAATCTGGCAGCACCTCACTGGTTCCACTCTGGAGCAAAACATCCTGCTCTCAAGGGGATAGGGAAGTAGCAAATCTACTTTCAGAAGGGAAGACTCACATTTCTGTTCTGAGCCTACACTGTAGGTCATCATCTCAGGCTGCTTTTGAAAGACTTGGGTTTTTTTCAGGATTGTTTATTTCATTATTTATTCTACAGATTTTATTTACCCCTGAGGTGTTAAGACTCAGGGGCCTTGCCAAAGAAGTACCGTGGGCATAACAGAACAGCTCAGAACAGCCTGATATTTAATCATAGGCTGTAAATATCTTTTACAGACTTCTCTGCTTGCATTTTGCAACAGTTGCTAAGCATAGAAAATTACTGAATTAGTCAGCTTCATTTGTATTTTTGCTAAGGGAGAGATTGGAACATTAATTAAACTACATTTCAGTTTTAAGGATAATAAATCTATGTATTCCTATTCAAAAAGTAAAATGATAATATGACAGGAAATAAAGAAAATATAATAAAGTTATAGCAACTCTACCAAAGGTATAATAAAATAATAACAACTATACCAAAGTTAAAGGGCCAAATTCTCTGTCCTCTCCATAGGGCTGTAGAGCTCAACAGCCACAGAAGCACAGAGGGCTGCAGGGGAGAAGAATTGCTTGCCTGACTCCTGCCAGCTTGGACAACAAGGATTAAGCAAGCAGGAAGCTTATCAAGGAGAAAGGTAGCAAGAGTTGCTGTGTCAAGAACATTGTGTCTTACTGGGAGCTCCCAGTGCAAGTGCAATTCAGAGTTTAAGTTTTATCAAAACACCTTGAAAGAGAACTGGAAGCCCCACTGCAGTGTAAGCAAACAAAATCTTAATCATTACCAGCTTTCCTAGATTCTGTCCTTCTCATCTGCCCTTAAAATATTTTGTTGATGCAGCAGATCCAATTCTATGGTCTTTTCACTTGAAGATGTGACATACCAGGGAGGTTTGTGTTTGTTTGAATCCACAAAGCTGTTAACATGTGAAAAGGAAAGAATATTCATTATGGCTCGACCCCTCTCCTGAAAGCACCAGAGGTGCAGAGCTCTGCCTCTGATTCTTTCTCACTGGAATTTTGCATTTCTATGTCAGCTGGGCCTCCCTGCCCTCAGTCCTTAAGGCTGAGGTTCACCCAGCCTACAGCAGAAAACCTTTTACAAAGCAGTTGCAGCATTTTGTTTCCTTGTGAGCCGTGTATCTTTTTCCTCGATGTTATTCTGAGAGTTACATTTTCATCTTGATTTTCAGTTTCTGAGTGAGCAGCATTTTTGCTTAAAAGATTCTGCTTTCCCTGGTATTCGTTACAATTGGCTGTGTTTCCAGTATGTCAGGAGCTTAGTCAGCTGTTCGTGCAACAGAGACTTGTTTTTCTTCTTTTTATCCCTTTCATCCAGCAGAAAAAGTTTCCTGCTGCTCTCCCTCCTGATATTTGATATCCTGTCTCCAACTGATGTATGTCTTTAACTTTTAAAGAACAGCATGTCAGCTACTCTGTTAATTATGACCCCTTTTGGGTCTGTTTTAGTTTGTTGATGGTTTTGTTATTTGTTTGTTTGTTTTTGTTGGGTTTTGGTTTGTTTTTTTTCACAGCAAGATTATTTTGGAGCTGTTGCTTTGCAGAGGAATGACTTTTTCTAATCCAGCTCCATAATTATAATAATAATAATAATAATAATAATAATAATAATAATATCACTTGCTCATGCTTTGCAGCAATTTATTTAATCTACAGAATAAAAGGAATGCCTAGTGTGAGCAATGCAGCCAGTCAGCAGCTTTTCTGAATGTGTGTTACAAGTCATTATAATGCAAAAAAATAGTGTTTTCCATTCTAGTAGCTTTCCTGATAATCATCTTTCCTCCTCTTTTTACCAGAAATATTATTTCTGGCCCCACCAGCAACTACCTACATTGGAAAGAAACAGTGGGAAACCATTACTATAGTTATTGATGATGTTGTCCAATGTATCACCAGAGTATCACAAGAGTCACCCTAAAAGCTGTCCACTGGTCTTTTTACAATGAGAAAATGTCAAAACCATTTCCCAAACTTTATTCATTGAACACTGAACTCTCTGCTTACCTTCACAGGTATTTGTTTCCCACTGTGTTTGGTAACAGGAAACCTGAAGAGGTAAAAATCCACAAGTATACAATAGCAGAAATACTGAAGGAATGTTTGAAAGGTAGATTGACTGATCCTAGAACCTCATGGATGAATTGCTCAGACCTATGTCTTTATAAAAACACCTGCAATACTGTTCCTAGACCCTCAGTGGTGGACAAGGGGAACTCATGAGACAGCAGCTCTGTGAGGGTCACTTCTAGTTCAATAAATCATTGTCTTGCTTTGCTAAGTTGCACAAAGTCATTGGCTCAAGGTCAACTTATATGTGATCCTTAAAGTGTCCCCAAACCAGCTCTGCCACAACCAGATCCTATCTTACAAAGCAGCACCACACTGTAATGATAAATGGAGAATAAACCCAGATATTTGAACCTTCAGAATGTATTTTTAAAAATCACCTTTAAAACCCCTTTGTTGAATTTAAGGTCATAGCTTATGTGTAGTTCACTTTCTGCCAGTCAGGGATTTCCATTTTCTCCACCACAAAGAGAAATTTTTCCACTAAGAAAGTTGATGCCAAAAACCAAAAATATTTTTCCTATAATATTATCTCCCTTGCTTACTCTTTTATGAAGTAAACTCCTTAATTGTTTCCAGAAATATTCTGGGCTTTTGCTCTTCTCTGGTGTAATTCAGTTTGCCCTTTTTTATCTTTGTGGTGTTTTTCAGCATTCTTTCCTCAGCTAGCTGTTCAAATCTGATCCTTGTATTTCACTGGATGTTGTCATTTAAAAAACAAACAAACAAACAAACAAAAAACCCAATAAAACCACCAAGGGTTCTCTTCAAGAGAAAAGCTCACAAATAAGAGGTTTCACCTGGCCAGAAGAGCCTGGAAAAATCTGAATTTCATGTGGGAAGAATCACAGAGCAGAATACAAATACGAAGCACACTTTTGAAGCAGTTGCTGAATGCATAAACAAGACAAAAGTTAGAAAATGAAATGTAATTAGTAGAGGGTTTGGGATATTTTTTTTAATACTGTATTGGGAAACAATCATAATTGGAGGGGGGGAATGACAGAAAAACTGCATGATAGAAGCTGAGGCTCAAAGTTCAAGAAGCAGCTGAACTAGGCACAGAAGTATTACATGGAGAAGCAGTTCACATATCTTTGACCCAATTTTACAAAACCCCAAAGGCAATTCCAGTTTTACATCAGCAAAAGACATTTCTGTGTGAGTGCAAGGTGAGTGAAAGCAGCACAGACATTAAAAAAATAAGATAAGGTGTTTCCACAGACGTAGCCTATGGAAACCTTTCCCAAAAATTAATCACTACTTTTATGTCCCTTATCAGCAAAACCAAGGAATTCATCCAATAAAATTTATGTCCAATGAATTTAGAATAAATTAAAGAAAAGCATTTTTAACTGTAATAGGCATAAGGAAAATAGTGCTTTGGGCAGTTTAGGTAAATTTTGTGGCTGAATAATTTTATGGCTGATAATAATACCTGCAGTTATTGCACATGCCAAGTTAAGGAGAATTAAGATAAGGATGATTAAATCTTATTCTTGTATGGTATAAAGTAAGCTTGCAAAAATGAGAAGGGATTTTTTTTTTCTTCCAAACTTTATTATGGCATTCTATATATTTTTAGGCAATACTAAAATATGTTCACCTATTTTTGGGAGCCTTGGATACAGCTGATAATAGAACAGTGGATCACTGATAGCATCTGGCATCAGATTATTTTTGGTATCTGTGGTGAAAACCCACAAGGCCTGCAAACACACAAGCAGAAATTCACAGCAAGACCAATACACTGCCTTGTGTACATATTCTAAAGGACATTAAAACACTAATATAGTTGTCTTTAATACATTTTTAATTTCCTGGCTTGGTGCTCCCTAAGACTCAAACCCTTTTGAGTATTCAGAACACATGCTGTTGTATGTTGGTGTGGAGATCTGAAAGAGGGAGTTCTGTCACTGAGAATTTCTCCAACCTTAATGAGCTCCCCAGTCCTTCATGGACTGCTGAGGAAATCCAAGTCCTCTGAGGGATAATTCTCAGTGGATTTTTTTCCCTGCACAAGCCCAGCTGCATATCAACTGGTGCTGCATGTGTAGAACACACATATTAGCTTTCAATTTCTACAACTCTAATTTTATAATTGCACTCTCATAGGGCATTATTCTGCTTTTACAAACATGACACACTTGTCAAAAAGGTAACAGGAATCCCAGGATGTATGAGGAAAGGTAGTCACAGCAGGGACCTGCCAATACAAAGGTACATTGGGTACAGAAGGAGGGGGACTGTGGTACAAAGCACTGTTGAGGCCTCTCCTGAAATAACACCTTCAATTCTGGTCTCATATACTGAAAACCAAAACAGGAATGGATAAAGGATAATAACATGCTGAGGGAAATGGGAACCTCCATTCTCCTGTAAGAGAAGTCTGGAGCTTGGCAAGTTCCACATAGTACAAGAAGAGCTGAGTCTGCACAGAACCATTCATCACAAGTTTCTGCACAGATGTATCCCGAAGGAAAAATACCTGTTTAGGCTATAAAACAGTATTGGTGTGCAAAAAGCAAATCAGGCATGAACTGATACTGGAGTTCTAGTTGGAAATTTCTAATAATGCATGGAGGTTCTGAAAGAGCCTTCAAATATGAGCAGTGGGGACAAGAAATGCCTTTTTAATTAAAAAAATAAAAAATAAAAAAATCCAAACCAACAAGCACAGTTAAATCACAAAAAACTTAATCACTCTGTCATCTTTGATACAAAATCAAAAATAATGGACTTCTTAATGTTGGGTAGTGTACTATCTTTAAGACATACCAGAGATTCCCACATGTTTATTCTCATCTGAGAGGGAAGAGGAGAACAAGAGCTGGTTGGCTGTACTCTAAATTCAGCATCCTACTATTTTCACTTGTGGCCATTTGGAATGAGAAGGGCTACACAGAGAGGTATAACCCAGTCTACATCCAGCCCGTTCCTAGGTAAGAGTTTTGATACTTCTTTGCATCTGGCCACATTGTTACCTGATGTGGCTAAACCAGAATTATTCTTTTTCCAGATTCCTTTTCAGCTGCATCAATTTCTGCTACTTGATTTTGTTCATAGCAATTTGGGTACTGTGAGTTAACAAAGCTGTTAGTGAGGATTTCACTACATAACAAAGTACTTTTCAGAGACTACATGAAAAAAATGTATACAGCCACCAAGAACAGAAAATGAAACTGTGACACATGTCTGGTTTATGAGCTGAAGGTTCACTTTCCTCTGGGAGCCATTCAATATCACAGATAGATTTGAAATACAACTTCTCTAACAGCAGGCTCTGATAACGAAGCCTCACTCAGAGAATGGAAAAGATCATAGCTGCAAAAGCTGCACTGAAAGCCTCAGCTGTTACCTCTCTGCTGCAAGCAGATAACAAAAAGTGTCCATGGAAACAATTTTTATGCTTATCTAACAACCACTGATGAGCAAAAAGACTTGCAGAATGTGAATTATAAAGGACAGAAAAATATCTAAACTGATAGGGGGAGTTTTCATCATTTCCACACTTCCCCATCAGTTCCTCTAGCTTGGGAGCATCACTCACAAATGGATTTTTGCCTCAGTCTCTAAGTTCTCCCACATGTTCTGATCTGTCTAAGGCACCATGCTAAGAATTTCTGGCTCAATGGAAAATCAGAGTACATGATAGTGTGTGCATCTCAAATATTTAATAGCACATTCATGAGAATTACTAATTGTGGAGAATAAGCAGTAAACCTCCAGCAAAGTTTCCCCCCTAGGCCACCAACTCAGCTCTCATGCTATGAGTGGTCTGACCACACCAACTACCAGCCCCATATCAGTGGCTATGGATTCATTCAAATCCACCTGCAGTAAAACTCATCTCTTGTCATAGTTCACATGTTGTCTCATCTCAGTGACAGCTCAAAATCAAGTGCTACATGCATGGTTTTATTAAACAAGGTCAGAGATGGCACACAGACAAGAAAAATGTTTCAAATGTTTCTAACGTTTCACATAGAAAAGAAAAATGTTACTGTTTGCATGTGTTTCTTCACACATGCAAACAGCAACAAGGCTAAAATAATAGTAGATCTGTCTTAATTTCCAAAGAATCCTCCAAAATGAAGTGAAGGCTGATGAAGTGATTAATCTGCTGACTTAAAGCACAGAAACTTACATATTGCTTTGAGACAGTCTCTTGCATAAATGGAAAATCACTGGAAAGGAAGGCCATGGATAAAATATGACACTACAGGTGACAGCAGTTCACTCCTTGGATTCAGAATCTGTGTGAGAACTTGGCCTTCAAAAATTCAAGGCCTTGCCTTCATACAGATCACAGCAATGCTTTTCAATGAATTCTTTGAACAGTTGACCTTTACAAAAATTACATGGACACTTATCTTTGCAAACCGATTATATCAACCTTCACTGCCTTTCTTTGTTGGAGGGTACAGGACTCACAGCAATAAAATCAGGAAAACCAGTAGATTTTCATACTACTGAGAGTCATCTGTGAGACATCTCTAGAATGGGAGTGTAAAATTATGACACAAGTTTAGTGAACATATTCTTGCCTAAGACCTTTGGTGGGTTGGCAGGATCATAGCCTCACCTTGCTACCTTGTCTTGGCTTTCAACCTGCCTCATTACTGAACTGATTGCTAATTATCAGGCTGCTAATTAGCTCTCTTATGATCACTGGACCCTCTCAACTCTTTTTTTTTGGGTGCTGTGAGATGACACCCTGGTTGGTGATGTCATTGGCCCTGCCTGATGTCACCTTTAGCTCCTGACTTGCTTAATTAAGATCTGTATTTAACTTTCATGCATTGGAAGATGCACAGTCATTTTACAGAATTATTATGTATAATTAAGCAAAGTATTTAGCATGTATTTCTCAAGTAGTGCTGTTTGTGATAATCCTTGCTGAGAAAATCAAAGCAGTACCTCCCTCAGCTGCGATCAAGACAGTCCAAGGTGATGATCATAATTCTGTACATAAAAGCAGAGAAAGGCAGAACAGGCCTGATGAATGAGAATTTTTGTACTTTGAAGGCAGTCTGAAGACACTGTCCTCATATTTCAAAAGCCCTATAAATTGCCATTAACAGGGTCAGACACAGCACTGAACATGACTCTTGTCAGGAATGAATTAATATAGTACTCAAAGTACAAGCACAGATGACAGGCTTCTCCCTCAGTGAGCCAGCTTTTACTCTACAAGAGCTTTTATTTAAGAAGTAAGGTGGTAAGTAATGAAAATAAAGAGCTTGTTTCAATGGCTGGTAATCAAGAGAGTGAACTTCATTAATTCTCATTGTATAATGAGTGGTCAGTACTAAGACCATCCATCTTATTTCCACTGTACATAATTCAGCTATATGAATCCACAGCTATATATAAACTAAGGTTTATATAAGGTTTAAAAACAAGATGAAAGTAAAAGGTTTATGGGGCTTCAGTTATCCTACAGTTCTTGTACTTTTATGATTTCTATGTGAATTTATATTTCCTTCTGACCTCAGATGAGAATACACTCGGGAATCATGATAGGACTTAAAAAAACTGTTTGCTTTGCTAGAATTAGGCAGCTTTCTTATTCCATTAACCCATCAGCCATGGATAAAAAGACTCAAAGACTCTCCTCTACTTCAGGCTTCTGCGTGGCTTCTTATACAGCATAAGATTTGATCATTAAAATTTGATGCCTAGTGCAGAGCCTCAAATCCTGTAGTAGCAGCACTGTTCTCTCACAGCACCACACAATGCACACTCACAGCAGAAAACATGAACTTGGGGCTTCTAGCTGGGGCTCCCTGCCCACTTCTTTTCCCTGAGAGCTCTGCATAAGAAGAGGGCAGATTCTATTTTTTCACCTTTTTCCCCATCGCTCTGCCTCCAAAGGGAGAGTTTTTCTAATCTAGCTTGTGAAGTGCTTAATCTTGTAGCAATCACAGCTCCCTCTACCTTATTCCCAAGATGTGCCAGGACCATTTTGCGAGGCTGAGCTTGACTGATGTTTTCTGCAGCAGTAGCACATATTTTTCACCAAAAAATGGAGATTGAAAGTGGTTTATAAGGATATTGCTTTCTGTTTATAGTTTAAATTTCTAACTTTCCTAGCCTGAGTTAGGAGCTTGGTTTTCCTGCTTCCTCTGTGCTCAGGGAGAAGACAGAATTCAGATCATGAGCCTCTTTGGTCTCCTTTGGCTTGGCACAATGTGAACCCCTCTGTGTCAGATGTTTGCACAGCAAATGGCTGTCACTGTGTAGACACAGGCTTGCATTCCACTTTTGTAAGAAGCTGAATGTAAGGCATTACATGCTGCTGAAAACCAAAAATCACTGGTTTGCTTTGCTAATGAGTTTTTATTTTTTATGTATTAAAAATGTTAACGTTTAATAACTCACATCACCATGTCTATTCCAAATGGAACACAAGAAGCAAAAGCATCACATGGTTATTAAGAACTGCATTCACTCCATGTTTTAGAATACAAAGATTTATTGTTTTGATTGTAATCCAATTTAATCTCTTTAATGCACCAGGAAATAGCTTGCATATCTTGTGAAGGATCTTGAAGACTGCTCCATAGATAGTTTATGCAGTTACTATATTTACAATAATCTCCTCCAAGGCACAGACAGACTTGTTGAGCAGCATGAGTGTGCTCTTGCTGCCTGTGCCATAGTTGTTGACAAGATATATAGGGACCATGGCTTTAATAAGCATTAGCCTACTTCAAAATCTAAGGATCATCACTTTCATCCTGACAGACATTTCAATACATAAGTATACACAGTCATTAATATTTCCACATGTTGGTATGGGACCTGAATAAACAATTCATTTATTGCATTTAGACAGGAAAAAGGAAAATACCAACAGTGTTAAACAGAATAAAATATCCAGCAAATATAACTGTTTTAATAACTAAGTCTAATACATATTACAATCACAGTTAAATATCTCATTTGTCTCACCCCTTAAAAGGAGGAAAGGCAGAAATACTGGAAGGACTAGTTATCTTTTAATGCTAGAAATACTTCTGCTGGCAATTACACTTAATTAAATTATTTACTAAGCATTGACTAATTAACTAGGGCTTTGTACGTGTGAAGGAATCTGAATAGCTGTTATTGTAGTACAGCTTGTAACTCAATATATTTGGGAGAGCATGTGCCCATGGATCCTGCTGCAATCTCTGTGAACTGATAGCCCAATTATGCCATTGCCACTCATTGCTCATAAAAAGCACCAAGTCATATTGTGGTGTTATTTCCCTCACAGAACTGCAAGAAAGAGAAATGAGATCCAATTACTGGCTGAGAACATGACATCAGATCCAGCTGTTTGATTCCCTCCAGTGGGTAATTGCATACACTCTTGTGTTGGGGAGTATTTATTTTATCCAATTTCTTTTAAGTCTATATGGAAAATTGAGACCTTTGTACAGCAATGGTATAATGAAATGGAATATTTTGATGGCTTTCTGTTCTTACTAACTGTTTCATATGGCCCAAATCCCAAACTGCTGAAGTCAACAGAAGATTGACATGAGTAGACTGTTGAAAAGGTGTCAAGTTCAGCAGAATATAAAGTGTTGAGATCTCATTTCCAAAGAAGATACTTTCATTTGATATCCAGGAAACATAAAAAAAAATCAGAAATTTAATTTTAGGGCTTTATTTTTACCCTCTTAATGTACGCCTTGAGAATAATTATTGGCTTTTTTCCTTAAAGGACAACCAGGTTTTATTCAATCCCTTAGATCTGCATGGGAATATTATTTTGAATATCATTGGAATTAGAGTACATTGGATAAGCTTGTTTTCATACATATTACAGGATACTTAAAAGACAAGTAGATGTGGACTTAGGATTGTGGTCTAGCGGTACACTTGGCAACGTTAGGGTAACATAATGGACTTGATGATTCCAGAGTTCTTTTCCAATCTAAATGATTCTATGACATAAGCACATTTACCTGGATCAGACTATATGTTGTATCACCAGGACAGTATTTGAATTTCCTGACAGTGCTTATCTTCAAAAATTATTTTCAAGATACCATCTCCATATAAGTTGTCTATTTACTTCCTATATAATATCAAAAAATATCATCAATGTCACTTCTGTTAGTCTGGGAACAGCTTGAGTAGACTCAGGACAAAAGTAAACTACCCATGTGTACCATTACTTGTATCTTTTATTCCATCAAATTTCCACCAGGGAAATCTCTGACTATGGCCATGTAGTTTTTACCTAATAGTTACAGCATCAAGATTAAAACAGCACTATTGAGAGATGCAGCTTTAGGCAAAGCAGGATAAAGTCACCAAAACTGAGCCCATAAGAGCCTCCCCAGCTATCTGAGAGCCAAAATGAACCTGAAGTATGTATTACAAGTTTTAATTGGTCCTGCTCAGACTTCCATTCTTTCTTTATCACACCTGTTATATTAGAGACCCTTATGGTAGCAGGAATTTTTCCTGTAGCTAGTAACAGACATTAATACTGCTTTAATCTTGTGTTTAAAGAAGCTAACTACAGTTAGAGAAAG
This sequence comes from Xenops minutus, assembly GCA_035221455.1. NCBI lineage: Eukaryota > Metazoa > Chordata > Aves > Passeriformes > Furnariidae > Xenops > Xenops minutus. Next base: position 72,929,119 of record JAWWEE010000040.1, read on the forward strand.
AATATATGCATTGCATTAATCCCTGTACTTCATAATCCCAGGGAAAGGGAGATGTTCACTAGGCAACACTGGTAAAGGTTCCCTGGAATTTTATTCCCTGTTTGAGACACTACATTTTAAGAAAAAATATGGCCTATTCAGAGAGTCTTCAAGGGGAAATTAAAAAGAATGTTTGGAGGCAGAAAAAAGAGCAATGAAGAAAGAATAGAAAAGTTTAAGTTACTTATTTCAAACAAGTCAGGGAAAAAGAGTTTAATGGTAAGTCCATTAAAAACTCTGCATGAATAAAGGGAATGATTCTTCCTTTTCTCTTGTGAGACACAGGAGCCAACAAGTAACATTAGTTTGTAAATTCAAAATAAAAAGGAGATAAATTTTCCAAAAGCAGGTAGTTAACCTGTGGATCTTACTGCATCAGATGCTAGGAATTAAACAAGAACATAAATGTTCTAAAATAATATGTACCAGTCTAATCCAAGAAGTCTTCTAATATTTGTAAGAGAATAATCTGTTCTCTAAGTTCAGTGAATATATAAGAACAGATATGTATTTCAGCAAAAAACCCAAAACAAAACCAAAAACCTCAAAATAAGTTTTAACTTTAAAAAAAAAATAAAGTTTGAGAATAGTAACCATTGAGGTGGGTTGTCTGGGAAGATGGGAAAGGTCTTTAAGAATCAGAAGCGCTGCAGCTTTACAAAAATAAGGCAGTACATTTAGCCAGGTATTCACTGTATTAACTTCCCATTGGTCAGGCAAATTGTCCAGTCTTTGGCGAATAAAAAGCCTGTTTCATTTGTGTGTTCAAGAACTAAAGAGGGGTTTAGGATTACCCTGGCATGAGAAACGTGTTTGCTACTGCCTCAGAGCCACCTCTAAAGATACAGATTACCCACATTTCTGTCCTTTTGCTTATAACATACAAGACAATTTCCATCTTTTGTTCAACCAGCTAGAAATTCCTCTTCCAAATTAAAGATTTTTTTTTTATTTCTCCAACTCCCTGAAAGGAGGTGGGAGAAGAGGGTGACCCTCACCTGGCCACCACCTCCTTTCAGGGAGTTGTAGAGAGCAAGAAGGTTCCCCCTGAGCCTCTTTTTCTCCAGGCTGAGCTCCTTCCCTGCTCCTTCAGATGCTCCTCATATGACTTACTCTCCAGACTCTTCCCCATCTCAGTTGCCCTTCTCTGGACACTCTCCAGCCCCTCAGTGTCTTTCCTGAAGTGAGGGGCCCAGATGTGGACACAGGATTGAAGGTGTGGCCTCCCCAGTGCCAAGTACAGGGGGACCATCACTGTTCCAGTCCTGCAGGAACTGTATTTCTGATACAGCCAGGTTGCCACTGGCCTTGCTGGCCACCTGGCCACACTGCTGCCTCAATATTCAGCACCACCTGGTCCACTGGGTTGCTCCCATTACTGTATTCCATTTAAACAAGCATGGATGAGGAAAACACACCCATTTATAGTTTACTTGGATATGATGGAAACTAGCTACAGTTTGTTCCAAAGGCAGCTTCAAAACAAGCTGGAGAGGGGCAGTGCTGTGCCAGTGAGCTGGAGGACAGCCAGCCAAAGATCTTCTGTACAGCGATTTGCTACACCCCACACTGCTGCATTCCAGCCTTATGGTTTGTTTGCTGTATCACATTCCAGCCCATAAGATTATTTAGTCTTTTTGCAAGATTAGAAAAAAAGGGAAATAATCCAAGCAGATCTACTATTTGGCTCAACACCTGGTGACTGCTTAACCAAAACACAAGGGTTCTTTTATGTCCCTGCTCCTGGTCACACCAGTGGCACAGCCCATGTCCCACAGGTTCTCCCACAGCCTGGTTCCAGATCCCACCTGATCCAGCTCCTGGCCCTGCTCCTTTGCTTTGTCCCAAGCTCCCACGGCGCTATTTCCTGAACAAAGAGCTTTTTCAGGCATCAAGGAGTCAAAACCTGGCTACGAGAACCATATCAAATCCTATTTCTGATAACTAAATTCCGTTTAATCTAGCCATAATCCTTCAAACACTGTAAATATTTGGTTTTTTGATTAAGAAAACAAAGCTAAAGCCAGGGGGTGGGGGGAGGTTGGGTTGAAACCCTTTGGAGGACTCTCCCACTGAGTGCCTGGGGATGTATGTGGGCTCCAGGGCTCCTTTTTAACAAGTCCTCATCCCCGAGGGTGCACCAGCTCCTCCTTTGGGAAGGCAGAGCATCCCAAGGGTGCACCAGCTCCTCCTTTGGAGCATCCCGAGGGTGCACCGGCTCCTCCTTTGGAGCATCCCAAGGGTGCACCGGCTCCTCCTTTGGAGCATCCCGAGGGTGCACCAGCTCCTCCTTTGGAGCATCCCAAGAGTGCACCGGCTCCTCCTTTGGAGCATCCCGAGGGTGCACCGGCTCCTTCCTCGGGAATGCTGGAGGCAGAGGCTGCAGCAGCTCCCTTTTCGGGGCCGGAGCAGTGCCGAGGCTGCCCCCGCGGCACAAGCGGGGATGCGGGATGCGGGATTTGGGATGCGGGATTTGGGATGCGCTCCCGCTCCATCCCGCCGCCGTCGGGACCGCCGCTCCCGGCCATCGACGACTCGGCACTCGAGCGCGCCGCCTTCCCCGCGCGGCCGCAGCGCTACGGCGCGGAACCCATCGAGCAGTCGGCGTTCGACTGCCAGCGGCGCCGGCGAGGCCGCGGCCGCCATGTTGGAGCCGGGCGAGGGCGGCGCGGGTGTCACCGAGGGGGGGACAGGGGGGACGGGAACTGGGGAGGGGGACAGTGCCAAGGGCACGGCCGGGCTGGGCGGCCCCAATGGGGAAGGCTGGGGGCGATCCTGACCCACTGCCAGCCCCGGCGAGGGCACCTCGGGAGAGCCAGAGGGGAAAGCAGGGGCTGGAGAGGGCTCAGTGGGGGCCACGAAGGTGATTTG
>JAWWEE010000040.1:72932128-73044492 GCA_035221455.1 Xenops minutus
CCGCCGCCGGCCCCGCCCCCAGCCAAGCACCGCGCGGCGCCGCGCGCGAGCGCCGCCACCCCCCGCCAATCGGCGCCGGCCCGGCGCCGCGCGCGGCGACGGCGCGAGGCCGGGCGCGCGCGAGATACAAGGCGGCCGCTGATTGGCGGCGGGCCCGCCCAATGGGCGGCCGCGTCTCATCCGGCGGGGTGCGTGTTTCCGGAAGACGTGGCCGCTCCCGCCGCTCCCGATCCCGGTCCGGGTCCCGATCCCGATCCCGATCCCACATCCCGGCCCTGATCCCGGCCCCGCGCCCGTCGCCACCATGATCTCCCTGACCGACACGCAGAGTAAGCGCTGCCGGCGCTGCGCGGCGGGGCCGGGGTCGGGCCGGGCCGGGCGGGCCCTTTGTGCGCGGCGGGGGCTCCGTGTCGGGCCGGGGCAGGGCCGGGGCAGCGCGGTGGGGACGGGCCGGGCCGGGCAGGGCCCCTCGGCCACAGCGGGCGCTGCCGCCGGCCCTTGTCTGCGCTGAGAGCCTTGCGGTGGCGGCGGCAGCCACGGCGTGGTTTGCCTTGGAAGGGACCCTAAAGCTCAGCTCGTTCGGGCAGGGATAGATCCACCTGCTCAGAGCCCCGTCCAGCCTGGCCTTGAGCACGGCCAGGATGGGGCATCCCCAGCCTCTCTGTGCCAGGGCCTCACCACGCTCACAGGAAGGGATTTCTTCCTGATATGTAGCCTAAATTTCCCCTCTGTCAGTTTGTACCCATCGCTCCTTGTCCGGCTGCTGTAAAGGAATGAATGAAAGCTGAAAGGTAAACAGAGGCATCGCTTAGCCCGAGTCTTCCAGGGTGCCTCCGTGTGGGCGTCAGCGATCTGGGAACAATTAATTACGTGCGAGGGCCTTCACTGCGCTTCTCTGGCTGGTCCCACACGAAAAGTTTGCAGGTGACACTGAGGGGCCTGCGAGGTGAGGACCAGACACTCAGTCTGAAGCGGGAAATAAAAAGTATGTGACTATAGGTTTGTTTGCAGTGAATAGAAGTGCTTGGCAATAGAGATGCTTAAAGGGAAAAGACAAAGAAATCAAAGTAAAAAGACAAATCAAAGTAAAGAGGCTCATAAGTGTGCCCTTGCGGCCAGGAGGGCCGGGGGGATCCGGGGTGTGAGAGGAGCGTGGCCAGCAGGCTGGGGGCGATCCTGACCCACTGCCAGCCCCGGCGAGGGCACCTCGGGAGAGCCAGAGGGGAAAGGAGCGGCTGGAGAGGGCTCAGTGGGGGCCACGAAGGTGATTTGGGGTGTGGAGCATCTCCCTGGGGAGGAGAGGCTGCGGGAGCCGGGCCTGGAGAGGAGAAGGCCGAGAGGGATCTCATCCATGCACACAAACATCCCAGAGGCGGTGCCACAGGACGGTGCCAGACCCTTCTCAGTGGGGCCCAGAGACAGGATGAGGAGCAATGGCCGTAAACTACTAAAGCACGAGAAGTTCCCCTCGACATGAGGAAGGATTTCCTCCCACTGGGGCGGCACAGCCTGCCCGGGGCGGCCGGGGGGTCTCCCTGTGCGGGGCCATCCCAAACCCGCCCGGGCGCGTCCCTGTCCCGGGGCCCCCGCCCGCTCCCTTTCCTTATCCCGCTCCCTTTTCCCTTTCCCTTTCCCTACCCTGCTCCCTTTCCCTACCCCGTTCCCTTTGCCATCCCATCCCTTTCCCTGCCCCATTCTCTTTCCCATCCCATCCCTTTCCCGTTCCCTTTCCCTATCCCGTTCCTTTTCCGTCCCTTTCCGGCTCCCTTTCCCTATCCCATTCCCTATCCCATCCCCGCTCCCTTTCCCTATCCCATTCCCATCCCCATCCCCGCTCGCTGCCGGTGCCGCCGCCGTGGGCGGGGCTCCCCGCGCATGCGCAGCGCGGTGGCACAGGCGCGGTGGCGCCGTCGCTGCAGCCGCGGGAGGAGGAGGAGGAGGCGGCGGGGGCAGAGGAAGATGCCGGGGAAGCTGAAGGTCAAGATCGTGGCAGGGCGCCATTTGCCGGTGATGGACCGCGCCAGCGACCTGACCGACGCCTTCGTGGAGGTTTGTGGCGGGGCCGGGCCCGGGCGGCGGCACCTGCCGGGCCCAGTCCGAGCCCCCCGGGCTGGCAGCGGCCCGGGGAGGGCGCGGGGGAATCCCACGGGAATGGGTGCCCGGGGAGCTGGAGCCACCGCCCCGGAGTGTGTAAGGGTGTGCAGGGACGGGCTGGACGTGGCTGTGCCCAGCCCCGCTGGCACGGGGGGCCCGGGGGGTCAGGCTGCGCTCCCTGACCCTCGGGGGGCTTCCCCGGCCTCACCGATCCTGCGTTCACACAGGGGTGTGGTAAGGACCGGGGAGAAGCGATAAAAGCATCTTTACATCGTTTGTATCCCGGAGATGCTGAGTGGTCGTACAGGCGTCACTTCAAGGCCATTCGTGTTTCCATTGAAATTTTAAAAGTATTTGAAAATTTAAAACGGTAGAATAATAAAATGCTTTCAAAGAGGGTTCTTAGTCAACAAATACTTAGCATTTGCGTGTTCAGATCACTTTACTGAACCCAAAGCATCCAACTTCAACCTGCTGTACAATCATGTAGTTCACAGGCAATATGTAGAGTGCTTTTTCAGGAAGGGATTGTAAAAAAAGTTGAGGTGCAAAATAAGTGAAGTGTTCAAGGCCAGGTTGGATGGGGCTCTGAGCAACCTGATCCAGTGGGTGACATCCCTGCCCGTGGCAGGGGGGATGGAACGAGATGATCCTTAAGGTCTTTTCCAACCCAAAACATTCAATGAATTCTGTTATTTCTATTTCATAATCCTTATGTTTTTTGCTTCATTGTTTCCAATATGACTGACTTAGAACATTTCAGAAGAATTCCATAGATTCAGATATCATACTCTCAGAAAAAGCTGAGAGGTGTTTAGAAATTGCCTGCAGTGAAAATGCATGCTGGTGCCACAAATAGTAATTGAGGTTGGCACAGTCCTGAAATTAAAGGTAGGAAGGCAGAAATGTCTTTCTAGAACTGTATAAATGGAAAAGTCTGATAATAGTAATATAGATTTTGAGTGTATAAATCCTGATTTTGTTTGGTACTTAAAGATTTGGCTGACATTAGACACAAAAGCCATTGCTTAGTGGGACAGTAAGTTGGTAATAAAGTAAAAATGTATCTCCCACGTGCTTTCCAGTGGAACTGAAGTAGTGCAGCATTCTGTTTTATTACATGAATGACAATTGTTTAACTTAATATTCTGTTGTTTTGCCAGCTGTTTCATCAGTCAGATTTTAATTTAGGAATGCTTCTATTGCAGGCTGCCTATTAATTTGACTTAAGCTTACAACTCTGATGTGTGCTACTAGGAGACAGGGAAAACAGGAATAGCAAATACAGTTTTCACTTGGTGTGTTTTTATACTCTCTCAGGAGAAATAACTCCTCTCCTGTGGGTCTGTGTTAGCTGTAAAGTCAGGTTTGAAATTCATCTAGTTAAATACTGGCTTAGCAAAAAAGGAAAATAATTTTTTTCAGAAAGATCAGTTTGCTTAGCGGGGTTAATATGCAGTTCCATGAATGTCTAAGCACAAACAGGGCTAAAGAAATACATAGATGGGGGCCTTGCTTTTAGAACTGTTACTTAGAAACGGTGTGGGAACCACCCTTTCCACTTGAGAAGTAACTATCTATCCTTTCCACGTGTGGAGTGGGCAATGCAGCAGGTGAGATTTATTTCAAAATAAATTGACCTGGAAGCTCTTATTTCATTTTTCTGACTAAGATTGCTGAAAACCTTTTCAACATGTTTTTCCTTGAGTAAGAATGAAAAGCAGATGCTAAGGTTCTGATTGATTACTAGCCTTTAATTTCCTTGTTCACTATTTCAATACAAACCTAGAATTAGAAAAGAAAAGAAGAAAATACATGAGAGCTCCTGCTTGGCTCAGGTTATGCAAAACTAGGACTTCACCAGCTTGTCTGATCAGGAGAAAATGAGCAAAATGATCCTTGTGGGTCCCTTCCAAATCAAAATGTTCTGTGACAATTTCTTTCATAAATGTGCTTCTAACTTTGTACAGCAAACAGCAGTGTGGTGCTTCATTATCTCTACGAGCTTTAATGAACTAGCTCCAGTACTGGAGAAATTCAGTTATAACTGCCTGGGGCTCCAAGGGACTAATTTACTTCCTAGATAAGGTGTTAAAATAGGTTGGGTGGAGCTCGGACTTGTGTGTCTTGGCAGCTTCTGGAATCAGAACTGCTGTTTAACTGGTGCCTCTGTTAAAGCCAGTGCCAGTATCACTTTATTGCACCTCTTTGTGTGCTGAATACCCAATCTACAGGGCTGTGCTGTCCATTCTCTGTAGGACACAGGCTGCATCCATCCACCTTTGGATAGCCAGGTGATTTTGTACTCGGGTGGTTCAGTGCTGTGCTCTCATACCACTCCAGCTGACGTATGTACAGAGATCTGTACAGAGCTCGGCGTCAACTCACAGTCGCTGCTTTAGGCTTTCTAAATTAACTGGATGTACTGAAGCGACTGCAGAATCTCTTCAGGGTCAGGATATGCACCTATGGAAAATAATCCCCATGTTATTGGAACGTGTGAAGTGTTTATTTAATACTGTCTTGAGAAAAAACATTAAAAGAATTACTCTACACTTTTCAAATCCAGGCCTACATTTAGTCTCCGAAATCCATTTAGACTTTTAAAAGAAGACAGCTATTCAAAATCCACAACTGTCTTTAAATGCAGCATTTCTTTTATATCAGTGCACTCATTATTTTCTTAACAATCTTGAATGAATTCAAAAACGTAACTTGGGGTACCTGTAAGTACCATCAGATACTTGGTATGAGTTGAAGTGTTGGTTTTATTGAGAGGCAACAGTCAGAGAACGTTCAGAGTGTTTGTAAGTGGTTTGGAATGGAAACTGCAGTGAAATAAAGGCTCTTATGTGGTGCTGTGTTATTTCTTGATGTATGCAGCATCACAGAAATTCAGCTTCTTTAAAAAAACCAAACCAACCAAAAATCTGCCACAAAACCCAAACTGGGTCAGCCTGAAATAGACTCCTACGGAGACCAAATGGAGACTCCTGAAATAGGCAGTTATGTGGTTGAATGTGCATTGATCAAGAGAAGTATGGAGAATATTTAATTTTTAGTGGTCCTCTATATGTGTCACACTTCCAGTTTGCTTTTATATTTTTTAATCAATTTTCTGTCAAGTTGATTTAGAAACCCTAGAGGGAAGAGTAATAGGTCATAAACTATCAATATTTAGAAAGAATATTTTTTCCTTACAGTGTTTTCAAGCAGAAGGGAAGGAGAGTACACCAAGTGACTTTGAATAACCAGTATAAATAATGTTTTTGCTCCTCAAGTGGTTGAGGAGGAAAAGAAACAATATTATGTGAGAGGGATTGGTTGGAAGTGTCACTGATCAATGGATACTGATATATGTAAATTGATTTAAAAAACACTCAGTGAAAAGAAAATTATTTGTTGAAATTACTGAAATATGTATTTGAAATTATTTGCATGTGTAGCTTTAATGAGTCTCTAAATTGATAATTGGACGTTTGTATTTTTAGGTGAAATTTGGAAATACAACATTTAAGACAGATGTGTATCCCAAATCACTTAATCCTCAGTGGAATTCTGAGTGGTTCAAATTTGAAGTAAGTATTTTTAAGAGTTTGCCTGTATCTATATAGACACTCTGGTTTAGATGCCCTTAATGAAATAATTGCATTTCAAGCAGAAAATGAGTGTTGAGCACTGAAGTGTGTTTCCATCTAAATACACATGAAGCCTTTTCAGCAAACCTATCTACAGTTATACCTTGTTTGCTAAAGGTGTCTTGTTGGATTTTTAGGAGTGTTTGTGAAGATAAAAGCTTGCCAGGTTGGATCCAACTCAAATGTTGTTCTGGGCAGTACTAAAGACAACAGTGAGATGAAAGGGAGGGGGAAATAGCGTTGATTAGGCTTTCAGATGTTGGTGCAGGTATTTTTGTACTCTGTATTTTTTAAAATTTTGAGTAGGGATAGTTAGTTGGTATTTGAAATGTTGCCTTGGGTTACAAGAATAATGCACTTGACAAAGAAGAAAATGGAAAATTCCTATGAGGAGATTACAAAATAAAGAGCTTGGACAACAATTACAAGAGAAAGGAACACTTTCTCTTCCCATTTCCTTATGTAATAATGAGGGCACTCAGCATTTTCCTGTAATTGCTTGTTGCTTTCCAGGATCTAATTTGTTGATGTCCTTTGACATTATGCCCTGAACAAGGGTTTACATGTTATTTTTTTCTTTTGTTCCTTCATTTTTATTTATTACATTAAAAAAATACAGTATTTAGAATAAACTAATTGGTAAAACATTTGAATATATAGTAATGGTTCATTTATAGTGTTCTAAGATAATATCATAGGCTAAATATGGTTGCAAGTACATGTGAATGATGTAATAGCTGGTAATGTTAGAAACACTAGAGCAAATATAAAATAGTAAGGTTGGTCGGATTATTAATCAACATGGAATGTGTGATTAAGAGCATCTCTTAATCAGCAGTACATGTTGACTAAGAAAGTAGTACTGTGGTGAAATTCAATAAGTTTTCTTTTTTTATCTTTCAGTTCTGGGTATTCTGGTTGAATACCTTTGGGCAAAACATCTTTGTGATTGCCATTAACTCCTTGTTCATTATTCAGTGTGAATTAAATGACCTATGTTAAAAACTAATTATATATCATTGGGAAATCATTAATATTGCTTACTAGATGGTCATCATAACTGATGCAAATTGTTGTGGGAAGGGGAGGAGAAGGTTTTCTGTTCATATAGAAAGAGTTTTTCTGACAATAACAGAAGTCTCAAAATTTGTCCTTTTGCATGGAAAAATGGATATGGGAAAGAAAATAACCAAACAGCAACATTGAGAAAATAATAATGAAAAAGAATACCATATTTCAGAGAGTGGAAAACCACTAACTGCATAGCACATTCTAAGTGTGTGCACATGTGTGTAGTTTGAGCTTTTTTGCAAGACTACATGTTACAATTCTGCAAACACTTACCTGAGTCATCCCATTGCATTTAGCAAACCTGATTCTTGGTTTGTGACATGCAACACAGAAACTTATAAAATGTCTGTCGTTGTCCTAAAAAAATACTTGAAGCATCTGCAGGTGGATTATTGCATTTACATAAGAAATTACATGTCTGCAATTGCTGAGTTTTTACAGTAGGCTGTGTAAAAGCCACTTACCAGTAGTGAAGGCACTAATAATCATAACATCAGAGTATAATATTCTCTGAGATATTTGATCTGAAGTTTTGATTATTGTTTTATTTCAAAGTATGTATTGGGGAGATAGGTGGACAATCTAGGGAGTGGAATTTTGATATATGTAATCACTGTAATCTTGCTTTTGTGTTCTTCTCCCAGGGATAACTCCCTATTTCCAGGATCTCACCAGTCTTTGAAGGGCAAAATCCAAATAAGTGATTGTGTTTAGTTCCAGGAAAGTGAAATTGCAGGTTTATCTGTGCCAGGTCACTGTACATAACTAACTGCATTTTTTTTTCAGCAGTGTTTCCCTGCATGTTTTTTAAATACTCAGATTCCATGTCTCTATTTGTTTCCAGGTAGATGATGAAGAGCTACAGGATGAGCCTCTCCAGATCACAGTTCTTGATCATGATACCTACAGTGCCAATGATGCCATTGGCAAAGTGTACATAGATATTGATCCTTTGCTCTATAGTGAAGCAGCTACAGTTATTTCAGGATGGTTTCCAATTTATGATACTATTCATGGTAAGATTTGCTAATTTAGAACAGTCTTGCTTGAGCTGTAATCTGCTTCTTATAATCTTCCTTTCTGTAAGCTGTCTCCAGAAATTTGTAATAATTTTAGCTTTGGGAATGGAAAGCTACTTTCCTGGCTTTTTTTTTCCCTCCTTTCTTTTTTCTCCTCTCATTATTTCTGGCATGAAGAGATTTCTGGCATGGTAGTTCAGACTAGTGCTTGGCAGAACGCCTTCCATAGGACTTGTGACAAGTGGAAAAAAATCTTCACTTGGTATTTAAAGCAGTTACTGCAAAAATCACATAAAAAAAAAGACCCAAACATACTTTTCCAGTTACCATGTGTTTACAAAATGAATATTATTTTGCTCAAATTACTTGGGGTATGCCCTCCTGGGATTTGGGATAAACTTCTCTTGAGATCAAGGGACAGGATGTGACGTATCTTCAACAGGATGAAATTCCTTTTCCCTGCAGTAAGTGCTCTCAGTGCTAGGTAGATTTCATGAGAGTGCCCTGAAGGTATGAGAAAATGAAGTTAATGATATTTTTGCTTTTGATTTTAATTAAACTGCTTTTGTCTTGGAAAGTCAATGTCAGTTTATTGCATTTAACTTGCTGCTTGAATACCTTTGGGCAAAACATCTTTGTGGTTGCCATTAACTCCTTGTTCATTATTCAGTGTGAATTAAATGACCTGTGTTAAAAACTAATTATATATCATTGGGAAATCATTAATATTGCTTACTAGATGGTCATCATAACTGATGCAAAGTATTTTTTATATTTAAACTAGTTATATCAAAGAGGGGTTTTTGATAAATACTGCATGTGTTTTTCTTATTTGTCCTTTTATTCTATGCACATTTTCCTATTGTGCATTTTCTTTTGAAGCTAAATTAGGTGAATACTTGTCTCAGGATGTGTACAACTTGTAGGTCAGAGTTAGATTTCTCTATTTTTCTAGATCTATTGGCATTTCACAGGTTTTTTTCTGTTTAAGTAAAGTTAGCATTAGTATATCTTCATGCTCATAGTGCTAGATTCCAATTATCTTTTCATCTGGTAAACAGTAATTGAGACTTCCTTAAAAAAAATTGTAATGTTCTTAAATTCTTATTAATTTTTTTCTTTTGCACCTCATCATGATTAACTGAAAGCGTATAAACCTGAGGCACTTCCTGATACAGTAACTGAATGCTTCTTTCTATTGGAATTTTGGAATTAGATCTAGCTGACTATATTGCAGTAACATTTTGAGTTGAACAACGAATTTAATGCTGGTTTTTGTGTCATATGTGAGAAAGGCTTCTGAAGACACTGGAGATCAGACTCATCAAGAAGTTTAGTCCTCAATATGTCAGAACCTGTAATATGTGAAATGATTTTGTTGCTGGGTGGGGAAAAAGCAGAAAAAGCTCAAAATAGAAAAGTAGAAAAGTCAAAAATGAACATCTCTGTGTTAGGAAATATTCCATTATTAGTAAGATTTAATCATGACCCAAAACTAAGCTTATTTTTTATGTATTTCTTCTCACAGTTAAGGTATTTTGCAAACAATTGCTGTGCCACTTTGTGGTTTTAGAAAGAACCATAAATTTTTCTCATTTGGTTGAACTTCAAAGTGGCTTTACTGCAATTTTGAACCTGTTTCAGGGGGAAAATTCTGCAGAAAGAGCACTTGCACCCTGCAGCAGAGGGGCCATTGCAGCACCAGAAGGCCAATGGCTTGTCTTTCCCAGTCCCATCTTTCTCCTAAAGTCCTCTTTGGTGTGGTGGATATTTGAGGACTGATGCTTGCATTGCTTCAGCCTCAAAGGCTTGGCAGAACTAGAAACTTCTTCTCAGTTGGCACCTCTGCAGCAGATCTGAAAGGCAAGGATGTGCCTTTCTGCTCCCCATGACCAGCCTGGAGTTGACACGTGAACTGCCTGTTCATTATAGTACATTCTTTGCAGGAAAATAGTGATAAAAGAAACTGCATTAATTACTAAAAATAGGGAATAATTAATAGGATAGTTTTGTATTGGTACAGCCTCTGATATTTCATTTTGGTTTTTTGTTGATAGGTATACGTGGGGAGATCAACGTGGTGGTGAAAGTAGATCTCTTCAATGATTTAAACAGATTCAGGCAGTCATCCTGTGGAGTCAAATTTTTTTGCAGTAAGTAGAGGAAAAACAGTTTACTGGAACAGAAAATCTCCCTCCCTCCCTTCTTTTCTTTCTTTACCTGTTCTGTCAGTCTCCCTTCTATCACTGGCTTGTTGCGTAAGCCCAGTGGAGATCACACTGAAGCCAGTAGCAAATGCATAGAATTGTTTAACTTTCTTTTTTTATATATTTTTACTGTCCATATTTCGTAACAATAAATAACTGACTCTTATTTGTTTTACCCCCATAACTTCCAGTTCAATGCCTATGCATACATATATAGTGTTAATTTGGCTCCATATCCTGTTCAAGAGACACAGAGTGAGAAGGTTTAATAATGGGATATGTTGTAACTGATACATTGGACAATTATCTTACCAGTGTTCCAGAGTCTCCCAGAACAAAACTGCTTGGGCATGTCCTCATTTTCACAGAAAATCACATGGATAACTTTCTGAACTCGTTCACATCCCCTTTTATGTGTAATTTTATTTTTTTTTTTATTTCTTGGCTCATAAACTTGTCTTACATCTTTTATATCTTGTTTTTTTTTAACAGCTACATCTATTCCTAAGTGTTACAGAGCAGTAATAATTCATGGGTTTGTGGAAGAACTTGTAGTTAATGAAGACCCAGAATACCAGTGGATAGACCGAATTCGTACTCCAAGGGCATCGAATGAGGCCAGACAAAGACTTATTTCACTCATGTCAGGTATTAAATCATGTAGACTGTAATGGTTATTGCTGCTTTTAAGAGTATTCATCATTTAAATAAGCGACTTGCTTAAGATTGTGTATGATTTTTGGGATTAATTATGTTTCTTTTTTCAGTTTGCAGTGTCTTCTGTTTTTGAGGATTATATTGTTCTAACTGATGGCCAGTATGATTGACTTTTTTTCCCCCCTTGTTTGGTGAAGCCATTCTGCTTTTAATTTCTTGGTTGCTTTTAGCAAGGTCAAAGAAACCTGGGAAACTTTTTTGAAGATATTCTTAACTCATATGAGAAGTATTACTAGAATTTTGACTCAAACAATTAAAATAATGAACAATTCTGCCCCCTTAGACTACTTTGAAGTATTTGAACAAATATACACCATCTCAGATACAGTGTGCATTAATACTGATGTTATTCATGCCATCTGTTTGAAGCCAAGCTTGGGTCATTCTTTCTCAAGCATCTCATGTGAAGAAAGGCTGAGAGAACTGGGATTGTTCAGCCTGGAGAAGAGACGGCTTTGGGGTGACCTAAGTGGCCTTCTAGGACCTGAAGAGAGCCTACAGGAAAGATGGAGAGAGACTATTTACAAGGGCATGGAGGGACAGGATGAGGGGTAATGGCTTGAAACTGAAAACAGGTTTAGATTAGAAAATAGGAAGAAAGTCTTTACTGGAGGCACTGGAACAGGTTGTCCAGAGAAATTGTGTATACCACATCCATGGAAGTGCTCAAGGCCAGGTTGGATGGGGCTCTGAGAAAGGGATTGCAATGAGATGATCTTTAAGATCCCTTCCAATCCTTTGTGACAGTGAGGATTTTTCAGTTTGTTAACAGAGGATTTTGGAAGTCTTTTATTTTCATCAGAAGAGAGTTGATATTTTCCACCTAAGTATGACCAAGGCAATCTAGCTACACAGATGAATGAAATATATATTTTTGTAAGCATCCTGCTAAATAAGCATCAATAAGAGACCAGTGTGTTACAGTCACAGTCTTTCAGTCCCTATGTGCAGCTAATAGAGAAGTGGCAATCTTTTGTTTGCAGTGGGAGAAGGCAAAAAGTATGAATTAGGTTGAAATATGCTTGAATAAGTTTGTAAAGAAAGAAATTAGCGATGCCTATCCACATAGATTTCAAAGATGTTACATTGTTCTGAACTCTATGAAGGAGTATTGAGAAACTTACCTGAGTTCCAGGACACATCTTGTCTCTTTCTATCTCTAAACAGATAGAAAAAGGGAAAAAAACCCTAGCAAAAATAAAAAGTAGAGGGGAAAATATCTGAAATAACACATTGTTTTGGCAACCAGAGTGGATTTGGCAAAAAAAAGAAAAAAAGCTGTGTGAGGTGTTGGTCTCACACTATGTTACAGGAGGCAGAGATTGTGACCAGCTCCTTGGTATAACTATGTAGCATTGGATTTATTACCTGTCCTACTGACTTGGTTGGCAATTCCAAAAGCAGAGGTCAAAGACCACAAGAGAGAGCAGGGAAAGTTCACTGCAATTATGAGCTCTTTTCCTTTTGTTTTGTAGGTGAACTGCAAAGGAAGATTGGCTTGAAGGTGCTTGAAATGAGAGGAAATGCTGTTGTTGGTTATTTGCAGTGTTTTGATTTGGAGGGAGAGTCTGGACTCGTAGTGCGAGCCATAGGAACAGCCTGCACGTTGGATAAATTAAGTAACACATCAGCATTTTTACCTGCATGTAACTCCCCATCCAAAGAAATGAAGGAGTAAGTATGAACTAGTAGCTTGTAGGGAAACAAATTTCACCTCTCTTCTTTTCATACTCATTCAGTTTTACATAACCAGTGTGATTTGGTTTTTTCCCCAGAATTTTTCTTTTGTAGTTTTCTTTGTCTGCAACTTGATTTATATTTCACAGTCTTGAAATGTTTTAGGTTGGATTACTTAGGTTATTCCAATAGAAGCTGGAGTGGTACTCCTTACTTAAGATGACTTTTTTGAATTTATATAGCAATGATATTACATATCCTTGGTTTGTGATCCACCAGTTTAACTGACAGTTAGTCCTGCTTCGATTCTGTACAATAAAATTTTTTATGAGGACTTCTCAGGGTATACCTTTGGTTCGAGTGTTTATCTTGAGCATATTAGAAGAGATGAGTTTTGAATTCAGACAGTTCTTGTCAGTGATGTAGATAGTGACCCTAAAGGGGTCTCATCTTTTGTTATGTGCTTTCCTTTTTACTGTTGCAAAACAACAGTAGGACTATGGCAAAACAGGCAGACAGTGAACTTGCAGAGAAAACTTTCTATGATGAAAGGTAGAATTTTGTGATCTTTGTCATATCTACTGCAGCACAGTTGGATTGCAGTTTTTTAATATGCATACAAATTAATGGAAGTATATTTGCAGTCTTCTTCAAACTGTTACTACTTTGTTGCTCGGATAAATTTTTTGTTTGGTAGAGCAGTCCAATTTCTGGAAGGAAAACCCAGCACAAATAAGTGTACTACATATGCTGTGTTTCTAGAGGTATTAATCAAAGTAGCCATTTCAGTAGCTTGAACTGTTGTGTCATTGCAGTAGAAAATAGGTGTTTTTGTTGTGCAGGCATCAGTTGCTCTGCAAAATACTGCAAAATATGCCCTGACTTCTAAAAATTACTGGTTCCTGTTTCAAATTGTAGCTTGTTTAACTTGTCTTAATGTAAAAAAATTGCCATCAAAAGAACTTCTGGATACAGTGCAGCATAAAAGAACAGTGGTGATTTAAAAAGAAAAAAGGTAGACCTGGTAATTATCACCGTGAAAAGCATCCATAAATAAAACGATAGTTCTCACTCTGCAGCAAAATGTGGAAATTCCACCTCCCAAATTATCCATGTTCAGCTTGGTGGTGGATGTTGTCTCAGTTCAAAAAATGGGAATGTTTCTCTAAAGCAGCAAAATCAACTAATGCTTCTTATTCTTGGCTTTACTAACTTGATGCCCTGTTGCCAGAGAATCAATTATGCATTCACAAGCTAGTGCTTAAGCTGTTCCTTTCTCTCTTTTTATTTCATCTGGACTCTTGCATGCTAGGAATTTAAATTCTTAGAGTCTGCTTAGAGTAAGAGATCTCCTCTAGCTAAACTTCCCTGAAATCATTGATAACATAACCTTGCAACCTGTTTGTATGTATTGTTTTCTTTTCTTCCACCTTGGCTGCAAATTCTCTCAGGTCTCCGCTGGTTCATCCGCCAAGCCATGGATGCCGCTCGACTCACAACAGCCCAATTCACACTGCTACTGGCTCACGACTTACTCAGAACTTCTCTGTGTCTGTTCCCACTCTCATCTACACTGGTACGAGACTGCTCAGACTCCAGAGCTGGGGAGAGGCAGGCCACAGGCACAGTGGTCGCAAAGGGCAGGCAGGCAGGCAGTGTAGGCAGGTACCACCCATCTTTCCTCCCTCATTTTCTCATGGAGACACCTTCCGTTGTCAGTGAAGAACTGCTCAGTGTGCAGCAGCTGAAACAAAGGCAATAGTTTCTTGAAAATGCATCTGAGTCTCTTCCACAAAGCCACGCTCTTCATTTCCACACACTTGCTTCCTGAGAAATTCAGTGAAAAATAAGTTGATGTATCTGGGAAACGTTCATGCTGTACAGTCATTGGAGAAAATCACATTTTGATTCGAGTTCATAATTGCTTTCAAGCATAATTCTGATACAGTATTTAGGCTTTAAAGTGGTTATAGGAAGGGTCTGTGCTATTTGTGGAAGAGATGGTTTTGGAAAGCAGGTAAGTCGAGCTGTGCATAAGTGAACTGTTTGTCAATATAGTTGTTCCCAACTCTCCTCTTTGCTCTGTTTTTAGCTGTGGCATGCTGCTGATGCTATAGGATAAGGAAACGTTGGTTTTTTTCCTTAAAATGCATATGTGTGTATATACATAAATGTAGAAATATGTATAAACACAAATATAATTTGAAATCATTTTTTTCTTTATCAAACTAACTCAAAGCATTGTGTATTTGACCAGATTTTTAAGCCATAAACTTTTCAATTTTTTTCTTTTGCATATATATATAATTTTTTTGTCACATCTCATGCCTTTCATTTGGCTTAATTGTTTCATTGTAGATTACCAGCATCTGTCTCTAGGATGCTGAATGGGTAAAACAGCATTTCTTTGCCTCTGGCCTCATCCCCAGTCTCGCACCTCAGGAATAGCTGCTGGCCCTGCCCCAGTCCCATCCTGGTGTTTGGATCATGCTGCTGTCAGCCAGGTCCTTTGGCACAGGATTACTGAATATGTTTCCACCTTCTTCTGGCAGGATTCCTTTCAATGAAGATCCCAATCCCAATACTCATTCATCAGGACCCTCCACCCCTCTGAAAAACCAAACCTATTCCTTTTCACCTTCCAAGTCCTACAGCCGACAGTCCTCTTCTTCTGACACAGATTTGAGTTTGACACCCAAAACTGGTAAGGCGCTTCCACCCGCTTTTTGTTTAATTTGTGTTTCTCTTTTTATATTTTCATTCAATCCCTTTTTGCTTTTTGGCATTTAAGTTATCAAAATGATGTGGAAATTGGAGACTTCACAAAGCACACCTCAAGCACCAAAGGGTTTCTGTAGGGCGAAATTTCAATCCTGCCTGTTATTTCCACTGTCCTGGCTAACATTAAAATGACTTTTGTAACACAACTGTATTCAAGCCAAAATAAAACATCTTGGAGTGTTAAGGGAGTCCTAAGTAATTGCCTTTTTCTTATTTCCTCCATTTCATATCACAAGTCATGGAAGTACATTCCTCACCTGAATGTCAAGAATGGTGTTACTAAAACTATGTAGTCTTCAAGCCTCATGTGTTGTGCTATAAATATTCTGCATACATTTCTCTGATTTTTATCTCCTTTTTGCAAATACAATACTGGAAACATAGCAGCTGCTGTCTTTTTATTCTCTTGGTATGTGGAAATGGCATTACATACACAATATACACCTTGAGAGTGATTTAAATCACATTAGAAGTAACTCCAGCCGTCTTCAAAAAGCATTTTTCTACCTCCATTGGTCTTCATAATTTTTCCAACTTGTTTCTCCATATTTTTCAGTCTGTAGTTAAAATCATGATAGTGATAATGTCAGCACAACTCAAAGAATTAGTGTCTGTTTACTCTCCATTATGTGACAAATGCTCTGAATTTTGCTACCATAGGGCAAAATATTTTGCAGAATTGTTTATAAAAGTTCAGTTACTTTTTAGAGGATTTTTAAATTGTGGTATTTGAAGCTCAGAATGTTCTTGTCTCCATCTAATTAGACAATTTTTAAGCATGTTAAAGCAGATGATCCAACTTTACTTGATAGCATGCCTTTCAAGAATTTTTCCTAGGAGATAAGTTAAATGTTTCATTCAAATAGAGTTGCATTAAATATTTTACTAAAGTTATTCCCTAGATATCTGTTAAAAGTATTCCCAAGTAGGAAGCTGTCTTTTGTAGTAGTCTTCTCTGTCCCATTTTTAAAACAAACAGGCAAACAAAAACCAGTTTATTTCTTTTTTGTCCTTATTTTTAAATAATGACTGTTTTGTCAATGATGATCACTTGTTTAAAGGACATACAGATATAACTGGATGTTTATGATGCAGGAGAAGCACAAATTGATGTGTTTGGTTTACTGAATATTGGAAAACCTGTTTATTGGATTTTCCATGGTAAGGATCATGTCATATAAAGGATTTAAATGTAACAGAGATGGTCATCTTTGTAGATGTAAATGTTCTAAAGTTAGGACAGTGGCAACTCACTGTGATTTTGTTAAGGTTTTAAAGCAGCAGCCTTGCATCATTCATGTAGGTGGATGGACCTCCTTGACTTTAGTCAGTTCATTCAGAAGGTGGAATGGGGCAGCTATTATTTTTAGGGATTTTTCAAGTATGTGAAGATAGTTTTTAGCTATCCTTTTAGTACTGAAGCCAACAGTGGGCCTAGTCTTGCTTACTAGCACTGTCTTTTTAGCAGCTTTGAACTCCAATACCGAAACGTGTCCCAGGAGGATTTGCTTGTTGCATTTAAAAATTCTGTATCTTGTTATGACAAACTCAATTTTGAATCTTAACAGAGTAAAAGGACAATTTAATGACAGTTTAAATCACTCTCTTGAGTCATTTGTGCTACCTTTTACCAAAAATTTGAGGATGTGCAGAAGATGCTTGTGTACCGTACTAAATTTAGTATGTTGTTTTTAAAAATTCACTGTATATATTTAGATCTCTCTTTTTGCTTTCCAAGACTGTTGCTGAGGTGCAATATTTCAGTGTGAAAGGTGGTGATGTTAGTTTTGAAAAAAGCTAAAGAAATGCAGTCTTCTCATGGCCCATCAAATATTATCAAATTCAGGATACCCATTACCTATTGGCTGATGTAAAAAATGAAGTATTTTCTGATATTTTTGCAGTATATTATATTCCTGATTATTTCTCAGTCAGGTAGCTTGTGTGTTCACCTGTCTAAGATGGAGACTAACCTGGAGAATGAGTGCAGATACCACAATTTCACAACAGGAGGAACAAAATAGACAAGGTTGAAACTTGGATCTGCTTAAGCATCTAGTTTTCAGTAGCTCCAAATCAGGAGAATGTTACCTTAATGTGTTTTGTAAAATACAGCTGTGCTTGTGTTATCCATTCTGGTCTATAAATACATATGCTGAGAAAGCTTGTTTGGGTTTGAGGTTAGACTTTTGTGAGTAATGATGTATTTTATGCCACTGCAAATGAACAGAATCAGGCTGACAAAAAGCATGACATATTTTAATCAGGTAATACATTCTGATGTCAAATAGTATATGTTTGGAGGAAATTGAGAAGGTGGGAACTCCTTTTCTTTGTGGGAACTTAGAATTTTACAAGATTTATTGCTCTAGAAAATCAGAAAACAAATCTGTGACCTCTCTGGAAAATAACTTTCTCTATCTAAATAATGAAAGTAATCAGATTAAGCATGTGCCAAGACTTTGTTGCTTTTCTTTTACTCCATAATATTTGTTATCAAATTTTGTTTGACATTTAAAATGGATGTTAGATTACCATGGCTTTTAAAAAAATTAAAACAAAATAAGTCATGATTTTTAAAGACATGCTTCTCATTCACGTTGTGGAGCTGTATTGTCATTCCATTCCTTTGTGTGTTGAGAAACAGTTTAGTAGTAAGTGTTGATTCATTTAGAGAAAACAAAAATGCTTCATTTTGATTTCTTTTGTCCGTTTCTTTAGTCATCTTCTGAATCTACATCTCTTTGTCTCTATTACTTTCCTCCACAGCACCTTCCCCACAGGGACCTAGGATTTTCCTGTTTCCCAGCTCCCCTACACTCTCTTGTGATTCCCCACATCTTAAAAAGTCCTGTCTCCTCCTCTCGGGGTCTAGCATTAAACCTAGCCATGTCAGCCCAGTTGTTCTGAGGAAAAGTGTTTCTTTCACTGAAGAGCTGCTTCTGGCTGCTTCTGGTAGGATCTATCTATTATGGCCTTTTAAACAAACTTTTAAGGGAATGTTGTTGGTATTTGATACGGGGGCAATTAACACACAGCCTTCTATAACCCTGGGTTTGCTCAGTTAGCCTCTGAAAACTGCTGGCTACATGACTATTCATCCCATCTCTCACCTCTGCCCCAGAAGCTTGAAACAGCTTGAGAGTTACTTACAGGATTTGAAACCTGTAGCTTATGCTACGGAAGTTTCTCCTTTACCCTTGGAAAATTTCTTCTGGTAATTGGACTAAAATAAGTTACCTTTTTTTTTTTTAATCACCTGCATTCTCTTTTTTGTTCCTGTATTTTGCATGGAGCAAATGCTCCTTGCACTTGTTCATTAATGCATTCATATTTTGTTGAAATAATGGTTATCAGATGGCTAGCTACTCTGCTTTTTCATTTAATCTTTTAAACAAAGCCCGTACTTTTTATTTTTACTGCCCATTTTTCCATTTCACTGACATGCATTATTTTCATAGATTTAAATTGAATAGTTGATATTACTGCTTTTTTTTTCCTGTAGAAGCTATTTCAATTAGTTTGTATTTTTTGAGTTTGTTTCATGTCCAGTATTTATGCTCTGTTTGTCTGTATTTATTATTGTATAGTCCCTGGCAGTGATGTTTAGAATCAATGCCAAAGGGTAAAAGCAATTTAATCTTGTTTAATGGGACTATACAGATACTAATATTTTTGTTTCCTTATCCAAGAACAGCTAAAAATATTTGTTGAAAATTGTAGTACTTCTATATCTATTTATATGGTAATGTAACCTAGTAACTCTTGAAAATGAATGAATTTAGGAATTAATTTACATACATTATTAAGTCTGATATTATTTCTAGATCTCCCAGTCTGGTTAAAACAAGTAACTGCACTTTCATGTTTATTTACAGTTGTGTTGACCTTTATGGGATGCTTGATCAGAAGAAAAAGGAAACTAGCAAGGAATTGTTACGTTAAATTAGTTACAAATTCTGTAAAAGAAAATCTTGGCTTCATTCATAACTGTTTGCGCTGTGGTGTTTGTATTTCATCCTGCTCCTGACACCTGTTTGTTCTTTATCCTGTGCTTTCCTGTACAACTTAGAGGTTTATTTTTGCTTTGTCAAATTAGCCCTGGTGGCTTTAGATACAAGGAATACCAATGATAGTATGTCTTTGTGCATGAAATATTACCAAGAAAATCTGATTCACCAGCATTGTGTTTATTTTAGGAAAAACACAATCTTGGTATGTGTTTGCTTGTGTGATTTCTAACCATAGAGCACATAATTTACTGTCATACACATAACCTGCATCTCAGCATGCTCAGTCAAGGTCCAGGTCCTTGATAGCAGGTCATTCAGTAGCAAAGATATCTATGTATCTGATGAGCCTTGTCTTCAGAAAAATTCCTGTAGTGGGGGGTAGGGGCGGACTGAAATGTGAAAGAAGGAGAAAGAGAATTACCCATATTATGCAAAATCAGAGTTTATCTCTTATTTTCATGTACAGATAATCTGCAGGTCATGTGTGTGCAAATAACTAATCAAGCAAATGTGGCAGTTTTAAAGGCTGAGCAGTAGCCTTTAGCTTCTGTGAATGAATCAGATGAGTGAATATTTCATTGTGTAGATAGTAAAGAAAATAATTGGTAATTTTTTTTCAGAGTTTATGTTTCACATTAAAGGATGTGCATTGCTGTTGCGATTTTGTTCCTAATCATGTGTTATGTAGCTATTGCTGTAATTATGTGTACAGTCTCCCACCCATGGTTAGGAAAGACTATTTACTCTGAAACTGTTAGAAAAACAGTTTTTTATTACTTTTGTTTAAAAAAAAGCAAAGGTAATGATAGCAGTGAGAGATACTTAACTAGGAACTGAAAATCTAGTTATGTAGAAACTTTGTGTAAGAAGTAGAGAAGGCAGATCTATATTTAAATCATAGACAAAACTCCTGATAGCAACAAGAAAAGAAAACAGTTGCATGTTACAGGAAAGAAATGTAAGTCCAGATCTTTTGGAATTGTTTTTAATTCAGATTGGCAGCAGAAAAAGATCTTGGATTTGGGAGGTTTGTTCAAATGCTATAAAACCACTGCTAGTCATGTGAAAACCAAACCCTAGAACACCCCTCCCAAACCCAGATTACACTATGATACTCAGCTTTTTTTTTTTCCTTAAAATTGAAATTTTGGGGATATTTTGACTGTTTTCAATGATTATTGTATCTATTTTTTGATTAATCTTGATTACAAATTATAATATGTGTTTCTTTGAATGTCATTTGTACTGATACTCTTCAGGAATGGGCAGTGGGAGTGCTGGAAAAGAAGGGGGGCCATTTAAAACTCTTTTAAGACAACAGACTCAGTCAGCTCTGGAACAAAGGGTAAGGCATTTTATACTTACATTTCTCATTTACTAAAGTGAAAATTTAGCTTGTAGCAAGTTAAATGTTTCCTGTTACTTTCTGTTTAAAAATATGGGTAGTTTTTAGGTCTGAAAACTTATTACAGGTGTTGAATGTTTAAACCTTATATACACAAATTATTAGATTTTAATATATTCCTAAAGCATTAAGAAAAAGGGAGGAATTAACTATGAAGAGCACTCAAGTTGGTGTTAAAAGAAAAAGTTATAGCAAAAATCACTGTTACTTGGTTTCTGCAAGTTACTGATGCATGTGAAAGTTTATTTCTTAACTACATAAATGATGGTAAAGTTTTGACAGAAGTCAGATTCAGAAACATTGGAATAGCTTTGAGCAAGGTAAAAATCCCATTTAGAATTGGGAAGACTTTCAGTTTTGGGAAATAGAGTTGGTACCTAACCCTCACTGCAAGGTAAATGAAATGTGTGTGCATGTAGCCTTTAAATGGGAGCTTAAATCTGAACTATTTGCCAAGCGAAAAAAAGGGGCTTTATAGATTTAAGTTTTTCCTCTATGGGACTCAAAATGCTATCTGTTATTATACTGGATAGACTGTATAATAAAACTAGTGTCTTTAATGCTTTGTTTCTAGTTGGAATGAGTCCTCACAACTTTTTTTATAGATCATACATTGCTTTTGTCAAAATGTTATTAATTAATGAGGTCTCTTGAGGGAAGAAATGTCACTATTTACCTATTCAGAAATAAATGCAAGTTTAATTACTATTTCTGAGTACCTGAGCTACTGACATAGAGCCATGTATGTGTTTGTTGCAAACTAAATCACCTACATCTGTGCAATATAAGTGAATAGCTGCTATTTTGAGTAAGTGGATGATTCTCTTCTCATTTCTTGTGTTATCCATTGCTAAGGGAGGATCGCCCCATAGGTTCTGTAGAAGGCGGGTATGTTCGAAATCATTGCGTGACTCGTTGGAGCCCTTTCTTCTTGTACTGGGGATTTCTAAATAATGATTTGAAATATTTTCATTTTCTTCCTCGAGGCTTTGCAGATTTCT
This sequence comes from Xenops minutus, assembly GCA_035221455.1. Lineage (NCBI taxonomy): Eukaryota > Metazoa > Chordata > Aves > Passeriformes > Furnariidae > Xenops > Xenops minutus. Next base: position 72,953,752 of record JAWWEE010000040.1, read on the forward strand.
TTGTGATCTTGTTTGTATTTGTTTTGGTTTTTTTAAGGGCTTTTAGCAGATCAGCAAAATTTTGCTTAGTATTTTGCATGTTGATACATTTCAGTTAAAATTTTAATTTATATGTAAGTACAAATCCATGGCTTTCTGCTCTTAATGTTTTAATTTGGCAAAAAGAATGCTTTAAAAAGAGCCTTTTCTTCTGTTTACCTTCGATTTTGCTAGCATTTCAGACATTTCATGGCTGATCTGTTATTTCCTTAGGAAGCTTTTTAAAGGCAATAAAAATGTAAATTAAGAGCACTTAATGTATTTTTAGAGCTTGAATCATTTGCATATTATTGTGATAAAGCCTGTATATTGTCTAGTAGAAAACTGCTGTAAAATGGGATGGAAACCTGTTGAGCCTGTTATTGATGATGATGTAGCAAAGCATGTGGACTGTTAATTGATATAATATGTTCATTCTGTCATCTAAAAATTTCATATTGGATGTATTTTTGCTATGGTGTTACCTCTTATGGTTACCTTAGAGTTGAATTACCTAAACAGAATGAATAATATATAAAGCTACTTTGCCTGCTTTAATATTGCACACGTAAGTAGTGTACTCTAGTTACGTGTCTGGATTACTTAGGGGAGCACTTACTTGGGAAAACAAAGAATAAATTCAATATGTGTAATATATTTCCACATGTATTAGATATATCATGGAATCACAGAATGCTTTGAGTTGGAAGAGACCTTAAAGGTAATTTTGTTCCAAGCCCCTGCCTTGGACAGGGAATCTTCCACTAGACCAGCTTGCTCAAATGTGAAGTTCTTTTGAGCCTTCCTTAATTTATTTGGGTATATAGTAATGCTAAGGCACACTTAAAGCTGTGGAGAGACCCAGTTAAATTAACTGGTTTTTTTAATCAAATGTGGGTTTAATGTATTATTTAAATAACCTTAATTTCAAACAGCACAGAATTTGTTAGAAGGGTAATCTTACTAAATCTCTTCTGTGGAAAACTCACATTGTAGGTTAGTAAGTTTTAGCAATTCCCAGAGTGCCTGTAGATAGCAAGTGTAACTATAGCACACCTACCTCTGTGTATATTTTTAACTATGAATGAATGAATATGCTGTATTTCCATCAGTGGGAAAATCTGAGCTTACTTTACTCCTAAGAAATGAGCCTGTGTTTTTGTAGAAATGGCCAAATGCTGCTCTTGATGGTATTTCATATCTCTGTTGACCTCAGCTTGGACCAATGCTATTTTATTCCTCCACGTTTGAGTTCTGCAAGTGCTTGAGAGATCTTTACTGCTGCCTTTTGAAAATGGGGATCTGTTGATCTTCATCTCTGAAGGGCATTGCTGGATACCTGTTGTGTTAGAGCGCAGTTCTCTGGGTGATTCCTTTGCCTGAAATCCTGACTTAATCATCTTTTCTTTCCAGTGACTTCTAATCCAGCCCATCCTCTCAGTACAGTTCATGAAAAACTGTGAGATTGTTTGGCCACTTTGTGAGATGGCACAGTAAACGTGCTTGGGATAAAAATAATTCCACCATTATTTTAGTGTGGACCAGTTCCATGCTCTGGTTCAGCCCCAAAAGCTCAGTGAGCACATCCAAGCATTATCTGAGGGAGTGGCTCAACAATGGGAATGAGTGAATGGCTGGAAGGGAATTGGAGAACTGCTTCAGCTGGCACTAACACCAAATGATGTTTGTGGAGCCTTGTTCCATGTGCTTTTCCATTATTTTGTGTGTCTTTGTAGGAAATGCAGTTCTAAAAAGAATACTAGCAATACATGTATGTGTATACACAGACATTTTTAAGCATTGTATTATGCAAGTATTTATGAGAATTTTATTGTAACCTTATCAAACATCCCCCAAATACCGACTATAAAATCTCTAAGTAAGATGCAAGGGTTAAACCAGTCTTTCAGGATCTATGCTGTGAAGTGGCACAGAGTTGGTATTGGTAAAATGATTGATCATCTTCAGTTGTAGCTTGGAAGCTTTAAGGTCATCCTGTTTTGTCATATACTGGAACACTTTGCTTCAATCACCTTGATGTAAAGATAGTCCTTTGCAAATTTTAGTAATTTATAGTATGGAAACACAGCATCTGGTTCTTAGGAAATCTGTTTTCCAGTCAGTAACTGTAGATTTGTAATTCTGAAGTATTACAGATTACCACATGAAACTGAGGCTGGAACTAGTGTCTAAGTAATGTAATAATAAAACCCCCAAAACCCCTAAATGAGCTTGAAAAGTTAAAAAAAAAAGGATAAAAAAAGAGATGCTGTCTTATGAAGCAGTGGAGTTCCATCTGTGTCAGAATGGATGAGAAACTTAAAGGAATCATGTCAGAATGGTTCAGTGAGGCTGATACCCAGATTTTTCTGTGGTTGAAATTAACTGATAGATCATAGCTCTAATTTCATCATGTATCTTAATACAGACTTGCAAGTATTGATATATTGATTGACATAAACCCATATTATTCTTTGAGGTTTTATTCCTGGTTTGTAGTGTAGAGAATCAGGCAAACTGGAAATCTGAACAAGTTAAAATTACTTATACTACACAGCCTTATGAAAATAAAGTAACTTCTGAATCTCCATACAGGTTAAAAAACATTGAATTTGCTTAAGCTTTAGAGGATGGAGTGTTCACTCCATACTGCTTTAGCACAGTGTAAGTTTGAGTATATGTATGTATCTATGAAATATAAATGTAGTATAGGCCTAATGGACTCTCCTATAGGTGGCATATGCAGTAAACTCTTTGATTTCTGTAGTTCTGGAAAAGCTAACATTTCAAATGCCTTTAATGTGGGATGGCTATATCCAAGGGACAGAACAGGTGTGTATGTTAGATATTTAGGGATAAGTTAAGAAGAGTGACAGTCATGGAATTCTGCAGGGAGAAATAGTTATCAGCATAATTGAGAATTACTGAGCAGTTGCTGTTACAGAGCCACAGTGAAAGACACTTCTAACAAAATGTTGATGTACTGCATTTTTTTCATTCTTCAGCATAAAAGACATTCAGAAAAGGAGTTCAGAGTGTTATAATCAGGGCTTTTTTGAGTATTCTGATAACTTGCAAAGCACTTTGATCTGTTAGAACCTTTTTGGGGGAATCTTTACTGTAATGCTCTCTAGAGATCCAACAGTGCTCCTGAAGACACAAGTAGTCAGGCAGGTTTGCAGAATCCTATGGTGAAATCTTTCTGCTTTTTCACTGGATCATAAGACATGCCTGCAGGTTTTTGGGGTTGCTTTGTTTTCTTCTGCTGGTTGTTGATACCATGGTTGCTGATTTCAAAGTTTGCCTCTTAATTTTGAAAGTCTACGCCAAACGAAAATCCAGAAAACTTGAAATTGGTAGGACCTTTTAAAAGTTTTAATGAGTTCTCATAAACAAGGGCAGTGAGAATTCTGGTACTGATTTTTAAATTTACATTGGGTTTTAGTTTAAGAGGACTTTTCATGCCATGTATTGCTGGAAGATCCATGATCCTCATTTAATCTGCAGCATGTATGCTGTTTAGGTAGAAGCTCAGTTGAACTGTGCTGTTCCATGTGCTTCAGATATGTGAGAAAGGATTCTATCCTGCACTTTCTCTCATAAAATGATAGTATTTATTTTTTCCATTTATCCAATTATGATTATACAAACCATGATCGCATGATTTTTCTTTTATGTTGTTTTTGCTTCTCTGCATCTAGAATTTCTGAACATGAATTACTACCTTTCCCCCATAAGTTTCCTATTGCATATATATTAGACATTTCATAGAATGTCTCTGTAGAAAAACAATATTGAGTTTTGGGCTGAACTCCTTTGAATATGACTTCTTTGTCATCACGTGTAACATGAAAAATTGCTGTTACCACTTACTTTGCCTCTTGTAGGAACTACATTCCTGAGTAGTTTTGGAAACTTACTAACTTCATTTTACTCATTAATTGGTAAAAACTAATTTATGCACATTAATTGGAAGTGAATTTCCTAAGTTTAAGAACTTACAGTTGTATTTCAAAGTCTTATGCTTTATTCTACAAGATGGATATTTCCTTGTATATTTAGAGCTCATGAGCAGAGCAGTCCACTAATATTTTTCAGGTATGTTTTCCTATAATAAGACATTCATCATTCTTGCAAGACTACAGTTTGTTTCACCCTGTGCTTTGAAATCAAACTGCAGTCAGTTGTAACAATAAGTCCTAAAAATGGAGAAAGAAGTTTGTCTTGTCTCAGCTAATGAGAGTGGATTTCTGTTGTTCAGCTGCCATGGTAAAAGCAGATCAATAGAGGCTTTGCTAACAGATGTGTGTCAAGTTTTGATTATTTATCACTATTGTGCTGAGAAACAACTCTATGGGGGAAAAGTATTCTTCTATTGTGTAGTACCTCTGCTTATATGATACTCTGGGTATATGAAGACATCTGGTTACGTAGTGCTTAGTAAGCCTGAAAGACATGTTTGGCCTAATATAACTGCTTTGCTTGGATTTCAGGGAAATTATCGATTCATTGCATGTTTATTGGCAACCACCAGTGGTTGGTAAGCAGTCATTTGATGTTTGTTTTTAATCATAACAGGAATTTCCATTTTTTACCCTGACGACCTTTCCACCAGGCTTTCTTGTCCACGTTGGTGGCGTTGTCAGTGCACGGTCTGTGAAGCTGCTGGATCGCATCCACAATCCTGGTATGTTAACACAGCAATGACTTCCTTGCACAAGGCCTGTTGTCATGAGCTTCTGCTTCTAATCCTTATATAACATATCAGCATTTGGAGAGATACACATCTATTCTAACAATGTATATTAAGAGCAATATTTTTCAGTCAGTCATTTAAGCTTGAAAAATGAGTTACTCAGAGGATATGTTTTTAGCAAGAAGCATTTCAGCAAGTTAAATAATAAAAGTACTTTGAATCAGTAACTTTGCACTGAAAACTGTCTTTGAATTATTGAGGGTTTAAATAATTGTTTTACCACTTTGTAGAATTAAAACTTGATGCAAATTTTCCATTCAAACATAGATGAGATGAAATGCTTGATCTTAACTGTGAATGTTTTCTGATTTTCAGCTCCTTGAAATCCTTAAGGACTAATGGCTACAATTTAGTTCAATATGTGATTATTAACCTCTTCTGATTAAATCTTTACAGCTTTCTGTTCTTACAAACCTTATACTGAACAGTACTTTAAGATTTATTTAATATTTACCTGGGAACCCCAGTACTAGGGCATGTGTATGTTGCATGTTCTAGTTCTAAAGTTAGAATTAAGTGACTCTGAAGACTTTGTTGGTTTAGGCACTGAGATGAGATGCCGAGTACTCTGTAAAAAGTTGGATCAACAGTGCACTTCAAAATGCAGAGGAGAGGAAAATTAGCACCTGTAGTGGTTTTGCATGCACTAGTCAGAAGTAATGAAACAAAGTTTGTGCAAATGCATCTTGAAAAGCAATTACAAAAAATAATCTTTTTTTTTCTTCCTCCTGTGGCTGAGGCAAGCAATTCTCCAAGCAGGGAGATTGTTGCTGATCTAAAGAGTCAGTAAACTGGCAGCATGAAATAAAATCCAGGAGTTGATTTGAATTAAACACCCCTACTTTATGGGATTTTTTTTAAAGCATATGACTACATAGTGCTGTTCTTTTTTTTCCTATTTGTACGATCTATTTATACAGTGAATAGAAGATGAAAAGAAATGCCAAAATATAATTTATATGCAAGTCTTACCTTTCTTTGCTACAAAATTATTTTAGGCTGCTAGTTTTTTCAACAGATTTCTGATACAGGTCTCTTATGTGCAAAATTTACAATGTTATAAATTTATTTAAGACAAAATGGAAAAAAAAATCAGTTTTGCTCAGAGGTTTTAAAACCTAATCTCTTGCATTATGGACTCCTTTATTTTTGCCAATTGACTGAAAGCAGAATAAGAAATAAGATAGAGATGCATGTTTGCACAGCTGCAGTGTTTTTGTGGGACTTGAAGATTGCTCCTGACAAGTGAATGTAAAATGCATGATACTTGGAACTCAGTATATTGCAAAAGGGGGAATGAAGACACATGGCTACAGGAGGGAAGGTGAAGTAGGAAAAAATTGTGATATGGTTATGATCATGAAGCATTTGAGTCATATAAGTCTGTAAAATATTAAAGGAAGAAAATAAACTGGCAAATGAATACGTCATAAAAATGCAGAAGAGGAAAAAACATTTGAAGGTGGATTGAGAACTTATCAATAAGACAATAATTGCTGTATACTGTACCCTTTGGTCACCCTAGTGCTAGATTGCTGTAGCATGCTCCTTTTTTCCCTTTCTATTTCAGCCTCTTATTAACTCTGCTGTCTGTGTCTTTCCAGTTCCTGTGGAGTGGTGTTGTCAATTGTGTTCTTGTTGGTAGTTTTTTTTCACTATTCTGCTCCTATAACTGATCTACTAATTTGCTGTTTTGAACTCAGCCTTTGTCGGAATTATGGGTAACACAAGATCATACAAACTGCTAGACTGGAATAGTTTCAATTCAGGTATTTTACTAGTCATTCAGTACTACATATGCTGACAGAAATTATGGCAGCTCAGTGAAGTTCTTAGAAATGCTGTAGAATATTTAGGTTAACGCTTCAAAATTTAAGTCTGTTTAATCATCAAATGCCTAAATGTCATGTTTTAATGTTGTTAAAGACTTCCTTTAAAATTGCAAACCATTGTTTTAGTATAAACTAGTATTGCTAAGAATAATTTAATATCAATCTGGAAAGCTGAATGTTCAGATATTTATTCTGTAGTAGCTTTCAGCTCAGCATCCATGATGGAAGTAATTTAGGGAAAGAGAATGGATCCTTACTTACACAGTTGGGATCATGTCAGGTGTGATTTTTTTTTTTTTTTAAATTTATTTTTTTCTGCTTTGATTTGATTTTTTTGTTTGGCTTTTTTTTTTAATTTAATGGGGATTTTTTGGTTTATTGGTTTGATTAGGGGGGGATTGTTGGTTGGTTTTGTTTTGTTTTGCATGAGCTTGCGCTTTCCTCAACAGTGGTTGTACTTCTGTTATTTCAGGAAATTGATGAATGTGTTTGTTCTAAATAATAGATGTCAAAATTTGCCCAAGAACTGTCTATTTAAAGAGAAGGGTACCATGTAGTCCAGGATTTGTTGGTTCCTAAACCTTGTTTTGTAAAATGCCATCAGCTTGCAGGAATTACAGCACAATTATTTGAATTTTTAAATCACTCCAATACCTAACATGAAAGAAGCCCTGATATTCTATTTTTTTATGCAATTTTAGGGATAAAAATTTATAACTTCTTTATACATCTGCAGAAAGAATAGATGGGTTGATGATGCAGTTGACATGAAACCTGCATAGCATGCTGGCCTGTTAGGCAGAGAAATAAAGACTTCTCCTCTTCACCCTCTCCCTCTGGAGAGGTAACATGCTCAGGAAAACAGGCAGGCATAACCTCTCTACAAATAACATCCAAGCCAGTAGACCTTGCCAAAATTGGATGTTTTTTTAAACTGGCACAGTAAAAAGGTACAAAGCTGACCTCTGAGAGTTTGTTTACCCTGGCAACAAACTTTCCTTCTTGCTACTCCACTGTTGCAGTGCAGCTCTGTGTCATGCCCTGAAGTTCAGGTTGAATTATCTTCTATACATGTTCATTTTACAAATAGTTCAGTAATAGATAGAGCCTAAAACTATTGGCTCATTTTTGTATCCTTGTTCCTTGCTAGAGTAAGCATTCTGTGATGTTATAATTATGAGCTCTTCTGGTTTTGTTGGTTTTCTTTGCTTGGTCTAAAGCGATAAACTTTCAATATGAAAATTATAAAATTCTCATATATCTTACTGATGTAGCATAGTCTGATCCAAGGTGTTAAAAATGTGTCAAAATTTTTCATCTCATATGCTACCTTGAAAAGCTTGAATTGATTATTGCTTCTTCCAGATCATGTTTAGCAGGATGTTACCATGAAAGAATTTAATTAGAATAATGGAGTAAATTAGTTATGTGCAGACATAAAACATGCCTTGAGCTGGGCTAGAAAGTGATCTGTAATGTAAGCCTAGGAAGCTAAGAGGGAGTTATGAGTTTGTTTCTTGACAGAATATCAAAATTGTAGTCTAATTTTTTTAGAAATTGCGAGAAAAAGAAGGCATATGTTTTTGTATATATTCATGCATTTTATACCCAGAGGTGCTTGTTACCTAAAAGTATTGGAGGTCTAAACCAAACAGTCATTGTAGAGTTAATACCTCACTAAGAACTGTCTGAGACACTGGGAAAAGTGTTCCTGTTGCACAGCCATAAGTGGGCTAAAATTATTTTCCTTTTTGAAAATGATCAGGCTTCATCTCAGCTTGCTTAGTAACCTGTGTAGCATAGAAGGATATTTCATTTTTTTGCAAATGGCTAGGAGATTGGTTTAATTGTGTGTAAGATACAACAGGACCATCTAAAAAGTCAGAGACCTGAAGGTGCTGGAAAATCAGACATGAAAGGAAAGAGTGACTATTTCATGAATGGAAAAGAAGCTGCTTAAACATCTGGGAATCGCATATAGTTCAATGATAGTTTGTCTAAATGTTTGTAAAATACAAAAAGGTGAATATCATAGGAAAGAGGGCACATAATTACAGTGTAAGATACACACTGGTGCTGTCTTTGAAAAAGAATGTTAAGGATGTACTTTAACTATAAAACCATTAAAGGAATCCTGGATACAGAAGACTGGATCTTCATTTTAAAGTTTGCTCTGAGCTTAAATAGAGAGCAGAAAGGTTCCTTAGGCAGTGTAAGAGCCTGTTGAATAGAGGCTGCTTTTCCATCTGGCTTTTTGATAGCACTAACATATACAGTGTTCTCACATAGTTAAATTGGAAACTCTTCATCCAGGAAGCTGCTCCAGCAGTGCTTCTTCAGCTCCAGCAGTCAAAACCATGGAAGGATAAAGGATTGTTAAAAAAATTCCTAAGCATCTCCTGAGCTCCTTGTGTGATATCCAATCTTGCTGTTGGAGTGTGAAATTCTCCAGAGCTAGTTTTATATATGAGGAAATTCCAGAGGAAGGCTTGGATATGTTTTGGTTCTGTAACTGTACATTTTCCTTTCACAGAAATACAAACATCAGTCAATGTGAAAATTACATTTTGTGCTGCTGTCCGGGGTGTAAGTGGGGCTAATTTGTAAGAACACAGTAGAAAATGTCAGAATGTTTGTTAGTGTCTGATGTGGGTATCCTTCAGAACTGGTAGGAAAGCCACAACATTTTAAGCTTGATCTCTTGTCTTTTCTTGGAGAATGTCCAGGTTGAAATCTTGACCATCAGTGTGTATTGATACAATGATGATGATGAGAGGTTAAGGCAGTTGGCCGAGGCTTTTCCTAAACAGAGTGAGGGGTTTTTCAGTAATAATTTACTCTAGTTTTCTACAGCCTTTCCAGAGGAGTGAATATTCCTAAGGAATTTTTATGATTAATATGTATGGCATTTGAATATTCTTTCTTGAAGCAGATACACCTTTGTATGTTAATGAAGTAATTTTCTTTGGTACTGTGCACTAAACTTTTTTTGAGAGTTCTAAGTAGATATTTATATAACTGAACAAAGGGTGATCACTGTCAGTGAGCATAGAATAATACTTACATGTTGTTAGACATTCATAAATCAATAAACTTGGCATTTAAAATCTTGGTTTAGAATTCTTTACTTAACTGTAACTAATGCTATTTAATCTGTTCATACTGATTTAAAACCCTCTCTGAAATCTGGCTAATGGTGTGAAAGCCACCCTAGACTTTTCCCTTGCACAGATGCTCAAAAAAAGTTGTTGCTTATTGCACAACTGCAGTTTGTCTTTGAATTGATAGTACATAAGAGAGAGAATCTTGGTCCTGCAGAAGATTGTTGTTCTTGCACATAACTCTTCCTAATTTCAAAGTATGGGTCTTGACTAAAACTATGATCCTGATACAATTTCCTTCATGGATTAAAAGGAGGTTTTTTCAGTCTTTTGATGTTTCATTCTGGGGTTGTGAACATATGTTTGTAGAACTTCTTGCCTTGCTCAAAATGTATTCTTGTTAGAAGAAAGCCAGAATGATTCTGGCTGAAAGGACAACTTCCCAACTGCTACATAATTACAGGTAAACTTGTCCTTGGAAAATGCCTACAGACAGTATTGTAGGAAAATATATAGACAGATAACACGAGTTTGGACTGACTGTAGCAGCATTATAGAAATAACTGATAAATGTTAATGGGTAAGATTGTGATCTGAGCTGAATTAGGCACAAGAGGTTTTCTTTCTAAGTGCACAGACTGAAGTTCCTTGATATGTCATAAAGAAATACCATAGTTGTGCCTTGGTTTTTGTTTCCTGGTTCAGTTGGTACTTGGATTTTTTTAGGCAGTGCAATTTGTCTTTGATCTTTTGCCCTAATATTTTCACTGTTATTTGTAAGTTGTGAGATTTTGGTTTCTCAGCGCAGTCTCATGGAGGTCCTGAACTACTCCAAAAGGCATTGTAGGAAAGGCTTCTTGGATTCAGAAGTTAAAAGAGATCATTCTGACTAGTTTGTATTAAAATAAACAGTTGTGAGTGTATAGAAATCATGAATGCAGAGATTCTGCATCCCTGAGGAATCTAAACAAGGAGTGGGAAATTCAGAGACTATCATTTCAAGCCAAATAAGGCCATCCCATTCTGCAGTTATAAAATGGATTAAATCTGGTTTAGAAAGACCTGTCTTGTCAGAGGTAGTGTGCCCAGCTTTGGGTAATAGCCCCTTTGTTGTGGTAATTTGAAGCTGTTCTTTGAAGATTGCTCATGTTTTAAAATAGGTTATATTTATTGTGCCAAGATGACAAAGCAATAGAGTAAAAATAGAATAAGTAGCTTTTCTATTACCTAGTGAGGACTTCACCAATCTAGGATGAATGACTGATCAAAATACTAGCTAAAAGCTGGAGTGAGAAAAGTACCTATTTAGGCCTGCAGCTGATTTTCCAGAGGTAGATTTATTTCCTATATTGTGTCTGGGCAGTATTTTGAGCCTTTTATAATTCTAAGAAAGCATGATGACATTGGCAATATAAAGTTGTCCAGGAATATATGGCTGAGAGAGTTAGATAATTGGAAGTTAAGATAGGATTCCAAAAGCCAAACCTTGAAGTGGTATTTTTATAATTCCCTTTTAGGGGTGAGATAGGTAAAAACATCTCCTGATCCATTTTAAAACTTCCTAATGGAAGTATAATTCCATATGCTTCCGAGTTAAATACATACACCCATATCAGAGATACAGAAGCTGTAGAGAGTCTGTTAATTGTTTATACTTAGAATATATTATTTTTCCCTTTTGGAAGAAAATCCAGAGTACTCTCTGGCCTCCTAGCAGTGATGTAAGTTTTCATGGAATTCAGAATATTTTTTTCATGGGAATGAAGAGGAACACCTTCCTGCTTCTCCATCATGGGGTGTAATTTGGGATTAAAGCTAACACTGTTCAATAGTGAGCTGCCACTAAAAGGAATGATGTCTGGAGTTTTCTGTATGTACTCTGTCATGTACTCTTAGTCTTCTGGTGCTCCTGTAGTGATTTGGCCTGAGAGATCCAGTAGAAAACTGCCCTGCAAATGAATGGGTTTGTGTTTAATCAACCAGCTAAAATACCTCATATCCCTATAATAAATGAAATCTGGATTCAGTTTTAATACTAAATGTTCTTAAAATTGTTTCCCTAGTAATTGAAGAATTTCTTCAATTGAAAGAAAGCATCCAAACTTAAACTTGCTTTTTTTTTTTTTTTCTTTTGCTTATTAAGCAGTTTGGGCTTGAGAAATGAGATCCATGCTCTCTGATTTCATCTGGCAGAAAAGCACTGATTCTCAATATTGTTCTGCAGGCTGGATATTTTAATTGTAGTTTAAGCTTTGTAGGAGTAAGTGTACCTGATCTCTTTGGTGGTGTGATTGCACTGTTGGCTGCTGGTTTAGTGTATCTTAGTTTTCAGTTGATATATCCCAGTAATCTACTTCCTTCACTATCCCTATCATATACTAAGTTTTCATTTTCACATCCTTTAGTATTAAAGGTGAATATAGGGAGCAATTTTTTTAAACAAGGAGACAGTGGTTTGGCAACTTATTAAAAAGTTTAATCTGTTGTAGGTTTTGTTATTTGCCACCTATTGTTTTGTGTTTAAACTTTATAGACAAGAGGATTTGTCTTTTCATACACTTATTTAATTGTTAAATGTTTTAGAAAGTTGATAATGTCAATGATTATGGAATGACGAGAAAGGATTAAAGAGAACTTCAAGGTCCAGGGAAGGGTATTTGTAAACCTAACAGGTGGCTCAAAAAACCCCAACCAATCAAACCTAGAAAAAAAATCCCCACACTTCTTTATGTATAAACTGATAAGTAGGTTTGAATTAGGAAGATACAAAAATAAGGCTATATGAAAGGTGTGTATAGTGGCTTTGTCTAATGACTCAAAGATTGAATTTGAAATAATGTTGTTGGTGTTTTCATTGCCATTTTTGAGACAACAGAACAACGAGTCATTTATAGATTGTGAAAACTTCCATGGTATGGTGTTCCTTCTTGTTTCAGAATGTTACCTTATACATGTAAATATTTAATAAATTACACAATATATAATAGGTTGAAGTGAATCATACAGTTCCTGCTTTGGAGTAATTCCCTCAGAATGTCTAGGGATTCAGCTTTAATGCAGTAACTCGAGTATGAATTGTGTAACCAAGAGTCCATTCTTAATTTTTATTCGGTTTTTAAAAACCTATATGGACCTAGCTTAATGCAGGTGCTGCCTAAATCTTGAAAGACCCTGTACCAGTGAACCTCTAGCAAATAACTTGGGAAAGGTGTTCCTTCTCAAGAATGAGAAAATATTGATAGTGTCTAGGGTTATCTCCATGTGAAAGATTTGAACAGGATATTGTCCTATTGACAGTACAGCTCATGGAAGTTAACCTTGTGCTTTGAAAGAGATAAGTAACTTAGTGGTGGAGAGAGCTGACTTAAGGACAATTTAGGGCACAAAGTAAGTGCAGTGCTGTTTGTATCTCTAAAGCTGCTGAATAAAATGAGTTTGGAAAGTTTCAGTTGGAGGAGGTTTGAGTTGGCACGATTTTTATAGAACATTGTTCTCTTAACAACATTGTTTCTCAAGTCCTCAACTCTGGAAACTGTGCTTTGCTTCCACTTTGTTATAAATATCATGCCAATTTTGAAACGTTAATAAAAATAGGTGGAATATTTAGTCTTTGGTTTCCAAAAAAAGGCACATAATAGCAGTGTAATTTCTTGCAAACTTTTCTGCTTAAAGTTGTAGATAAACCTTGCTCTAAACTACTCGGTAGATTTGCTAGAAAAGCTTGTGATTGAGTGCTCTGTATGCTTGCCTTTTTGCTTCCACCTAGAATCCAGGGCCATTACTTTCTGTAACCATTTCAGTGAGCTGCCATAGTTTTCAGTCTGTACTGTCACCTGATCCAAGCATGCGCCAAAATACCCACCGTTTCTGGCTACTGTCTGCTGAATCTGCTTTGCAAACCCTTAGTTCTTTAAGCTTTTGCCTTAGCCAAAAAACAACAGGCACTCTAATGGAGTGTACTGGACACATGCCATCCTGCTTCCCTAACTCCTCTAATTGTTTATGTAAATCCTTAGCTTTACTAAACTTGTAAATGCTACAACAGCATCCCCATGTGAAATCGTGTGGCTCATGTGTCAAAAAAGGCTGCTTGTGAAAATATTTGTCAGAAGAATATGAATGCTACACATTGCACTGCATTCAGTGTTTTGTATCAACTTATGATTGCAATGTCATGGTGTTTGATTTTAATTGTAGACAATAATTTTGTGTTTTAATATGTGAAGGTAAGTTCATGTAAACTGAATGTACAGTATTTATATATAAATATTTTTGGCCTCTTTCTGGAAGAAAAAAGTACTCAACTGTCTTATGCAGAGGTCCAAGTCTTCTTTACAAATATTTGTTTATGCATGACTCTTAGAGAAATATTTGATCTTTTGCAATAATAAGTTGCTGAATTTTTTTAAATATATTGGGACTGATCCTATTAACACTGAAGACAACGGCTGGAAAATTGTTCTTATCTATAATGAGAATGAAAATGCTCCATTATATTTCTGTAGTTAATAGTTTTGTCACTACTGATGCTGAAGAGATTCTCAGAATAAAGGGTTAAAATGTTGCTTTCACAAGACGGTGTTGAGCAACTTCACAACAATATGTGTTTTCCATTATGGTAAGGCTTTCCCGTAAATAAGTTAGGTGAAAAAATTGTTAGCTCTCTTAGTAACTTGTTCCTAAACTTTAATAATTTAAGCTATAAATTTTTGTGTAGGAAAACTGAATGTTTCCATAGGGTTTGGGACCCGTCACTATTTCTGCCTTTTCTGTTCCACTTAAGCATACCTTTTTCCTTTCAACACTTCATTCCATTTCAGTTTTCTCTGTACATCATACCTTTTCAATGTCATCTCTGTCTGTAGTCATAACTTTATTTCACAGCACTTTATCTGTTTGTCCTCAGTCATTTCACCTGTTACTCACTCTCAAATCCTCATCATGACTTCACATTTTCTGGCACTCTTTGTCCTAGAAAGGTCATTGGTGACAAGTAGGAGCAGTTTTTGCCACATGGTACCTAAAGGTGTAAAAAGCTATGATTTAGAAAATTGTTGGGTTTTTTTTCTCTAGAAAAAGGATACTTCTCCTTTGCAAGTGTTTTTCTGTGAAGCACAAAAACTGGTGTGGCTGTTCAGTCAGTGTTTATAACCAGCTGCCTCTGATAAAGCCTCATTGAGCAAGAATTGTTCTGCATGGTCAGGGAGCTACTTTTCCTGCTACTTAAACTTTTATGTTATAGAGAGAAACATATTGCTTATCAAAGCAATCTTCCAGTCCATGACTGGAGGGGGAAGGAGAAATTCCTCCCAAAAATCTTGGTCCATTCCACCAAAAAGAGTTCGAGATAAGATTTGCAGAATGTGCTTGTGGTCTCACACCTTCCATACAGCTCTGCATTTTGTCAGATGTAGCTTTTGCTGCACAATCCGTTTCCAAAGTTGCTCTTTCAACCACCTGGTGGCAGCAGGGACAGCGCTGTCCACATGCACATGCCAAAAGACACTTTGCTTCCCACTTAGGGTACCGCAGATGGTTCTCAGAGCTGAGCTTGGGAGCTCCAACCCTGAGATGTGATGGATTATTTCTGTGTGATTCACAGTTTTGAAAGCTGGAGTGTGAGCCCTTGCCAGCAGGTGTTCCAGCCAGCTGAGTCAGGATTAAAGAGTGTCATCTCCAGTATTTGATATTCCCAGTCAGTGAAGGAGTTTAAACAGGCTTTCATATGGAGTGAAGTGCAGCGTCTGGAGATTCTGCTAGTAATGCACTGAAACCTGCTAAAGGCAATTCTGATATAATGAAACATCATTGGTACAATTCATGGAAATCCTTTTTTTTGTGTCTTAATATGTACATTTTTGTCAATTGCAGAGAACATTCCTAAGAACTCTCACTGTAGGGGTTTTTTCTGTTCAGCATTCATTCCTTAAAAGTTGGATAAGCTTCAGAGTGAGCACCCAGGCTGCTGTTAGTCAGTGTAATGCTGTGACTTACACAAGCATTGACATCGAAAGTGATGTAGAGTTGAATGTAAATACATACCTCTGTGCTCTTCCTTTTAATTAGAAAATGATCCTTAGCTTATTTTAGAAAGACAAAAGCCTAGTTATAAATGCATAGTTGAGGTAAATTCATGAATGAGTACTTCTTGCTGTACAAGATTTTTGTTTCAGTAAATTTCAAATTATGTGTATACCTACATCTTTCATTTTTGTTTGTCATGTTGTCAGAGAACCTAGTGTATGATATGGGGTTATCATACACTGTGTTGATAAATCTTCCTGATAGTATCAAATTGGTTCCCAATGAATCTCAGGTTTTGACCTTGATATTGTAAATGATGGTTCAGTGAGGAGATCTCAATGACTGGAAGTTTGTACCTGTGCAAAGTTCAGTTAATTTCAGAGAAACTGTGTAAGGATTTCTCTACTCAGAACCCTTGGTAGCAACTGAGTGTCTGTTGTTTGTTACTGGTTTTCCCTTTATGTATCCAAGTAACATACAGTTTTCAACTAAATTCATTGGTACAGGTAAGCAATTCTGATAGAAGAAACAGCTGACAAACTCTAATTGTAAATGTCACTATTTGTTGACTTCATATGTAAAAAGCTTGTGAAATGAGCTTTAGTTATGGGAACTAATTACTGAGCAGTTACAATAAATTCATTGCATAAACTTATTCTAGTAGCACTCTTTTGTATTTTTAATGTAGTACTCAAGAAAAACAGGCAGAATACATTTAACATGTAACCTCCAGGACAATAAAGGTAATTAGAATCCATTGATGGGGACAGGAGAAGGTGCAGTTACCAGGATACTGAAGCAAATAAGCACCCACAAATACCTGGTCAACATATATCTTGTATTTCTTAATGTTGTAAATACAGGGTTAATTTCAAATACCTTCTCAAAGTGAAAAATGGCACAGAACTGACTGTCTGATTAGTGACACAGTCTTGAACAAGCACTTTTAAAATCTGGTTAGCAGAGAGAGAGCTGCTTACAATCGGAAAAACTATTGAGGTAATTTCAAAGACATCAAGTATACAGCAAAGTAAAATATTATTTTACTGCTTCAAACACTATTTCATTACTAGCAGTAGTTTTTCAGTATTACAGAGTATCTGTGATGCTTTGTTGCAAGTTATGGGTTGTTGGAAACTGACAGTGTGGTCTTTGAGTAGGGAGAGATGGGAACAGTATCTACAGTGTTTTGGTGTTACCCAACTTAGCAGAATCTTCAGAACAGGGAAATTAATGAGAAAGCCCCATTAGTGTTTGCTGGAAGTGTGATAGCTAGGAAATAAAAAGTGTCCAGGTACAACAAAACACTTGAATATGAAAAATGTGACTTTTCAGATTAATTGCATGAAGCTTTATGTTGATGTTGTGCAGAATAGTGAACTGATTTATACTTTGTCTTTCAGATGAACCAGAGACACGAGATGCGTGGTGGGCAGAAATCAGACAAGAAATAAAATCCCATGCCAAGGCATTAGGTTGTCATGCTGTAGTGGGCTACAGTGAATCAACTAGCATTTGGTAAATCATGATGATGATTTGATTTTCAAAATGCCACAGAAAATGTTATTCATCACTGGATTAAAAATTAACTGTTTCAGCACAATTGGTACTGTCTGTATACCTACTATACTATACCTGCTTAGTGTATCTACTTCAGAGAGTTTTAAGTGACTTTCTGAGATTTCAGTATTAGGTTTTTATATTTTTAAATGTTTGATTTGGGGTTTTATTGGGTCTTAAGTGTTTCTTCTTAATAATATTACTCTTTTTTAATTAAAGCCTATGTATTTGCTTTTGTAATAACAATGTTAATTTATGAAGTTTTCTAAACCTAACCCACATAAATAATTAAGACTGTTCCCCAAAGTGTACTTACTGAAGTTTCATTATTGGATAACAGCTGGCAGACCAGTACTTAAGTGGCAAACTTCAAATTTAAGGCACAAGTCTTTACTAGAAATGCATCAATTGTAAGTTAAAGGAGAATACGCTGCCTGATAGATCTAGAATACTTCAGGTGTAAACGTTCTGTGTTACTTTCTGGAAAATGTGTGTCATTGCTTTTGTCTTTCAGACCTGTTAGTGTTAAACTGCAGCTCTGCAGTGGTCTTTGTGAGGTTGAACTTCTAAACCCTGCATCCTATTCAGGCCAAAACCCCATTGTCTTACTGGGTTTCCTTTGGCTAGGAAAAATTCCAGTCTTATGTATTTTAGTGGCTTAATAACAAACTTGGTGAGAAGCTTGGAATTTGATTTATCTAACCAATTGTCCTTCTCTCTGACCCCTAGAGACACTAGAAAGGATCTCTTTCTAGCTCTGGAAAGTAACCTGTGAAGAGCTACCAGAGCAAATATATGTGCTAGTATAAAACAAATGATCAGGTTTTGGGTTGAATTTGTTCATGAAAGGAACAAGCAAATTCAGACATCTGGATTTATTTTCTGTCAAGTTGATTTTGCCTAAATAAAGTAAAAGCACTAAAGATTTGCTTTTTTAAAGAGAGGAGTTGGAAAAAAGTTTTGTTTCGCTTTGCAGTTGATAAATTGAAGAGAAAAATAGTTACACAGTGCTTTCTGAAAGCCACACTGATTGCTTCACATCTCTTGCTCCTGCACATGTTACTTCACTGCAGGTAGAAAAAAACAACTACCAAATATATTCATCTTTCACAAAACATGAAAACAATTTTTGGAAGTCAAGTGCATTTAGACTAGAAAAAGCAAAGAACTTTACAGGCAAGGCATGGTTTGTATTCCTTATGTTGTCTTGTCTGGTTATGTCCTGTTTTGCTTGGTGTATTAAAGACCATATTTACCTCAGAATTACTTCATCTCAGAGGAATGAACCTGCACGAAAATGAAAAATTTATTCCTTTGGCTGTCAGTCTCCTTGTAAAAAGCATGAATATTTTGCATGTTTTTTCTACTTAAGCTACAGGGAGAGAATGTACAGGGTATAGATAGGCAATCAGCAGTCAGCTGTTGGGTTATCTCACAGTCATTTTCTTTAAGGAATTTAACATGGTAATATTTGATTATTGATAATATGTGATTATTAATAGTAGGGTTTATTAGAGTTCCCATGCTTACTTTCATGCTTAAAGCACAAACCTCTGTGTGTAAGTACTGGTCTGCCAGACATGTATGAAACTTGTCTGAGAAACAACAAATTAAAAAGGCACATGTATAATTCTAGAAAATGTAGGGAAGTTTTTCTCTGTATTTTTTTACAAAGTAGTATTTTATGTACTGAATGTTAGAGGTTTGTTTCTTCTTTAACGATTTGAGAAATACTAAAGGCTCTGTGATCATTCTGACACTTCTAAATAATAAGTATGGTCAATTACTTTACATCTTACATTTGCCATGAATCTAGTTGTTTATACTCAATTTTTACTGTTTTGCTGCTTATTCTCCAAGAAGCACCCTTGTCAGTGTTGTGTTGTAACCATTTTGCATATTGAATGTTAATATGATGATGAGGCTCTCAACTTCCATTTTACTTTGGTAAACAATTACACCTTGTTTCTTTGCTTCTGTTAGTTTGCTGTATTATTTTGTGTTGTTAACCATAGTACTGAAAACCATACTTAAATCTGGTTAGCCTTTGTGTTATGTTCTATTATTTATAACATAGGCTCATTATCAATTCTTCTTCATCTCTTACTCATGCAATGGTTTAAATACCAGAAGAGTTTGTGAGACTGAATGGATAAAATTGCACAAGTGCACAAAACTAATACTAATGTTGAATTCATCGACACTTTTGTACCAGCCTTTTAATCTACTAGTTTTAAATGAAAGCATCTCTAAGGAATTCACTTTGTTGTCATTCTTTTCTCTTATAGTGAAGAGGTCTGTATTTTGTCCGCGTCTGGCACAGCAGCTGTACTGAACCCTAGGTTCCTTCAGGATGGCACCATGGAAGGCTGTTTGGAACAAAGGTTGTCATGGCAGCCTGGCTTCTTTTCCATAGGGTCAGAGAAGGGAGAGGTTGATTTTTTTCCTCAGAGCCAAGATAGTTCTTCTCTATTAGGGTAGGTTACAGTGTTACAGTGCAGGATGCGGGACCAACCACTTTACTGCTTTTCACTAACAACAACAACCACAGAAGTAATGGAACTCTGCACCAAATTAGATATTCTGTTTTTATTTCTAACAGTCTGAATAAGGTAACACGTTTGACTACTAACACAGACCATAACTCAGTTTTTTTTTCTTTGCTACTCTTCAGGTACCTTTCTCAACTTTATATCACACTATAAAAATGACAGATGTTTGATAAATTACATAAGCCAACAGCAGCTGTAGCTGTAATGTGTGTATACATGCTCTCTAGATACTATTTAAGAACTGTATGAGAGATAAAATAGCTTGGTTGTAAAACAAAGGTGGTGCTAGATTTTTACAAAATGTTTTATTTGAACTTTATGAAAAAACCATGAAACTGAAGGACAAACGTGAAGTTTCCCTTTGCTAAAGAATGGGTATTGCCAAATAGTTATTTGGGGGGAAAAATAATTAGATTAACTAATGCATATTGCTAATTTATTATGTGTTCATCAGGGTAGTATTCAAGTATTTCAAGGGATTATTGTAGTTTTAAGTAAGGCTATTTATTGCACTTTAGCACTTGCCTGATTTTTTCCATAATAAACCAGCCAATGTAGTATTATATATTATTCTTTTACTTTGCTAGCAGGAGGCTGTTATCTTCTGGTATAGACAGACTTTTAAAAACTGTAGCCAGGACAAAAATGGTTGTTTTTGTAGCTGCTATATGATGGAGAGAAAGAAATGTCATGTTTATAATAAAAAGAAAATTGCACTTCTATCAAAATATGTATTTTGGCACTACTGAAAGTCTTGGCATAGATTAGAAATGCCAAAGGAAGATAAAACAACTAAAGAGACAAAGCTAATGCTTGAGACAAAATATATTTGCCAAAGTCTTATGATAACTAATGTTCCAAATCTGTCAGATTTGCTTAAGCCCTTCTTCAAAATCACTGAGAAGAATTGTTTTTATGTAGCAAAATAAATCTGCAGTGGTGCAGTTAGCCTGTGCTTTCCTTGGTTGTATTTTTATAGTGGTCATTCCTGGATGTTGTTTGTGGGGGAGTGGGGCTAAGTGTTCTAAGTGGATAACAAGTTTTACCTAATACCTTATCTTAGGAAATAATCTTACTCTTCTTACAATGTTAATATATATTTTGCTGCTTCTCAGTAGGATGGTTGGTTGGTTGTTTATATTCTTTCCATTAGGTTTGTATAGGTTTTTGAACACAATCAATGTAAAAGAGACTCTTCATTGTGTTTGGTACAGCAAATTCGTGGTACAGCTGTTGTACCATTGACTACATTCAGAAGTTATGCTTAAAGGCTACTCAGAAATGCTTTAGGTTTATATAAATTATTGATCATTGAATGTACTTTTTCTCAATCACTGCATAATATGCTTCAATGCAAGTTTTATTTATAGCATTTTAGCTAGTAGCATGCAACCTGTTATTCTTCTAATTCATATCATGTAATACTTACCACATTGATACAATGGAGCAGAGTAGAGCTGCAGTGTATAATTTAAGTAGGTATCTGTAGGTGTTTATACACATGTGCACTTGTTGATCATTGTTAAAAAGATGCAGATGTTTTAAGTATGTTCTTCATAATGTATTTTTAGGATTGAAGAAGCTTCACCACCAGGTTGTGGATTTTGCCATATACCATATGATGAATTGAACATGCCATTCCCTGCTCACCTCACTTACTGTTACAACTGCAGGAAGCAAAAAGTTCCTGATGTCCTTTTCACCACAATTGATCTTCCAGTAGAGGCAATAGTTATTGGGAAGGGATGTCTTATTCAAGCCAGGTATTTGTCAAAATATTTCCTTAGTATAAGTTTTGAAGATCCTTGAAATAATTTGTGGTGCTAAAATCCAGTATGTCATCAAACCTTATATTTTTATGTTGAATTGCTAGATATTAGGGAACAGGAGAAGGAAGAGGAGGACAGCCTTCTCCCCCTGTGTTGTGTCACCTCTGTTGATGGGCATCTGTGAACTTACCCATGTTGATAAACATTTACTAAATGTTCTGCTTTTTTTTTTTAATGCCAGTGAGAGTTGTTATATTTTTTCTGCCCGGGTGTGAGCATTTTCATGCTTTTCCTTGCTGTTTGGGGCTTCTAACGTGGTCAGATACAGCTTTTGCACTGAAAACTTCATCATCATAGAATCACAG
The DNA here is from genome assembly GCA_035221455.1 of Xenops minutus. Taxonomy (NCBI): domain Eukaryota; kingdom Metazoa; phylum Chordata; class Aves; order Passeriformes; family Furnariidae; genus Xenops; species Xenops minutus. Next base: position 72,975,729 of record JAWWEE010000040.1, read on the forward strand.
AATGGTTGGGTTGGAAGGGGACCTTGAAGATCAAGTTCCAACTCCCCTTCTGTGGGCAGGGACACCTTAATGAACTGTTTAAGTCATTGTGTTAATTCTGTGCTGATGTCCATAACTGAATATCATCTCTGTAGGATTGTTGGCTGTGCCCAGTTTATGCTGTGGTCTTTGAATCTGGAAAAGGGAGCTAGGTGATTTACAGTGAAGAGTCATCTGTGTACAATCTGTATGGGTGGCCAGCCATGTGGGTAAATAACTGTTTGGATGTTTTGGGCTGAGAGAGTAATGGTTTATGTTTTGTTACCTGCCTGGATGGCCATGACAAGTATAACAGAGTCTGTGGTGGCACCTGTCCTGTTGAACCTGTTAATGATGTGGAGGGGATGATGGACTGCATTTTCTTCAGGTTTGCCTCTTACACCACAATGAGCAGAACCACCCAATACAGTACCTGCTCATTTTTGTCTTCTGAGAGTTAAGACAGACATCAGAAAACTACAAAGCACGTTTGGAGGCACCAAGGGAGTAAGGAGTACCTGTCCTGTGCAGAGAAGGTGCAGGTCCTGGACTTGTTCTGGAGAGAGAAGGGATTTAGGGTCACTTAACCACAGCCTGCCAGTACCCAGCAGGAGGTTATAAAGCCCATGTAGCCAGGGTTTGCACAGCAGGAGAGTGAGAGACCCTGGGCTCAAGTTGAAGCAAGAGAAATTCTGTAGATAAGGTCTCAACATTGCATATTTATTCCATGCTGTCAGACTGTTATGACAAAACCCCTCGGTGTTGCACGTTGTTTCTGTCTGATAACAGTCCTTATGCATATTTTAAGAAATGAGGGATCATTCAGTGATTCGGAAAAATACATTATTTGTGATTTTTGTGTTTGATAATCCGCTTTGATAAGGAATATTTTTGAGTGCTGCTGAAGGTTATGTATTTTTCTGTTTGATAAGTTTACTTTTTGTTACCCCTTTTTATGGCTAATAGAATGCAGTTGAATATAATATAGTTTGCTATTGAAAATCAAACTTTACTTATTCAGACTCAGTGCCTCAGTCTGCCTTGATCTTCCTAATAAGAATTTAGTATTTTACTGGATTTTACAATACATTAAAAAAACCCCTGATTGTGTTGGGTTATACAACAAGGACAAAATTCAGAATAGCCTGTGATCTCTTGGAGTCTCCACTAGTGCAGTAGGGCTGTGTGTGCTGATGCCACGTGCTGTTCTGTGTTGTCAGGTTATGCCGTCTGAAGAAAAAAGCTCAAGCTGAAGCGAACGCGACCTCTATCAGTAACCTCCTGCCCTTTATGGAATATGAAGTGCACACACAACTGATGAATAAACTGAAGCTGAGGGGAATGAATGCTCTGTTTGGGCTGAGAATCCAGATCACTGTGGGGGAAAATATGCTAATGGGGTTAGCAGTAAGTACAGTTTGAATCTCCAGGTTCTTTTGCTTCCTTGCAGTATTTTTACAGGAAGACATATAAGGGTTGTGGAATTGGGAATGACTAGAGATACTCAAATGTTATTTCAAGAATAAATTGAAGTGATGGAAAGGAACAAGGTGTCTAGTTATTGTCAAATCAGGACAGTCTTTCATCATCAGAGAAGGAAGACTCAAATCTCTTGAAACCTTGTTAGAAGACAAGATTATTAGAAAGGGGATGAGAGGAAAAGAGATTTTAGATGGTTTAATGGCATACATTGTAGAAAACTGATTGCATTCTTTAAAAGTCCTGTCAAAGAGGTCCCTGTTCTTCAAATTGCATTACAGTGCCATGACAGTTAAGTCTCTCAGTAAATCTTCTGGTTAGCTACCAACAAGAGAAAGGTTTGTTGCCTCTTCTGTGATGGCACTGATGAAATAAATGATAGATTAGAAGTGTGTCAGAGTCAAGAAATGTTCATTAACAGTATTTCTAACCCCATTCTTTCATGCTGGGTTAGAATAGTGAAATGTGCTGCTTCTTCCTGCATTAGAGGGTGCTTAGGTAATACTGACTGGCTTGAATGTTCTTTGTCTTTCATGATCTGTTTTCTGTAAATAGAAATAGGATTGCCACAACTTCTGTAAATGTTTTGGTCACGTTTTAAATCCTAAAAACCATCACTTGTTTATGCAAAATGTACTGGGGCAGAGGTTTAAATTTTTAGTCTTTTGGGAATTTTTAGGTAAGTGAAGCGCTCCACTATGGAAAAGTTCCATGGGAAGGAGAGAATTTATTGAAAGAATAGTGGGGTTTTTTTTCTGTAAGTGAACAGGAGAGAGATCCATTTATTAATGCAAGAGGCTGTACTGTTTGTGCATGTCACAATGCTGTCTGTTATAGCATGAGCATTATGGAAAGCTTTAGATGAAAATGGTAGTACATGCTTTTTGTAATTGTCTTTTTTCTTAATGACTTTCTAAAAGTCTGCAACAGGTGTATATCTAGCAGCTTTGCCAACACCTGGTGGTATTCAGATTGCTGGGAAGACTCCAAATGATGGCACCTACGAGCAGCACATATCTCATATGCAAAAGAAAATAAATGATACGATAGCAAAAAACAAGGAACTTTATGAGATTAATCCTCCAGTAAGTAAATCCTTTATTCTTAAAAATAAAACATTCTGAGTCAGACATATACACTATGTATATCCATGACTCCATACTGACTGATTCAGAACATAAGTCTCTTTATTAATAACGATACAGATTTCTTTTCACTGTATTTTGGGATGCTACTGGAATTTTCAGATGTCTTTAGCCACATAACCAAAAGAATCCAAAAGAAATCTGTAACTTGTGAAAGCGAGCTGGGCTGTTTCACAGAGCTGTGTCATATTATGTGTTGCTTGTGTTAAAAAGAATATGGTCTCCACCTTGGCTTGGATGAACTCTGTAGCAATTTTCACTCTGCTGGGAACTTTCCTACACTGCCTCAATCTCAGAGGTTTCTCAAGACCCGTACAGGCATAATTTCAATTAAGAAGTTTGCAGTAGTAACCTGTGTTGGTAATTTTAAAATCAAACTTCAAGAAAGCAGTTGAAACCAGGAGTGAGAGTGAGACACTGGTTCTTTTAGGAGGTCCCTTCCAACTCAGGATGTTTTATTCTGTGATTCTAAATCAATTTCTACTTATTTAAATTTATTTCACAGTAAAATTATTTTCAGAACGTTCTGATTCTTGGAACTGATAACAAATTGTTTGTAAATTGAAGTTACTTCTGAGCTTCACAGAACATCTGTTAATTCTTATATCCTTTTTAGGAACTACCTGAAGAAATCATAGGGTCTCCCATTCCAGAGCCAAGACAACGTTCCAGGCTATTAAGATCCCAGTCAGAAAGTTCTGATGAAGTTACAGAGCTTGACCTTTCCCATGGGAAGAAGGATGCTTTTGTCTTGGAGGTGATAAACATTTTCAGTACTCATGTTCATACTTTTCTTCTTCTCAAATGTGTATAAGAAAAAAAAGAACAGAGAAAAGTTTTCTTACTCATCTCCAAAGCTTTAGTTAAGCTCCTGACTGAGCTTTCAAGAGTAAAATCATTGTTCACTGGAAATACATAAGAAAAAGGTCACTGTGATGAGGAAATGCAAAGAGTTGCTGGTAAGGCAGTTGTGAAAGGTAAAGCTGTCTGGGGTTTTTTATTATTTGGGTTTTTTAATTTTTTGAGGGGAAAAAAACAACAAACCCTCTTTTTTTTGAGAGGGACAAGGAGAAATGATACCTGACAGAGAACTCTCTAATACTGGAATTAAATGATTTCCAAAATAAGTGCAAGAAAATAGTGGAAGTTTGAGGTAAACTTGGATCTCTTGCAGGTCAGTAAGGCAGAATGAACCTAAAGACACATGACAGAAATATTAACAGTTGGTAGCAGGGCAGATATGATCTTAGTCTGATCTAAAATAACAAAAGTCTTTAAAGGTTGGATGGAGTAGTGTTTATTTGGATTGGAAAAAATAATAATCCCCAAATTCATTGTTTCCCATTTGATTTTCTGCTGTTTTATCTAAGGAGGGTTTTTAAATCCCGAAAAGATTTTCTTGTGTCATTAGAACATGAGGCAAAGCATGACCACATCAGTGCAATACAGCATAGATGGAAAAAGTGTGGAACCTTGTTCAGCATTTTAAATTGGTTTAAAAAAATCTCTTTTTATTATTCTTATCTATTGTACTTTCTATGTGTTCTGTGCACATAGCTTTATACAGTTGAATTAAGGGAACTATTTTTCAAGTGTTAAGTATATCACAGGCTGTTAGTTAAGATTCAGAGGTCTGGTTCATAGAACCCTTTTTAAGAATGTCATATAGATCTTTTGATGACAGAGGTTTTAAATCTTTCTGAGACTTCTTACTGGCACAGCAACATGATTCTCATCAATTATTCCTTTTTCCAGATTGATGATACGGATGCAATGGAAGATGTACATTCTTTATTGACAGATGTTCCACCACCTTCTGGTATAGTTAAAACCATAGTTTTCTAATTTATAGTGTAGGCTGCAAAATGACAAAATAGAACTGGTTTTATTAAAAATTACTTTAAAAAATTCCATGAGAACTGAAAACATTACCGTTTCTGAAGATTTTTAGACTGAATGACTGATCTGTAGGTTTCAGATCAACAAAAGTAGAACAGGGAACTAATTATTGCCTTCTGTCAGTCATCTTTATGGTATTTGTGGTTGTATAGATATCTGTCATCCCCTACCTGATGGAACTCTTAAGTCTGGATAAGGGGTTAATTTAGTTGTCCATTATATGGAAATTGCTCTGGATATATGGTTGTCCTTGTCCTCCTTGTTTTCAGGAGTTTCCCATGTTTCTTCTGAACAAGTATCTGTTTCCTTCCTAATAACTGATAGCAGTATTTGTAATTTTGAGTGCTGTTGAGCTCACAACTACCCTTGTCATAGTTATCTATTATTACCACCAAATCTTTTATTCCTCAATGATTATCCATTGTACTGCAGTTGATTTTACTACCCTAAAAAAAGGCCAACAGCAGTCATCTCATTTTGTCCTTTTTGCAGATAACTTATGTTTGAAGCATAAAATCCTGAGTTACAGATGTCTCTACTGTGAAAATTGAGCATTTACTTTGTCTTTTTTTTGCCAGTCTTATAATAAGTGCATTTCCTTCCATGACACTTCATTCTGTTAGTTTAGTAAAGAGTCCTTGGTGAAGGATCTTCCCAAGTGCTTTCTGATGTCTAAAGTGGGCTGAACCAGTCAGATGCTTTTCTGCAGTGTTTTGTTTTTCCATCTGCCCATGAACTCCCTTTTTTGGAATAGCTGCTATGGGCCAGTAATAGAGATATGTGTACTGGTCAAATCAGTAGATCCCAGTCACTAAAAGCTCCTCACAGATTGAAGAATGAAGAATCCTCTCCTCTGGTAGTGAAGGAAGTTTAAGTTAAGAGCTCAATGCCAATTAGTCAGCTGTTTGATATATATTTTGTTACCTCTTATTTATATGAATCTTTATTTTTAATTTGCCTGCTTGTTCAATATCTCGTTCAGACACAGGTTTAAGATGGATTCCCTGAGGGAAAATAAACATGGGACTGGTTTTACACTATTGTGGAATGTTCTACTTACAGTGATGAACACCAATGGAAAAAAAAAAAAGCATGTTTTCTGCTCTCGTGTTATCATCTCTGCATATTCTTCCCATATCCTACTTTATCCTTTAATATAATTTCTGCTTCTGATGTTCTGAAAGAAAATCTATTAATATTTATATCTTCTGCAAGCTGCTACCCAATTTATTTTCTAGCTTATTTTGTGCTTTTATATAGGCCTTACCAGATTGGCCTCTTTTTTTCTTATTTAACTGTATCTTCAGACTTTCAGCATTGCCTATTTGCTGTTTATAACTTTTCTTTCTTTGCTCTTTAGTCATTATATTTTTTATAAGTGCTTTTATTTGCACTCAGTCTCAAGGTAGTTTCTTTACAGCATCTCTGTGCTGTCTGTCAGAGGCTGGTTTTTTTTAGCTTTTCCTATCTCACCTTTTTAATAGATTTCCTCATTTGTACATAGTTTGTCTATTAGAAATTTGGCAGAGCAGTTGTGGATTTTGGGTGTTTGCCCTCCCTTTCAGGAATGCTGCATTTGTTTTTTGAATGTTTATCTCACTTCTGATATATTATTCAATATTCAAAACCACGAGGGAAAATACTTGCAAAACATTATTTGAGGTCACATGTTTCCTTAGAAGTACTTTTATATGTCACTGTATAAAACAGATTTTCCCACCTCTTTTCTTCACAGGTTTTTACAGTTGCAACACGGAAATTATGCCTGGTATAAATAACTGGACACCAGAAATTCAAGTAAGGTTATTCAAAAAAATTGGAACTTTTCCTAATTGTGTTGAAATATGCTCTTGTAATTTAAATATCTATCAGAAATAAGTACTTTTCAAAGATAAATTAAAAGGATGCCCTTAGGATAGAAATAAAAGTAATATTTGGATAAGAAAAGTAGGGTATGAGAACCTTTGCTTTGTCTAATGCTGTTGTTTAAGAGACAACCTAATAAAAAGTATGAACGTCAAGCTTTTGGGCTTTTTTAAGAGCTTGCCTAGATTTTGAAGCCTCTTAAACAGATTGCTGGCTCTGTGACAGCATGAGCTACTGAGTATGATAACCTGAAATGCATTATTTTCCTTCTTTATGAATTTGTTATGGTTTTAATATGTTGGATAAAATATATTGCTTCATATTGGCAAAAAAAATAAGTGTGCTTGTTTCCATTGCAGATGTTCACAGCAGTAAGAGTATCCAGATTAAGCAACATTAATCCAACAAATCAAACCCTTAACAAGAACTTTAATGATCTCTGTGAGAATCTGTTGAAGGTAAGAATCTTATTTTAAATATTTTTTTAATTGTTCAAATGGAAGCAAAGTAAAATGAGCCTATACTGAAAATAGCATGCTCTTCATAATTACCTTTTGGAATTAGAGTACAAAGTGTCTGTAATTAGTTCAAATCTATTTCTAAAGCAAGTTACAGCCTTTTTAGTATATTAAGGATTTACAAAGCTATTTGAAGGAGTCCTTGTATTTTGTCCTGACTTTTTACAGTATAATTCTTCTTCAAGAAAAAAATTAATAGAGAATCACAGAATCAAATAGGCTGAAAGAGATCTCTGAGATCAAGTCCAACCTTTGACCAAACACCACCATGTCAACTAGACATACGATTAGATAACCTCTACTAGGAAAAGAGTTTTGATCCTTAGTTTCTCTGCAATAAATCATACCTTTGTTTTTTGAGTAACACAAATACCTTGTCTTCAACAGAGCTTGTATTTTAAACTCCGGTCTATGGTTCCCTGCTGTCTTTGCCATGTGAATTTCACAGTTGCTCTACCAGAGGATGAATTAGTTCAGGTAAGTGAACTGCTACTTTTGACTCTCAGCACATAGGCATGGCAGTTTGGGCCTTTAAGTGGTGTTTGCTGCTCAGAGTAAATTGGGCTGCAGTTTGATTTACCTGGATTCTGAAGTAAAACTTACCAGGTCATTCTTTTCCTTCACTGAACGTTATGGCCTTGAGTTCACCAGTTTTGGTGAACAGAACCACGGGATGGGTCAGCTTGGAAAGGACCACAGTTGGTCCTGTGGTTCCACCTCCCTGCTCAAGCAGGGTCACCCCAGAGCACATGGCACAGGATTTTTCTTGCCCTTTCAAGGTGATGTGTTATATTTTCATTATATTTAGACAAAATGGGGTTTTTTTTAGAAGTATTGCATCATTCTTTCATTCAGTTAAACATCTCTCTTTCACAGATACAGTGATAATGAGCTTTAAGGATCTTTTTAATGTCTGTTGACCAAGAAAAAGGAAAGAACTGATGACCAAATCCTTAAATGTGAGGCAAACACTGCCAGGCATATGATCTAACAACAAACCTTAGTATTACCTTTTAGGCTCTGCTGTTGAGGGGTTTAATCTGTATGCTCAAATGATTTTATTTTCCATATTTTGTTTCTATGCAAAAAGCTGCTTGTTTTCAAAATTGGTTTTGCAGATTGCACAAGATATTAAGTTACCTAATAAGCTGTTCATTTGTGATTTGCAGATTGCAGTCACAGCTGTTGCAATTACATATGACAAAAACCAAGCGTTACAAGCCAGCAAAGCCCCCACAGAAAAATCACAACAAAGAGGTAAATATTGTGAGGCATGGAAAGAAAAGAGATAGTATTTTTCTTTCTTTTTCCCCCCAGTACTTAATGAGTCTGCATTTTATTTTCAGTTGCATGTAAATATTTTTATAGGGAGGTTCTTTCAAAACATAGAGGTTTTTTAGAGTTCACATATGTGACCTCCAGCAGGATGACTTATTTGTCAAGTATTAGGTATTTGCCTTGCATTATCAACAAACTGACAGTAACACAAAGACAAAATTTGGTATTTCCTTATTCCATCTACCATATTTCTTTGATTATTTTTAACTAAAGAATTACTGTAACAGATGATGACATTTCCATTGTATTTTGAAAACGTGGTGTAAGTCATCAGAGAATACTTGTTCTTAAAAGCAGTAAATTTTCTCCTTACTTAAGAAAGTAGCAAATATCTTATTCATAATACTTAAAAACCTCTTGAAAACCCTTAAGCAGGTCAGTAATGGTTTTGGAGATCAGTGAAGCATATGGAACATGGAGGGAATAGAAGAGACTACTGTAATCTGCATATGTCATCTTGCTAATGAAGCACCATCTTATGCTAGAAATGTATGTATGCAATGTGGAAATGGGAATTCAGACAGAATTTTGAAGATACTCGATTCTGAAGAATGGAATTAGGTAGAGGACAGAGACATACATTTCTAAAACATTAGTTATAGCTGAATTCTTCAGTATATTGTTTTCTTTAATGTGAAATAAATCCAAATGTTAATTTTTACTGTAATATTTAGCTGACTTAGATCCAACTGCAGAATCAAATCTAAAATGCGTGAATTGACTTGATTATTTTTTCCTAAAATTACTAAATCAAATCCTTCAATGGAACACAGGTTCTGTTCAATGTTGCAGCTGGATTTCTTGTCAGACTGTTCCTACAGAACTGCATCATGACTTGCATATGCTGAAAAAATCCATTTCAGTCAGATCTGACTAAATTGAAGCTGCTAATTATTACTGGCAAATCTTATTTTGGGGTCAATTATCAATTGGGCATATTTTCATTGTTGAAGCATCTACAGACAATGAAGAACAGCTACAATTTCCATTGGAACTTTCCTCTGATCCTCTTGCTTCTCAACCATTCTCTCCAGCTAAAGGTCAGTTAAGTTGGAGGAATGTTGAACTATTGTTTTTGGGTTTTGATTTTTGAGTTCTGATCTTTGCTGTGGCTTTAAAATATCTGTACTTTCACATGCTTTAAATATTCTTTGCTGCCTAAGCATAATGAGTGTATTTACTTCTGAAGTCAACTTTTTTGACTCTCAGAAGGTGGATTGGCTAATAATTCTGTTGTTTTTTGTAGATTTCCTGTAGTAGTTCTATCTTTGCATTTAGAATATTGAAAATGCTGCAAACCACTGGGTGTTTGGTGTCATTTGAGTTAATTATAAATTATGTAATAATTAGGCTTGCTGCATACTGCTTTGCTTCTGTAAATGGCCCATGTAAAATACCTCCTATTTTTCTCAGCCTCAAATAATTAATCTCATGTTTTTGTTGTGGAATTTCATTATCTGGCAAGTACCGGTTGCATGCAGATTTTTTTTTAAGTGAAAGGATCCTAAACTTGTATAGTAAATAATTTCTACAGTGCAGTACATTTGTTTTACTTGAGACAGAGCTGTGTTTCAAGAAAAGGCTGTCACAGTTTTTCCATGACTGCATTAAAAATCAGGCTGTCGTTCACTGGAATCAGCCATCTTTACTTCCTTCTCCATTGTTGAATTATCTAACCACCAAAATGGCTACTGAAAGGAAATTTGGTGTCTGTGAATCACTGTAAATCTTTTCTTCTAAAATGTTAAAGAGCTCCTTTTTTTTCTGCCCATGGTACCTGCCACATGTACTTGTGCTTTCAGAGATCATGTTAATTCCAGCAATAATATTCTTGTTGCTTTGTAATTTTTTAAGACAATTGCGTGAGCTTAACTTCTAATTGGTCACACTGTGATACTGTTGACCTTTTATCTTCAAAAAGAGGAGCTAATCAGAAATACCTGCTGGTGTCTCTCTGTTAGTGGACTGTGCTACCTGTGTACTGGGCACTGACCAGTGGAGGGCAGCCTGTTCCCATATATACCTCTTCCTGAGAGCTTTTCAGCTAAATAACTAGTCCATCTGTCATTTCTTCACAACTAGAGTCGAGCTTTCATTGTAGGTATATTTACTTAGCAGGTTATTTAATATATTACTACTTTTCTCTTGGATTGTTACTTAAAAAATATTTGTATGCAACCTTGTGCAGTAATGAACTTTAATAAATAATCATATTAAAATTACAAGATAGATTTAGTAAAGTTAATTCTTTGTAATAATTGTCTTATCAAAGTACATAGTAAACTGTATAGAGGTTTAGGGTTTTTTATGTTTTACTCTAGAATTTTTTATAAGAATCATAGAATGGTTTGGGTTGGAAGGGACCTTAAAGCTCATCCAGTTCCAACCCCCCTGCCATGGGCAGGGGGACCTTCCACTAGACCAGATTACTCAAAGCCCCATCCAGCCTGGCCTTGAACACTGACAGGGATGGGGCAGCCACAGCTTCTCTGGGAAACCTGTGCCAGGGCCTCACCACCCTCATAGGAAAGAATTTTTTCCCAATATCTAATCTAAACCTACTCAGTGTTTCAGTGGGAAGCCATTCCCCCTTGTCACATGCCCTTGAAAATAGTATCTCTCCATCTTTCTTAAGAGCTGTTGTCCTGTACTATGTGACTCTGCTTAATATATTACCTGAATGGACTTAATTTTGTCTTATTAGAAGCCCTGGAGGGTGCAAGTTCCCACACAGGTATTCCTGCTACTCAGAGAGGTGAGTTTACCTAATTTAGCCATATGCCAGAACAGAATGAGCATTCTTGGGATATTGGTATACTCTTTTTGGATGTGTCTTAATCCAGGAAGTGTTTACTGGTTAACTGAGAATGCATGCTCTGGTGTGGCTTAATGATATCATAATATTTTGATGTGTTTTTTAAGGACAAAACTCAGATTTGTTAATAATGAGTGCCTCTCTGTCAGATATATCGATATCACTTTATCTGACAGAAAATTAGTTCCCTGAAAGAGCTGTTTTGCTTGTCTTAATTTGAAGTTAGCATGTGTTCCTTCCGTTTCTTCAGGAAAATGAAGAAATGATGTTTGCAAACCCTTTTTTTGTTTTTAAAAGATATGCAAACACCCCTGCAACTAATACCAAAAGTCATAGCAGAAACAACTCTTACTTCTTATTGCAATGGTAATGGGAGGGGATATTGGAGGGAGGATGTTGGGGCAAGGAAGACAGTGTTTTGCAAAGAGAATTCATTTGTGTTTAAAATCGAGGTGTTGTTTCAGCTTGTGACTCTTATCCTCATCACCAAAGCTCTTTTTTCAGTCTGTAGGTTAGTTGCTGATAAAGACAGTTGGGAAGTTTGAATCATGATCAGCAGCTCTTTGTGAGGAAGAGAATAGCAATGAAAATTGAAATTAAACAAGGCTTAAATAAAGTTAAAGAAGCCAGAACTTAATACCTAAACTGAGATTAAAAAAAAAACTAATTTAGCATAAGTCGTTAATGACTGTATTTGCATGTTTTTTCAGTGATGAAGTCCCAGTCAGGCAGTTGGTTCAGAGCTGGGACATCACCAGAAATCGGTACACTGGTTTGGACCAATCCAAACCTAGACTGTAACTTTTCCTTTAAACAGACCTGCAAAGGGATGGTTGTTCTCTCTCAGTAATTGCTTCCTCGAGGGGAGCATTGAGATGAGCAAGAGACATCATCCATATTTTTTTTCTGTTTTTTTTTCTTTTGTTTTTCTGTCTGTGTTTTCAGCAACGTCAGTTGATTACAGTTCCTTTGCAGACAGATGCAACAACTGGATAGAGCTCATTAAACTGAAAGCTCAGACCATAAGGCGCGGATCAATTAAGACAAGTAGGCGGCTGTTTCTACCACGTTATGATAATCTGAGCCTTATCTCTGATTTCCCAGTGGTGACTAGTGGAGTCCCCTGCCCAGCAGTGGCATTGCAGATCACGTGTAGAATGAATTCTGAGTGTGAAAACTGCCGACATTGTTGACGTCTCTGTAAGCTCGCGTAGGGTTTATGAACCAGTAGCATAAAAAGCAAAATACAGCATTTCTGTTCACTTAGTAAAAATTAGCTCTCGATAAATGTGTACGCCTACTAATTGTATAACATACACTGCATGGATGTAGGTGTATGTATGATCTTGGAAAATTTGGGGTGAGAAACAGGAAGCAATCACCAAGGTGACAGTCAAGGCAATGGGCACTAAATTAGCAAGTGGTGAGTTGTTTTTTAGTAGTTCTTTGGCCACAGGTCTGACTATCTTGCTTAAATTAGCAGAGATTAATACCTGTTTTAATGGAAAATGCTGCACTGGGGAAACACAACAACTTTCACACTTCCTATAATTTGTTCCTCCAGCAGAATACGTATTTCAAAATGTTGGCACTTTTTTCTTTACCTTCACTTTATAACTGATTGTTGTATGTGCAGCTGCTCGCCTCGATGTTTTCCTTTGCAGGAATGCCACTCTTCCAAATAAATGCCATTTCAGCTTTTTGTCTCCTTTTGCATGCTTTGCATGATGATTTCCTTTCTCACGTGGTATGGCTGAGCATCACAGGCAGCTGAATGTTGTCACCAAGCTATTTGGAAACCATAACGAAGAGTTTTTGTGTTTTGAGGACCAGTGGTCGATCCTGATAGTTACTTTCTCCTCTTTTTTTCTCATCTTTTTAGCTGCTTCACTTGATAAAGCAAGTCCATTGGCTGAGGGATACTTACGGCACCGTTCTGTTCCGTCGTGCACCAATTCTACCGTCTCAGTTGTTAAGATGACACCTCTTTCTTTTCTACCTGGGGCTAAAATAACCAAATATCTTGGGATAATCAACATGTTTTTTATACGAGAAACCACTTCTTTGCGTGAGGTGAGCTGTGTGCCAGGGGTTAGCAGTCTTTGTTAATATTAATTATCAAAGGTAAATACCTGAAGAGATTTGAGGTCAGGTAGGGCACAGCCAGGGAGTAGAATTTTTGTCACTTGAGGAAAGGTGCTGAGTGGGGAGTAAGTTCCATTGTACTGCTCTAGTTGGAGAACACACAGAGCTGGTTTGTGTTTGGTAGCGTTAGGAAGGGGTTACTTAACCATTGCCGTTAGTGTTGAATTGAACATAATACTGAACCAGTGAGTTCTTAGACAGAACTTGATGGAAAAATGGACCTTTGACCAACAATGGTAGTTGGCATCATTTGAACCCAAAACAGAGATCAAGTTAAATGATTAAAAAAAAAAAAATAATAGAATCACAGAATGGCCTGGGTTGAAGGGACCTTAAAAATTATCTAGTTCCAAACCCCTGCTATTGGCAGGGACACCTTACACTAGACCAACTCATCCATTCTTCTCTCATTTAGCAACCTCAATGATTAACTCTCACAGTGCATTTGGATTTTAGAATTCTTTGGTTAATACAAGGTTACCTATGTCATAGGTAACTGTTATGCTGATTTTCAACATTGCATTCTGTGCATTCTTTATAACAAAACTCTGTGTAATGAGTGTCAGAAAGTAAATCATAGAATCCATAACCACACAATCAGCTTACAGGTGTAGCTAATGATACTCAAACAGTGATCTCCAGTCTGAATCTGGAAAACAAATAATCCTCTGAACATACCAAAATGCAAGCCATGTTCTTTATAATTTTCATGTCCTTTTGGGAAGTAGCTGCATCTTTCTGCCCTTGGCCACAGAAACAGACTGTACCTCTTGCCTGGTTTGTCAGTGCTGAAGAGTGTGCTGTTTCTTACTGACTACACATTGATAAAATTACAGAGCAGATGTTAATAAAGGTGACCAGCCTTCATGAGAAGGAGCTGTGAGCTCTCTAGAGAAACTTTGATCAGACAAACATCTTGTTTGAATCTTGCAAGTTACAGCCCCTTTTAACTTGAGAAACCTGTGTGAGAGAAGAGACAGTATTTTCAAAAGGCTATGTATGGTCAGACCAGGGAAATGGCATTTCTGTATGAAGTGCAGCTTCTATAGATACAAGTTCAATAGGTGATAAGCTGCTTTGGTAACTGTGATAGCAGATCCCAACAGAGATAGGTTGCTCCTGTATTTGCTTCCACTCCTCCATGAAGTTGGAATAGTTCTACAGTCTCTTGGTGTGCTGTTTCCAGCACCTGGGGCAGCTAATTTAAATTACTTAAGCTCCATAGGCTGACACACAAACTAGTCTTACTAGTGCTGCACAGTATTGCCCTGAGGCTGTAATGGAGTCAGAACAGAGCAGTTATTATATCCAACTCCAGCAATGTGTTTCAGGTTCCACAGGAAAGTAACTGGCAGCATTTGTGTTTCTGTTGCTTACAGAATATTGATGCCCTATGAATGCTTTCATAGGCTGAAATGTATACCAGAATCAAAAATTAATGATAATTTAAAGTCTGATTGATCCATTAGTTTTAGGTTTTGCTCTTCACAGGTGGGTATTTGTAATCTTTTTGTTACCTGTTGTCATTAAACTTTGTATATGGTTTATAATGTTTTGTTTTTCCCTATCAGCTGCTATAACTGTAAAAACACTTGGACAAAGTCAAAATTTCATGAGAATGACAAACTTGTATTGAATTTTGATTTTTGGCTGCAGTTGACTTCATTCCTTCTCTATGCTGGGATTGATAAAGTTATACCTGTCCTTTTTTTCTAAATTTTCATCCAAGATATGTTTGTTTTACATCTTCATGAGTCTGTTCAAGGAAGATTATACTTCTTCCAGCAGGTTATGAGTACAACCTATGTGAGTTCAGCTTAGTTCAGTCTCTTCATCTCTCTGCCTCTTTGGTTTTCCCCAGTGGCACATAAACACATATGGGAAGTTTGGTAGTCTTGCCTCTCACTTTCATTTTGAAATTTTGCAGGTATTTTGAACCAGTACTGAACTCTGTTCAGTTTCTTAGGTTTTTTTCTGAGGATTTTTATTCTTTTGATTGGTCGCCTGGTTTGTGTGTGATGACTTTTTCCCACTCTGTAGTTGCTCAAATTCCTTCATAAGGGTTATCTAGGAAAATCCATACTTGGTTGTTTTCCTTCTCCTTTCACATCAGTTTAAATTATTTAGCTCGGCACCAAAGAAGTAAAAATTCCCCACAAGCTCCATCAAGTCAAAAAAATTAATGGAATGGGATGGCTAGAAGATCCTTTGGGCTTCAAGGAGGAAAATAAAATGAATAGCTTGAGTAGCTCAAGTCTCTGCTCTGTCCATTGCTTACTTTTTATTTTGAAGGATCATTTCTTTACTGAGTGTTGAGAATTAGTGACAGTCATTAACATACATGAAGTTGGAGTGATCAGAGGTAATGACCATTCCTTACTGGTAATTTCCAAGAAGTCCAAATCTCTGTTAATCTTCAGTACAATTTATTCTCTATTTGCTTTCCAGTTATTGGGGAAAAAAAAAAGGCAGTATCCTTCCTGACAAAAGAATAAAGTTGTTATTGAACTGTCATTGGAATGTTAAATGTTCCTGCAGAGGTGTAGGAATGTCTGAAAAGGATGGGTATATGTAATACACTGACTGCAGAGAATGAGTCAGAATGAATAACCTCCTTCTCATAGTTTTCCTCAGACAGTAAGTACATAGAATCACAGAAGGGACCTTAAAGCTCATCCAGTTCCAACCCCCCTGCCGTGGGCAAGGGGACCTTCCACTAGACCAGGTTACTCAAAGCCCACCCAGCATGGCCTTGAACACTTCCCAGGGATGGGGCATCCACAGCTTCTCTGGGCATCCTGTGCCAGGGCCTCACCACCCTCACAGGAAAGAATTTCTTCCTAATATCCCATCTAAACCTACTCAACCTTTTAGTGTGAAGCCATTCCTCCTTGTCACTCTGAGCCCTTGTAAACAGTCTCTCTCCATCTGATCTGTAACTGTGACCAATTAAACAGCAAATAGCTTTTAACTTTTCTACAGTACACCATTTAGGATTACTGAAATACCCAGCTGATAAATATTTAAAAGAAGTATTCAGCATCTTGTCACTAGACCTGACATAACATGTAATGTATCTTTTTCCATTTTAGGAGGGAGGTGTCAGTGGTTTTCTCCATGCTTTTATTGCTGAAGTGTTTGCCATGGTGAGAGCTCACGTTGCAGCTCTAGGGGGGAATGCAGTTGTCTCCTACATAATGAAGCAGTGTGTTTTCATGGAGAACCCAAACAAAAATCAGGTAAATTGTGATGTGAAGTGAAAGTGCTGTTGTGATTAGTATGAGACAAGTACACATTTGATGTATTTAAAAAACAGCAGCTCTTTAGAGCTGTGTCTGCATAACACTTCTGGATATCTTGTGATAATGTTTGAAGAAGCCAAGAGCCTTCTCAGACATCTGCCTTAACACAGAAGTAGGAATATGCTTCATAAATACCCAGATGGGTAAAAATACTGAGTTTACTAGAATGAAGTAAATTGCAGAGAACAGTTGCACAGGGTGCTGAATTTACTTAGCTTTTCTGATGTTGCAGTGTAGGATTTTCATCCAAACTCCACATAAAAATACCTGGAGTTGCTGGTATAAAATAGTCCCTTTTGTACATACAGGGACAAAGCTTTATTAGTAAAGGCTAACAATGGAATATGGTTGTTTTGGTAAATGGAATATGTTCAAAACAGTAGTGAAAGCAAGTACAGCTACCCCAATATTTAATTTGTGGTGTCTTACAAGAATCCATCTGTGCATGTTTGATAGCACACAAGTGAATATGAAAGAAAATACGGCACAGATTGCTTCACTAATAAATTCTAATAATTTGTCCTTCTGATCTCCACTGACTTTTCTTTGTAGTTCTATCTAGCAGATCAAAGTAAACAGAAAATACCCTATTGTTTAATGTTTGCTAACTGTGTGTTGTCTTCTTCCTAGGCTCAGTGTTTAATAAATGTCAGTGGTGATGCTGTCATCTTTGTCCGTGAATCTGAGCTGGAAGTGTTACCAGCACAGCCTTCCACGGCTGGCCCTCAGCCCACAAGTTCTGCAGGAGATGTCACAACATGAGGACAGAAAAAGTGAAACAGTCTCTGCCAAATATGAAGATTATTTAAAATATGGGAATGTTTAGGTTTGCATCTTCAAAATCAGTATGTCTTCATAACATTCATAGCCAAAATCCAAGACAATCACTTTTTTTAATGTCGTTTAACTACGTCAGAGTCAGGGCACTGTGTGGGCAGTGGCTCTTCTGTTACGTTCCCAGGCTGCTGTGAAATGTAGACAGCAGGGGAAGCACTGATAGGAGAGTGTGGGTTAGAAGAGCAGGCATCCCATGGAATTAAGCAAAAATTCTGGTCTGTTTTTGAGTTGTTCAACGGGACCACAGTAAGTTGTAATCCAGAACCATTTCTGAGGTTGGGTGTCCTATGAGCTGATTCTCAGGTGAGGGTGAGAAGGAGGTGACTGTGTTAGCAGCCTTTGTCCAAGGAGCGAGAGATTTGTGTCCAGGCGAAGAAGATTTGGGCAGGAGCCTGAATTTCCAGAGTGTGAAGAGGAAAAAACAGCACCAAAAAGCCACAGTTGGACTTTCTGCACACTAAAACTATTTTTCTTTTCTTCCTTTTTTTTTTGGTTGGGTTTTTTGTTTTCTTTAATGTTGGTGAGATTTTTTTGGTCTTTATTTCTGTGAATTGATGGTTTATTTTCCTTTATAATTATTACTATACAGCAAATATTTTGGGTGGGTATTTGAGAGGGTTTTTCTTTTGTTCTTTGTTTTTAAAAGGGTGCCAGACCACAGTGCTGTGTTCCTGGGCATGCCTATGGTGGGCAAAAAACCAAAAAGTTCCAAAGTGTGTTTGGTGCTATTAGATGAAGTTCACTTCAATATTGACAAAACAAGTCTTTTTGTTATTTAAAGTTTTGTGGAAGAATTGTCCTGAGATTTGTTTTCTTAAAGAATAGATGATCTCGTGCAAGGATCCCAAAAGTCAGTTGTGCAGAGGTTATTCTGCAGCCTCCTTCCTGTTTAAGCTGTGGGAAATGCCTGGCTGATTGGAGATGGATGTATGTCTGTGACACTGATTTCTGCAGGTGTTGGCTTTGTGTTTGGGGTTTTGTTTGGGGTTTCTTGTTTGTTTTTGTTCTTTTCCAGTAATGTAGCTGGGAAATGAGGGTACTGCAAAGGAAGGAAATTTGTCATTTCCAGTAAATGTCTGAAAAGTGGTGATATATTAATGTAAAAAAAAAAAATGCAAACTTTGATTTGAAGATGCATTCTTACTTAATTCTGACAATGCCGTACATGGAACTTGAACAAAGATGTAAACTTGAATGTAAATATTCTGTTTAGTGTTGAAATTAAGCAGTGGCATGATTATTTGTTAAAAGTAATTATTTCATTGTAAATGAGCATGAAAATCATTCTTGCACAATAAATTTCTTTATAAAATTTATTGGCTTTTTAGATGTGTAATAGGGAAGTTTGTAAGCTGGATGTAGTATGTACCAAAGATGTCCCACCCCAGTTCTCCTCAGAGGAACTTTTTTTGTATACAATATTACATAATTTTTTATCTCCCAAACACCCTCCTCAACACCAGGCCCCCAGCAAATGAACTCTAAGGTCCCTTACAGCCCAAACCATTCTGTGATCCTACAGTTCTGATATTAACTACAGTTCTGAGTTAATTACCCTTTATATTTGAAGTGTTCAGATTCGGTCCTTACCAGAACACGTCACTAATACACTTAATCATCTTTCCAATTTCTGCAGCTGTTGCAACCAAAACTGCCATGAATTAATTTGCCTGTGAACAATTGCAAGCTCTCTTGATTATTTTGCAAGGCAAATCTTGTTCCCTTTTGAAGCTGATGGCAGAATATGAATAACTTCAAAAGGTCTCAGTTCTGGCACAAGAAGTTGTTTTCAGCCTAAGTATTCAGCATGAAATATTTTCTGAAGTAGCACATTAAAGTTTTGATTATTTTTCTTTCTGGGGGGTGGTGGTTGCTTCTATGGAAGCATTAATGTCATCTCTTCATTTCTAGCTGTTTAAAGGTCACAGTTTCCTCTGGTGTGTTTCATTAGACATAGAGGAGGCGCTTTCTCATCTAGAGATTTTCCTTCTTCTCTAATTATTTTTCCAGAAATTACAAACATGGGTTTTAACTGTTACTAATTTGGATTTAACTTTTCTTAATTGTCTCAACTAAGGAGTTTTCTCATGCCCTCCTGCTGGGAGGGAAGGAACAAGTAAGCAGCTGTGGGGTGCCTGCCTGCCTGCCTCCCGAGGTTAATCCACAGCACTGCTCTTTTCTCTTGACTTAAGGAGCCCAAATGACACAGTGTAGAGGGAAAGCAGCCCTGCTCTCATCTGCAGCCCTCAGAAGAACCACCAAGGTTGGGTTTCACACCTTTGTTTCAATATTGTGAACAAATTGGGTGGTATTTTGCTAGAAATACCCACTGCTCCAGGCACTGCTCTGCTTGTAGCAGCAAAGCTGGGTCTATGTCAGGTCTTCAGGGCTTGGAGAACTGTCCCCTCCTCTGGAAAACAGTAGCAGGGTAGGGAGGAGCCTCTGCAGGTGATGCTGGTACTTCTTGCTGATTCTTTCCACTCCTTTCTCTAAGCACCACGATTTTAGGAGATGCATAGTGCTTGCTGAGCTTGGATGTGAACAGGAATAAACTTGAATGGAGTTGTTGACTTCATGTTGGAGTCCCAGCTGGCTCAGTGCTTTAGGAATGCATTTTATGGAATAACATCCCACTTTATTTTTTCAGCTAGAAGATTGTTTTCAGAGCTGGTTTGAAAATCCTCATTGCATTATTTATCCATGTTAACCTTCAAGTTTGTGAATTCTGATGCACACATGTGAAATGTGCAAACTGAGAGCAAATCTCCTCTAGTGATTGGTGGGAGGTTGATTGTGGCTCCCTTCTCCCCATCTGCAATCGAGTGTTTTTTCTTGGTCTTTGGTTGAAATCAGAATTTCCTAGGAGATGAATCCGGGGACTCTGGTTCACTTTTGTCAGACTGGAAGGCAGTCCAGCACCTAGAGACTTAGTGAAAGGTGGATACATGAAAAGAGAAGCAAGACAGATGCAGGGGATTACAAACAGTTGCAAAGAGTGAGACATCTGTGACTGAAGTTTTGGGAGAGTTCTCAGCTCCCTTTGAGTGATCAAATAAGGATGGATGGAAGGTTTGATGACTGATCTGAGTAACAGAGTTTTCTTGGCGAGCACATTAGGAACATCTGTGCTACTGCAGCATCCATGGATCTGTTGAGCCTTGGGCTGTGTGGCAAGAAAAGTTTTCTTGCTACACAAATTTTTAGTTTTGGTAGATAGGAGAAAGCTCAGCTTTGAGTACTCTGCAATGCAGAAATGAAGAAAAAAAGATGAAGTGACTTGCCCTGTCTCAGAAAAGTGCCAGACCGTGGGAGCACCAACAGGTCTTACAGTCCATGCCTGGCTTCGTCCCACCCTGCCCATGGCCCCCTTTCAGCCCCAGGGTGAGCCCCCATAGCTCCTGGGGGCCTGGGCAGCAGCGTGGCACAGGGCTAAGAACTGGCTTTGAGGATGTAGACTGACACAGTAGCTTAAATATTGAATCATCATCCATTTTTAAACTTGCATGTCTTAAGTTAGTTGTGGTAAGTCTGATGAGCCAAAGGTTTCCAGCGGCAGGAAAGGGCTGAGACTTCCCAGGGCTCTCCTCTGTGCACAGACTGGCTTTCTTCCCAGGCTTTCAAGAAGTCAGTTGTGCAAACCTTGCCTGGTGTGAGAGCAAGCCAGGCTGCTGCTCCTTGTACCAACAACCCCATCAGGTAACACTGCTCATGGGTAACCCCTCCAGTGTTTCACAGAATCACTTGGTGTCATCTCTCTCTTCGTGGCTGAAGGAGCTCAGAGAGAGGTGTGAAGCAACATGCCAAGGCCATGCTGGGGGACAGTGGGAGAAACCAGTCTCTCTCCAGGCATGGAAACACCACCCTGGTGAGTAGAGTGTGACAAATGACAATCAGCCAGACGCAGATCTGTGGGGCGCTGGCTCTGCTGTCATTGCACCCACATCACAAGCATCTCTGGAAAACAGACCTTAGGCTGCACTAATATAATTAATGATCCTGGATAATATTATACTGTGTGGATCAGTCAATGGGCAAATTGCTGAGTGAAAGATGGAGTCTGAAATTTTTTTATGTAATTTTTGGAAACAGGAGTAATACTTCAATTGATTTTCACATTTTTAGCATAAACATGTACACCCACGTTAAGTGATACGCATTTATTTTTGTTGCAAAAGTGTTTCCATTAATGTGTACAGATATTTTTCCTTAGATTGCAGAAGGAGAGGAGCTAGGGTGATTCCAGTTTTGGTTTAATTTTCTTAAAATCAGATGTCTATAACACTTCAATCAAGGAGAACCTTTGCCTGGAAACCCTGTGAGGTTTTTGGAAACATCAGAGTAATTACAACCTTGTGAACGTAGTATTGACCCCTAAAGAGCTCTTAAATTTTGAGGAGGTGTAACAGAGAGCCTGGGAAGCTTTGCAGAGATGCCATTATCTCCTGCCATGCACTCTAGAAGCCAGAGGAGCAAGAGAAAGCACCTACAGGCTGCAACCCTTCCTCTTCTGCCTTCCTTCTCTGCCCAGTCTATCCATGTCCTGCCCCAGCCCAGCACCTTTCCTTCCTGGAATCTTGCCCTGGGCATTGCTTCCCCTTTTTCCTCTCCCTGCCCTGTCTCTGGAGAGGTTGGTTAACCACAAGCAGGCAACAACACATGCACTTACCTTGTGCTTTTGCTCAGCACAGAGGAGAGGAGGCGGCCGTGTTTGAATGGGGAAATGGCAGATCCTGTTCACACCCCCTGCGGGACAGCAGAGCTACTGCATTGCAGAGCTGTAATTCCATTTCCAGGCTTTCACTGAAATTGGTGATCTATTTATACCTTGGGCTCGGTCCAAGTGCAGTTCTCAGTGCAGGTGCTGTTTGCATGAGTGGAAGTGGCTGAGGGAAGGTGAAATGAAGAGTCTCTTGCTATTAAATTGTCATAGTGCCCTTCTTCTGTCTCCCCTGGTGCTCAGTTCCTGCCCTCGTGCCGTGCTCCGTGAGCTTCGTCACCAATTTACTCTGTCAATTGGAACTCTGTGTAAAGACTGATCAGAGCACGCTGGTCTGGAGGGATTTCTTGTTCGTGTCAGAAACCTCCAAACAGGCTTTTAAATTGTCACTTCTCTTTTACATATATCAGCTGTTAAACTCACCCAGAGGCCGTGTGAAGAGAGTGAAATCCAGCAATAATTCTCACCATCGTTTCTGTTGACAGTGTTGGACCAGTTTGTTGAAGGTGAAATGCTCTTGTGTGTCTGATATCACTGATGGGTTTGACTGTCTCCACAAGCAGCAGGCACATCTCCCAGCCCAGAAGGGTTTGGTGTTGTGGGACTATTTCCCTATTGCCTCTGCAGAAGAAGAGGAGCTGAGATAAAGAAGGGAAAGGCAGGAGTAAGGAAAGACAGAAGAAGGTAATGTGGGTGGGAGAAACAAGGAAAGAGCACAACATGATGCTGAGTGTCTATTAACAAAAAATGACAGGAAGGAGAATAGGTAATTGGAGACACAGATGAATGATGACTCCCCAACCAAAATAAGCAAGAAACACTTGAAAATAAAGTAGGATAATGAGTTGTTTCAGCAATTGCTACAGTAATGTCTTGTTCTCATGTGTAACTTTTTATTATTAGGACTTGAATCCTGCTGCAAAGATATGGATCCTTGTCCAGATTTACAGCGAGGGACAAGAAGACTGACCCACAGGAACCAGCTCTTTGAATCCTACTTTGAGAGTTGCTGTGCTTTACCACAGTTACCATGTTCAATGTCCCACGTTTGCCACAGTAAAGAGCAGGGCTGATGGTCTGAGGTGTCACCACTGCACTTGGGATTCATGGTCTCAGCGAGTCAATGCCGTGGAGCAGAGCCTTGTTCTCTGCCTTTTTGTCTTGGAGGAGCTCACTGTCACTCCTGAGAGTGGAGAGCCCACAAAACATGATCTGTGAGGAAAGGCTGGCTGAGCTGGAGCAAAATAATCACCTGGCTACCATCTCCAAGGGCTGTTTCCTACACCTGCAGCAGGAAAAGCAATGGCCTTGAGGCAGAAGAGGAAGGGTTCAGGCTGCACACACAGAGGTTTGCAGCCATGAGGAGCAGGAAGTGTTGACTTATTGCCCATGGATGTTGGTGTTACCCTCCATCCAATGCCTTGGAGAGCTGGGCAGATGAGCAGCTTTTAGCACTTGCCTGTTTGCCTCTGAGCAGGGGATGAATTGCACGATTTCCCAAGATCCTTCCTCCTCCTGTGGATTTACATGGATTTGGTTTGGAACTGAGAAAAAGGTCTGTCTTCCCAAGTACTCAAGTCTGGCCTGAGCTGCTCCTCCTAACCCATGTTCTGGTAACTTCCTGGCAGGGAGCAACAAACTTAATTACAGATGGGGAGAAACAGACGTTGCTTTTTACAGTCGTCTTTCCTATAAATAAACTGACATTATTTTAATAATGTAATTAGAGTGGTATGAAATCCAATGTAGTTGTTGTTCCCTTCCTAAGAAGAAAGGTTTATTATGATTTATCTAAACTTATCACAGAGTTTTGCATTAAAAAAACCCAAGCAGGCCCCTCAGAAATAAAAGGGGTTTGTACTACAGCAATTAAATCAGTGTCCAAATCACTTATGTTAAATGGGAATATGAAAATAGCCTGGACAGAAGGTTGCTCAGATCCCAGCGATAACAATAATTCAAATACATGTGCATAAAATTAACCTGATATTCAGCAATAAAACAATTACATTGTCTTATTTAATTTAATGAACCACAAAGTCGTTAGTTTTTGCAATTAAAAAGGTGTATGGAACAAGCAGCTGGTCTCTCAAGCACTCTGGCTGTACTTTAGAGAGAAATTTGACAGGAAATGATGTGAGACTTTTCAAAGCAGTTGTCCAAGCCACTAGGAATCTGACATTAGAGGCTTCAAGTGATTAATGAGTTCAGTGGGTTAACCATAGATTTGGTTGATATCAGACAGCCAGTCTGTGAAAGATACTACCAGTGTGTCATTAATCTCTCTGCAGCTCATTCTATTGCAAAATTGCATTGCCAGCTGTTCCCAAACACCTACTGTAAAGTGAGTCTGGTCCAGAACGTGTGTTCAATCCTCTCAGTCACTTGTGTGCTGTTTGCTGCCTTTGAAGCCTTCAGGTGAGGGTTTTTGACAGCATTTAAAAGCACAGTTCAAGCTCAGTCAATGAAACATTGGGGTACAATATAAGACCTTTTAAGGAAATATGGGAGGCCTTCCCATGGTGATGGAACACGAGAATGTTAAGGTTTGGGTGAAAAGGATATTGCAACTGGGCAAATGCAAAAGAAGATGTGTGGGTTTGGTAACTTGTTTTGATTAGAAGTTTGTTCAAAATTAATGGTGTGGCATTTTTCAGCAAGAGCTTTGAGGAAATCAGAATAAATACTTTGTGAGAAGTAACAGGAAAGTTAAAAGATGGTATTTAAAAAGGAGAACAGTCTGAGTGTTGCTCTTCCTTTGTGGAGTAATTGTCCACAGAACATAAGCACACAGGAGCAGTTTTTCCACTGTCTTCCCTGGTTTCAGCTGGAATAGAGTTATCAGTGGTACTTGGTTGCTGGCTGGGGTTAAACCACGACACTGTCTTGTGATGCTACTTGAGAAGGGAAAAAAAAATGTACACTCCAATGACAACCAACGATATTTTTGGCTGGCTAGACACAGATTTAATTCATGTGATTTGCTTGAATGGTATAATTATGATATTAATTTTCATCATGTTGCCTAAATACAAATGCGAGTGCCAGAAACAGAAGACTGAATTGGCAGCCAATGAAATGCAGTTAACACACAGGAAATATCTCAGACTAAAGTAATTTACAGATTAGGAGAATGAGTGGGAGCAATGCAGCAAGAGAGAAGGCAAATATGATATATGGACATGACAAGAAATCAAATGAAATACAAATTTCACTTCTGTTGCATTTTACCAGCTCTACATGCTTTCCCCCCAAGAAAATCTCATATTATATTAGCCCTGACAACCTTAGTGATGGGGAATTCAAATATTTTTGACCATTCTCTGGCATGACGTCCAAAAAAATTCCTCAGTTGCTAAAAATCCTGCTGTTGTAGGTAAGTGGGGCATGAAGACACCTGACAGCTCAGAACAGTTGTAAGACCAATGAATTAGTGAAAAGAATGCAGAGTCATGCAAAGGATGGCTAGAAGTATGTATGGCTGGAATAAAGAAGGAAATACCCAAGTGTTGATACAGATTTGGAGTAGTGAGTTTTTAGCTGTTAATCTTCAAACATCTACAAAGGAGACACTGGCACAGGTTGCCCAGAGAAGCTGTGGATGCCTCATCCCTGGCAGTGTTCAAGGTCAGGCTGGATGGGGCTCTGAGCAACCTGGGACAGGGAAAGGTGTCCCTGCCCATGGCAGGGGGATTGGAATGAGATGATCTTCAAGGTCCCTTGCAACTGAAACCATTCTGGGATTCTATCAAATATATTTGTTATTTCTGGATGTATATAATCATAAGACCTATGAAAACAACTCAGCATGTGCAAACGTATTGATGATGTGGGAATTCTTACCTAAAGATGCAAACATATGCAACTGACTTCAGGATTTTTTTTCACTGTCAAAAAATTCTAGCTAATGTTTGGAGATGACCCAGCAACTACTTGAGAAGCACAACTGGGTGTTCCTTGAAGAGGAATGGGCACAAAACATGCTGCTCCTGAAAACCAGATTGCAAAACTTAAGGAAGTCATTGGAAATGAAACACTGGTCTGGTAGAGATAACATAAAAGCCAATAAAACAGTGAGTCACTGATATCATGGTAATTACATTATTTTTTTAAATGTTTAAACTTATGCTTGCATTAATTCCTATCTCATTAAAAAATTCAGTTAAGTGAATAGGTTAGTGTGCTGCTTTACAGTGCTCGAGTGCTCCTAAGTTAGCAATGGGGGAAAGAAAATCTTAACAGACACACTGAAGACCAATTTAAACTCTGTAAGCTCCTCACTGTACCAAAAGCTTCAGTTCCCTATAAAATTAGGTAATACACTTGGTAGAATCTGGCCTACAAATCCTTGCTTTATTAGAAGGGATGATGGATAGTCAACTCAGAAATGTCTTGCTGAGTTTTTCTGGGTTTAAAACACTCTTCCTATGGTTTTATAATGGTATTTTAGAGCTACTGTGAATCATTTGAGTTGTGAGTAATTAACCCCTCTGGAAATCTGGCTCCTGAGGATGTCTCATGTTTAGTAATCATAAAACGAATCACTGGAATTAGACATAGGGATATTTTGAGCTGATCACCCAAAAATTTGGAGTCACTGTTTGAAGAGATACTCATTCAAAACCCAAGTGTATCTGCTCCTGTGATCTGTGTTTTGCAGGAAAAGAAACAATATTTGAATTCATCTAGATGGCACCCAAGGCAGAGCAGCAAAGGCTACAGTTAAATCCTAGGACTGATTTTGCCAGACTGTAGCCCTCATCCATTTTCCAAACTTGGCAATCATAAAGCCTCTAAATCTTTACAATTTAGCCTCTGACAAAGAATAGAGCATTGTTTGTTACCTTGGATCTGTGCTCACGCAAGGTGTCACTCACAGATGCACTCAGCTGTTCTTCCACACCCTTCAGCCTCCTGTAACTAACTTCCCTTTGTAAACCTACAAACATACACCAACAAAGCTCCCAACTCTCCCTCGGGGGATTTATCTGCTTATTCAGCATTTGCAGATATTGAAAATCTGCAGAATAAGAAACCCAAACCCGCCGACTTTGCAAAATGTCTGATGTTTATAATTATTATAACTGCAAAACACAGCACATTATTTGTTCCACTAATAGGTCTCAGAGGCAGCAGAGTGTCTGCCCCTCCTCCAGGTCTCAGCTGTGGGAAGTATTTTGACAGTTGGATCCACAGTGTGCAACTACACGTGGGCAGAGCTGTGTTTTCCTTTTGCTGCTGAAGAGAGACTTTCAAGTTTGCCACAATTTTCGGGCATTTGAGCACATTTTCCTGCTCAAATCCTTTCTTATGCTCTCCTTCCCTTCCAAGGGAGGGAAGTTGTTGATATCCACATTTGTGCTTGGTAGTGTCACTCTCTGGAAACGCTTCCTCTGCTCTCAGTGGGACACTGCAATATCAAATACAGCTTATTGTCACAAAGCTGTGACAGCTGGGACCGTAAAAGTCCCCTCTAAGCCTGGAGCCAGTGAGTTGCCTGCACACCCCTTCCATCACTCAGGCCCCTTTGAAGGCTGGCAGCTCAGGCACTGAGCTGGTCTTGGGTCTTTCCATAGGCAGGTTCCATCCATCATGCTATAAATCATGACCCCTGAATGGGGAGAGCAACAGATCATGCTGTAATCAAACCTCCCTGATGGATCTTTCCTCTTGTTTGGGAACAGAAAGCAGGGGATGGTGTGCCCTGGCATCCCACACAGGCACCACCAAACCATCACAGCAGGGTGTGTGAGAGCTCCTGTTGACACCCACGACTTAGAAACAGAAGTCAAATCTAACCCCAGTCCAAACCTTGAAGGAGTCAAAGGCAAGAATCCAGAGAATCCAGGACCAGCTTGGAGAAATCCACCCTCCATGGTACAACCCATGGACTCTGTTCACTTGGAGTCTCAGGCTCCTTTGCTTTTATACTCTTCTCAGTACAGGCAGCTGCTCTTTGAGGATTCATAGATAATGCTTTCATTTCCATCTCCCTCTCTGAAGACACAATCCTAATAAAAGAAAGAGATCCATCTCTTTTTTTCCTCTCAGTTTGTGGTTACAGTGACTATAAATAGTACTTTTCACTGTAATTTAGAGCTTCCTCGTGTTCTGACATGAAGAAGCTTGGTGGTTTCATGCCGTTTGATTAAATGACCTACATTTCAAAGCTTTTCCAAACACTGCTGGGTTGGGAATCTCATGAACACAGACTTTCCTGTGGTGATTGAGCAATTGTGTCTGCCCTGCTGCAACTGAGGAATGTGGAAAAGAGTGAAAAGGGAAGTTCACTTAAGTGTGTCAGTCCACTTTGTCTTTCTGTTGTATTTTTCTAAGCTACCTGTGCTAGGCATTAATATGCAGACCTTATGGGCAGTGGTTTCTCTTCCTTCTTGCAGCTCAGCTGAGTATGGCAGTCAGGGGAAAGAGACACTGTCTTCACTTGTGGAACAGATTTTACATGGCACTTCACTAGGCATTTGTTTTCCCAACATTTTTTCAGGAGCATCTACTCTGTTTGAATCTTCATGTCTGCAAAAGACATTGTACTATGCAGGTAAGGACTTTGCTTATTTTAATAATTGATTTTTGAATGACACTCAATAATGTGTTATCTCAATTGGCTTGGCTTTCAGACTCTATGTTTTGTATTCCAACCTATGTTTTTGCCCTTCCAGTTCTGTAGAAATCATGTTACTGATGGTGCAATTGCACTTTCCATCTTGGTGTAACAGATGACTGATGAATTTCAAGTCAAAAGTTTTGTTTGCTTCATTTCTGATATGCCATCAATTTTCTGTTACATTTTCTGTGGCCAAAAAACCCTATTCTCAGTGCAACAGTGTTAAAATATAATAAACTGATGATGTTGTATTTCCCACAAAATGAATAGGTAGGTTCAAAACCATGTCGAGTCTCCAAAAAAAAAGAGTTTTGTTGATACTTGTTTTCCCAGCCAGCTTATGTTATCTGTTAGACTCTGCCCCACCAGCTGTTGGAATTAATGACTTGTGAAGCTTTCCCTCTAGATGACAGACATCACAGCGTGACGTTTTGTAAGACAAAGTCATCCATCTCTGTGCCTCTTCTCAAGAAAGAAAACTGTTATTTCCTTGCCTCTCAAAGGTTTTGCAGGACTAACCTTGCAACAGAGTGAACCTGAAACATTTGTTTATAAAGTGATTCACACTTGAATAAGTAACTTGAGAAACATAAGCATGGCAAAGCTCCACAGCTAAAGATGTCTGCATGTCCAGAGCCCATGTACCCTGGGTAGCACTGGTGGGACCACTGGTGGGCCTGATGCCTCACACAAGTTCACGTATTTCTCATTAATTAGAACTTAAGGATCATTTTTTATAGGAAGAAAAGACACAGCAACAACATTAACAAGCTTTTTCCTCTCCTCTGCTTTTCTTCCATCCACTTCATCCTAGTCTAGAGGGATTACTTCTTGCAAGACCAAATTTATTGTGTCTATTGTCTCTATATCAGAGACGACTTTCTCATGAGCAAGATTCTTAAACAACACTAAATTATGAATGATGGCTTCCTGACAGCAACTGCTCAGATCGAAATTTCAGCAAATGTCAGACATGAGGTCAGAATCTGTTTGAGTCCCCAAGGAAAAGGAACTACACTAACCAGGGAAGAGCCTGATTGCTTCAGAGATGTGCTTGGAGTCTGTGTGCATGTGTATGTGCATGCTCCATTGTTCCTTTTATGTGCATTTTATTTCCTTTATAAACAGGGCTTAATACAATAGGACCCCTCCAGCCACAGTATCTTTGGCATGGCAGTTCTAATACACAGAGTCATAGAATGGTTTGGATTGGAAGGGACCTGAAAGGTCATCTTGTTCCAGCCCTCTCTGAGCAGGGATACCTTTCTCTAGCCCAGGTTGTTCAGAGCTCATCCAACCTGGCCTTGAACACTTCAAGGGATGAGGTATCCACAATTTCTCTGGGCAACCTGTGCCAGTGCCCTCCACCTTCACAGTAAAGTATTTTTCCCATATATTTAACCTACAATTTCCATCTTTCAATTTGAACATTCGTTTGATATTGTAGTTATAATTCTGTCCTCCAAGAGGATTATATAAAACTGTCTGTCATATCAGTGGCTTAAAATGCTTTATCAGTGAGAACACACATTTGTTGGTGGTTTTAACAGAGTTGCAGAGGAAGTTCTGATAGAGAGAAGCATAATGGGAATTTGCCAACAGGTCTT
Source organism: Xenops minutus (assembly GCA_035221455.1). Taxonomy (NCBI): domain Eukaryota; kingdom Metazoa; phylum Chordata; class Aves; order Passeriformes; family Furnariidae; genus Xenops; species Xenops minutus. The sequence continues at coordinate 73,006,037 of JAWWEE010000040.1, forward strand.
TGTAAGGGCAACTGTGTGTCCATTCATGGTGTTCACAGTGTGTTATTCTTGCAGAGTGAGATTCAGATGCCAGTTTTTTGAACTGTATCAACAGGAGGAATGCAAAGAAATCAGCCTGTTCACAGGCAACACCACACAAAAGCTGGCCTACAATAATAGCTCAGACAGGGGATGATTTCTGAACATTTTGCTGTTGTACATTGGGTCAAAAAACACAGCAAAGGAGCACTGAGGTTTTTTGGCAGTGGGGAATAAGGGCTGGGGTTAGACATAGAATTCCTACTTTTATGTCAGCTTCCTTTTCCCTTAGAAAACAAATCCAACCTTCCCCCAGACTGTACTAATGGAGCATGAAATATTTGCAGAGCTGATGGCACAGAGTAGAGCAAGGAATTTTAGTCAGGTCGTAACTGCATTGGGAAGACAACAGATTTACCAGGTATATGGCACGATAACACTTTCATCAGCTACAAGGATACCATAGCCTGAAAGCTGATTGCAGTGCAACTCCTCTGCTAAATTCTGCAAAGTGTGTGGGATGCTGAAGTGAAGGGGAAATCCCTGTTATTTTGGAAGTGAGAGAGCTGAAAGTGAGCGATGCCCGTAGGAGTACAAGATTCTCCAAATGAAAGCAGACAAAACCTGGATTTTTTGAAGGATGCGGCTCTGATCTTCGTGTGTGTTTTGGTCTGGCAGCAAGGGAAAGAGAACCGGGATTCTAATGCTTGGGAAAGGTGCTGGCTGAGCAGAGTGTCAGCTCCACCCGCAGGGGCAGCAGGGGAGTGCAACACAGCCCCGTGTTTTCTTTGTCATCAGTGGACAGTCACACAGTTTCTTCAGAGTGTTTGGAGGACATGTCATTTCGTGCTCTCACTTGTTGCTTTCCTCTGTGCTGCTTTTTAAGGGCACTTCTCAAGAACAACTTTTTTTTTTTCTGTAGGGGATGGACCCTGCTCAGGATACCTGGCCCTTCTGACTGGGGATCTTACTTGGAAACAAAGTAGTGGAGGTGAGGTTAAATCTTGCCACAAAAATCTCACTAAAATAGAGCTCAACAGAGCAGGATCACGCGTGAATATCAATTTTCTGCTTTGATTTAAAGCCATGGGTCGTTGATCACTATATCTATGCATCTTCTCCGTGTCACAGTGAAGTGTCCCTGTGAAGTGTCACTGAGGTACTGCAGACTGTTGTAAACAAGATTCATTTTTGGCACTTTATTCTTCCCTTCTGTTTCTTCTCCACCTGGAGCTGTTCTCCTCAGCAGAAGGCACTGGGGCGCTTCTCTTCAGGCCTCGGTGACAGAGGGGAAGGACAGCAAGTGATAACGCTGCCTACAAACACATTTGATTCTAGAGTAAAAAACCTGGCTTTGAGCTTCTCCTGGTGGATCTGTGATTCCCACCTGTGCAGGAGCAGAACAAGGCCAGGCCTTTCCAGTTCCCCATGGCAGGCCAGTAGCAACATGACAAGCTGTGCCTGATCTCTGCCTTGATCCCCCCGGCTGCTTGGGGGCAGCAGGCAGGGCACGGTGATGGCACCAGGCACACCAGGGACTGCTAGGAATTCACTGAACACCCTCAGGGCTTCACGCTGAAACAGACTCAGAAAAAGGAGAGGAAAAGCTTAGGAATATCTCACAAATAAAAGATATCCCAAAATCTTGTGTGTATTTTAATTCACTTCATCGCAAACAGTCTGGACAGAGAAAGAGTAAGTAATTCCTACTTTCTCTTATTCATTTCCACTTTCTGGTTTCCCACCAACACTGAGCCTCTGGTTTGTTTCTCTTCTCAGTTAAAGGTGAGCAAGAAGTGAGGATTTAATCTGAGATACAGTTTTGGACTTTTCAAACCTCGATTTTTTTTTATTTTTTTTTACTTATTAAGAGTCTAGCTAACTATGTTTTGAATTAGTCTCCAGAGGCTGAATGGTTCTCTTCATTTTTAATAAATAATAGAGGTGACTGAACAGGTTTTGGCTTGTTTTGCCATTGGTAAATAGTTTCTTCACCAAAATGAAAATATTTATCCCACTCTAAATATTTATTTTTTCCCCCAGAGGTTAACCAAAATGCCTTGCTCTGTTTCTTTTCCCATTTTTGTCCAGAGAAAACAACTATAATGCTCTAGACAGCTCTGGCATATCAGATATGAATGAAAAGAGTATTTTTTATGCAATTACTTATTTCTGGCATTTTTGTGTTCATTAGATATCATGATGTTAATATACCATTTGTTGCTGTATATTTCTACATGGCAACACACTATGAAAGAGAATGTTTTTCCTTCTCTCAAGTACTGAAAGTGCATTGAGATTCCCAAGTTTGTTTTTTTTTTTACTGAGAACTAAGTAGTATCTGTTGGGATCCCTAGCTGTAAATGCTGTTTAAACACCCAGCTAGTATTCATGATTATTTTATTGCTGCCTTATGGCCAGGAGGTGCTAACCGTGCCAAACTTTCTTCTTGCTTTTTTTCCTTCACCATATTTCTTTTCAAGGCTTCCTTCAGTCATCAGTCCAGGGGAAGGTCAGGACTTTTGCAGAAAGAGCTATAGAATTTGGGATTGTCTGTTTTCAAGCTCAGAATTTGTTTGACCAAGTCTCTAATTGCTTTGGTTAGAATCTGACCCACAGATTGCTCTTTTGCCACTCTCTGCTAGGTGACTGATAGCTGCCTTTTGTCACTGTGCTCCACACAATTTTAGCAGATGAGTTCAGTTTCACTCCCTCCCCATCACCCACTACGATCAACACATCTCTGCAAGATGTTCTGTGCTGACATGCTTTGAGTCAGGCTAATCCTTGTCTTTCAAGGCTGTCAACATGTTCTTGCTACCTGCAGTCTCCCAAGTTGTAAGCATTCAAAGCCATCCCTCAGTTCCCACTCAACCCAAGTGCCTGAAGTAGCCAAGGCTCCATGTACTGAAAGTCTAGAAAGCAGCTGGCTACCAACTCACATAAAATGCTTTCTAGGGTTATGTGGGAGTCTGCAGCATTTCTTAGTGGGTTGGAAAAGTGCTGAACCCACAGTGATGATACCAGCCTGGGCTGAATCTGCCTTTTATGCCAGGGAGTAGAGACTGGGCTCTGAAATTGGGGAGTGTCCCTGAGATTCTCACTGAGAGGAGAGGAATATATCTTCCATGTTTCAGCCTACCTGGCTATGGTGCTTTCTACTGCTGGAGTCACTCTGTTGGCATGAAATGATCACACTCTGCTGATTTAGGAGGGCTGAAGACCACTCATGTGGCACTCTCATCCTGGCAGGCAGGTGGTGGGTTCCTAATGTGAAGCCTGAGCTGGGCACTGCAGTAAGTGTGCAAGGCTCTTGCTGCTGCTCTTTGGCTTTTGGGCAGCTTCTCTACCAACTCTCCCAAGCTCTGGGCACATCAGCCCCCAGGAGGCTGGGACACCCCATCAACCACTCGTGTCTCATCCAGCATTTCTTTTCTGACCCAATCACACCCAAGCACACACATGTGGGCACATAGAATTATGGAACATCCTGAACTGGAAGGGACCCACATGGATTATCAAAATGCAACTCCTGGCTCTGCACAGGACACTCCAAGAATCATACCATATGCCTGAGAGAGTTATTACAATGCTGTTTGGACTCTTGTCAGGCTTGGTGCTGTAACTACTTCCCTGAGGAGCCTGTTCCAGTGCCCAAACCCCTCTGGGTGAAGATCCTTTTTCCAATATCTAAAGTAAACCTTCCCTGGTACAGCTTCATGCTGTTTCCTCAGGTCCTGTCACTGGTCACCAGAGAGCAGAGCCTGCCCCTCCACTTCCCCTGTCGACAAAGTTGTAGAGTGCTGTAAGATCTCTCCTCCATCCCCCCTCTCCAGGCTGAACAAGCCAAGTGACCTCCTCGTATGGCTTCCCCTCAAGGCCCTTCACCATCTCCGTAGTCCTCCTTTGGACAGTCTCCAGTGGCTTTATACCTTTCTTACATTGTGGTGCCCAAACTGCATACAGGGCTCGAGGTGAGGCTGCACCAGCGCGGAGCACAGCGAGACAATGATGTCCCTCCCCGGGCCGGTGATGCTGCACAACCTGCGGATACAAAGCTGCTGCTGCCTCGGGAACGGGGCTGCTGGCTGGGGCACGCTCTGCTTTGGGCTTTGCTGGACCCCTTCCCCCCAGCCCAGCTTGCTACCTTCTCAAAAAAAAAAAATAAAAAAAATCTTAATCCACACATTTTCCCGCTTACTTCGCACAGGATGTACTCTTTGTGAAGGATGCACTTTATGCCTGGCACGGTTATCTCGGCTCCGGGCTTGAACCCCGCGCTGACCCCGGGAGATCCCCAGGCACGAAGAGGTCCGGGCGCTGTGCGGGGAGTCAGGATGGGGGGACAGAGGGAGGGTGGGATGGAGGAGACCGGGTGGGATGGAGGAGACCGGGTGGGATGGAGGACACCGGGTGGGATGGACGACACCGGGTGGGATGGAGAACACCGGGTGGGATGGAGGACACCGGGTGGGATGGAAGAGACCGGGCGAGGGTCGGTGCCCGCCAGGGCGCGCTGGAGATCGGCGCGGCCGGTGCGGGGGAAAAGCCCGGCTCGGGGAGAGAGGGAGAGAGGGAGGGAGGGAAGGAGGGAGGGTCGGTGTGTGCCGAGGGAAAAGCCCAGCTCCGGGAGAGAGGGAGGGAGGGTCGGTGTGTGCTGGCGGCGCTCCCCGGCTCGGGACCTCCCTCCCTCCCTCCTCGCCCTCCCTCCGGAGGCTCCTCTCGGCCGCTGCCCGCAGCACTCGGGTCTCGGGCGCCGTCCCCCTCCCTCTGTCCCTGCCCACGGCGGCGGGGCCGGGGCACCCCCGGGTTGGGGCGGGGTGGAAATTTACCGGGTCCGTCCTTCGGCAGCAGCTCGGAGCGCGGAGGGAGGGAGGGCGGGGAGCGGCGGAGCATCGTCTGGCGGGGAACGCGAGGGACCAAATGACTGTGAGGAAGGGCGGCAGCCGCCACCGCCGAGACAGGAGCGGCAGCAGCGCCGGCAGCAGCGCCGACCCCGCGGCCGGAGCGGCGGCGATGGGGGCGGGCGGCCCGCCGGGCTCGGGGCGCGGGCGGCGGCGGGGCTGAGCAGAACCGAGCCGAGCCGGGCTGAGCAGAACCGAGCCGAGCCGAGCCGGGCTGGGCTGAGCAGAGCCGGGCTGAGCAGAGCCCAGCTGAGCCCACGGGCGCTGCATGGCTCGGGCCTGATGCCGGAGCGCGGCCCGGCGGCGCGGCGGTGCTGCGGGAGCGGGGGCGCGATGAGGATGAGGATGGCGGGGCTGCCGTGCAAGTGGCCGCGCACCCGCCTGCCCGTGGGCGCCAGCGCCCTCGGCGTGTTCGTGCTCTGCTGGCTCTACGTGTTCCCCGTGTACAGACTGCCCGACGAGAAGGAGATCGTGCAGGGGGTGCTGCTGCAGCAGGGCAAGGCGTGGAGCAGGAACCACACTGCGGTCGCGCTGTTCAGGTACGGCCGTGCGCGGCCCAAGGGCAGCGGGGACGGGCACCGAGCCCTCCCCGCCCCGCCGAACCCCAAACTTTATTCTTGCCTCCCCGACCCTTTGTTTTCTTCCCAGCCCTCCCTGCCCCTCTTGCCCAGCAAAACTTTTTTAATTTTGGGGGGTGGCTCCGCTTGCTGCGGGGAGGAGAAGGGGCTCGGAGCGGGGGATGGAGGCTGATCCTCGCAGGGATGCCTTTCCAAGGGGACGGAGGTTCCCGAGGCTTGCGGAGTTGGCCGCACGGGGAGGATGCTCCTCGCCTCCCGGATCGCCCCTGAGGCCGCTCACAGAGCCCGGGGCTGCGAGCACGGCTTCCCTCGGTGACGGGCACTGCCAGCTTGCTGCCAGGGAAAGCTCGGCTTGGGGAGCTCCCTGGGATGCGCAAGGGAAGGGTCTGCGTGGCTGTGCATTGGTGTCAGCATCCCCGCTCCGAGGAGCGCTTGGGAAGCACCGCGCTGCTCCTTGACTCTGCGGGTTATTAGAGAAACCACGTGAAAAGGCACCTTTTCTTTCTCTTTTCTGTTGACGTGGCTGGGAAATGGCGATAATCCTCGGAGCCCATTTCACCTTGCACAGCTGCACGGGAGAGGAGAGATGTTGCAGTCAGGGTGCCGCTGAGAGCGGTGGAGAGCCGGGTCCCTGCAGCGGGGAAGAGCTTTTTGAATGGCCCTGCCCTAAAAGCGTGTGCAGTGGAGATTAACAGCCCCGCAAAATATTCACACATGTCTGGGGAAATACAGACAGCTGGAAGAGAGGCAGATTTCCCTCCTTTTCCCGGAGGGAAGCTGGGTTTTCTCCCAGTCCTCCAAGGAGAAAATTAAAGATCAGAGTGAGTGGTAATCAAAGTGCCTGCAAACCGCCCCCCCCAAAAAAACCCCTACAAAGCACAAAAAAACACCCCCAACCCTCTTCAGTAAAAGCTAGGATTAATCAGATCCAAATTCCAAGGGCCTTATTGTCCTTTTTTAATTTTTTTGTTTGTTTTTAAGTGATGTACAGTTTTATTTGACGTCCTTTGGTATTTTTTGAATGCATTTGCATTTGCCATGAACGGGAGCTGACATGTGATCACTTAATATCTTGTCTGCTGGGATAACAGAAACTCTACAGTTCTTCAAAGCCTGCAGGAGGGGTACACAGTGATAGGTAATAAGCAGGGTTGTGTTAGTATTACCTCACTGGGCAGGCTTGGCTGAAGTCCTCCCTTTAATACAGAACTAGCAATAAGATGCAGATGCATGACCCTTTTCCTAAAACACTTAGCTGACACGAGAAACTATGTTGATGTTCTTGGATACTAATTAATCTTAATCCTGTTGTGCCACAGATGCCCATTTTTTGGGGGGGTAGAAGAATCTAGATTTTCAAAAAGTCACCCTGATAGGTGATGTAGGAAAGAGTTTGGTGTTTGATTTTTCATGTTTGTAAACCGAGTGTTGTTTGAAGATTGGTAGCGCTGCTGCGGCTTCAGTTTACAAAATAGTTTTAGTCCGTTTCCACCACATGGTATAGTAACAAAAACTCTGGGTGGCTCATCAGCTATTCCACTTGCCCATATGTTTCTCCACTCTCTAAGCATAGTGATTATCTCGGAGATGCTATTGAAGAGAGTCTCATGCAATAAAAGGAGCTATTGTTTCTTATCTTTGTCTGTTGGTGGGTTAGTGCAGCACTAAATACAATGAACTTTAAATCAATCTGCTTCCAAAAAAATCGGGGTTTTAAGAGAAATTGTATGCTGAATATATGTAATGAGTATAGTATAATATATTATTCAAATAGTTGTGACATAGGACTCTATTTTTGCTGCATGAATTTGCTTCTTTTCATGATAAAATGCTTTGAAATTGAAGTCCTTGTCAGGCAAGCTGCTGTATATTTGAAGTGATTAACAAAAACAGTGTCCCCATCTTTGTTCTGCTCCTGCTGTCTCTAAGCAAGCTTGCTGTGAAACCTCTGAATTTCACTTTCTGCTGGAAACTGCACGTGAGTGTGAGTCTTTGTCTGAATGGGAAAGGAGGGTCAGAGCTTCACAGAAAAGCTGTGTGGGGACTTTCAAGCAGTTTGGCTTTCCATAACAGTCTAATATTAAGTGGGCTTTAATGTATTATTAATATATTATTTAAGAACAGCATCAATTGCCATTCTCCCTAGTCTCCTGCCAGATTCTAGTTACCAAACAATTTTGGTTTTACTCAATTTTGAAGCATGCATTTGAATTAGTTTGTGCTGAAAATCTATATGCAAAGTTTCACTTTACTGCTTTGTGTAATATGGTGGCATTTCTGGTATTGTACAGGGGTTTGAATAGCCATGTCCTTGCTACACAGAGCCAACACTTGATGGGTTTCTACTCCTGTAAACTCACTGGACTCCTACTGTTGAAGTAGATAAGCACTGTTGAAGTAGATGCTTTGTAATTAGCTTGATCAAATTATACTTTTCAAACCTCAGAAAGGTTATTCCCCCTTTGCCTTCTCTACCTGGATCAAAGTCAACATCACTAGGTGACTTAGCAAGGTCAACAAAAGCGCCTGGGTAATTTGGAGTGGTTTGAGTTGAACCCTGGCAACCAAGTGCCAGTGGCTCTCCCATCTCCATTGCCCCTTCCTCCTTCTCTCTTAACAACCAGAAACCTTATGTAAGATCTGACCCATGTAAACTCTTGATTGTGCAGGAACACAGACTGCTCTGGTCCTCGTGGAATGATTTGATGAGGGTTTTGTGTTTGAATTAGGATTCCCAGAGCTCTTTTTGAAATATAAATACCTGTGTAAATAGGCATGGATTGCCGTTCTGAAGTGTGTGGTGCCTTACTGCAGCTGTGAGGGAGTAGCAAAATGAGCAGGATTAAGCCTTTGACTGTGTTTAAAGCTCTCAGCCTGGACTCTGCATACGTGTGAGAAGTCCTGGCATGCTGGATGGGGCCCTGAGCATCCTGCTCTAGTGGAAGGTGTCCCTGCCCATTGCAGGGGGCTTGGAATGAGATGATCTTTAAGGTCCCTCACATTTCAAACCATTCTGTGATTCTACAAGTGCACTGAGTTGTGCTGCCAGCAGTGGGTGTCAGTGCGAGAGCTGCCTGGGTTCTTACATAGAAGGACAGGTCTTGAAAAGCCTGAAGGTACAACTGAAGTTATTAAAAGAGCTGTTGGTCCAAATCCTTTCCTCAGTTGAATGTAGCTTCTTTCAAAGTCCCCAGACTTGGGGCATTTGCAGTTGTGAGCACAGTCTATAAGCCATCTGTCACCAGTAACATCCTTTAAATTTCAACTCAGTAGTGGCCAAGGGTAGTCAAACTCTGCTGTGGAAACATCTCCTGTCTGACAAATGCTGACTAGTCTGTCAGTCAGATGGTAAACTGCTTGAACTACAAAGTGGTCAGAATAGGAATGAGACTGTCATTACAGTCACTAATGGCTAATGTGTCTAATTTGCCTACAATATAATGGCTTGTCATCCTCTGAGGTGGTTAATGTTATTGCGCCCTAATTGTTTTTACAGATTGCTCAGGGCTTTTTTAAGGGCCTAGTGCTGCTGAAATTACTTAGGCAAAAATGGTGTTAATTGTTGTTTGTTATTTGTTGAAGTAAATGACATACAATAATACCTTTAGGATGGCTTCATTTGAAATGTTGCAATTCATTAAAGGCAGAGCTGAATCTTTTCATCTGCCTTACAGACTCTGTATAACCTCAAATCCAACGCACTGTGTGTTTATATGACACTTCTTCATTTGTTGCCTGGGTTGGGCCTCCTCTGGGGAGTGAATTTGCTTGGGGCCAGTGGGCTTTTGACTGTCAGGAGTCCCACTTAGGGTTTTGCTGGTGCTTAGCGACTTAGAGGTTCTTCAGGAAGGGGTGGAACAGTCTCTGCAAGGCAGCAGAAAGGCTTCCCTTGAGATTCAGATTGTGATCTTCCTTCTGCTGCATCAATTTTGTGTGATGCAGAAAGATCACCCAGCACTTATTGTCAGGGTGACTTGGTTAAGCTGGTGGAAGATGTCCCCTGTGAGCTCACTCTTTGTGACCTGCCTCGGGTCCAGAGCATCTGCTACAACCTGACTCTGCTCTGCTCACCTTGACAAGTGGCTTCATGTCCATTTTCCATGGACAGAGTGGAGAAGGTGCCCTGGAATCACTCAACAGGCAGTGTCCAAGCTGGACAGAATATCCAGACACAGCAGACTCTGGTGCTTGCAGTGTGGATGTGGACAGACTGTGTGAAGCCTCTTCCACTCTTGCCTTTCGTGCACCTTGCAAGAATAAAGCTCTGTTGCCGCTTTGTGCCATGCTGGAGGGGCTCTTCCTTCCCTTCCAGCTGCTCTCTGCCAGCTGTTCCTATCTGTACCTTGAGTGCACTCCCAGCAGGCACCGAGGAGCATCCCCGGGTGTAAATCATTTCTCATTCTGGATTGTATTAACACAGAATTCCAGGTCACTTCACCGTCTGGGTGAGACAAATGTTATTGCCTAGTCAGCAAGGGTTTCTTTAGTTCAGAGGGCTTTTTTTGTCTTCTCTTTTGATGAGAGCATTGCAAATTATGTGAGTGTTGCAATCCTCAGTGGGGTGTTTTAATACAAATCAGATTAAACTTCATATTGGAGTTAGACAAGAGTTTTGCCCTGCTTAAACAGCTTTATCAGATATAGAGTTGTTCATCCTTCTTTCAGGGAGACGTGTGAAGGATGGAGTTAGGAGCAAATGTGGGAGATGCTGGATTGGGTTAGTTTTGCCTCTGTGGCCCATGAAGCCCTACTCTGAAACTAGTGGATATGCTCACATGTTGTTTATCAGCATTGGCCAAATCCAGCTAATTCTTCTCTTCTGAGTGGGTGTTGCTACTTCCTGACTGTGTTTTTATCAAGATTTTGCTTGGATTTTTTTTTTTTTCTGATTTTATTTGCTTTACTGGTGATAATTGGGGGCTTGTAATTTGTGGTTTCTTGGGGTCTCTTAGCTGAAGTGGGAAGTTGTTTGGGTAAAGAGGTACAATTTGAAGAGCAGGTTAAAGATGAGAGGAAAGAAATGTTATTAATTGGAGGCTGTGATGAAGAAAGCAAGCTATGGAGAGTTCTGGCTCCATATCTTCAAAGTCTTTAGGTGTGTTTGGATACCTGGATGACAAGAAAACTGTGAGAATTAGTTATCTGAGTTAGCTCACTGTGTCTTTGCAGATGAGGGATGTGCTGGCAAGATAGGAATTGACTTAAATTCCTGAGTTCCAGCTCCTTCCTTGACCCTAAGTAGCATTTTCTTACAGCCTGTGATTCATGATCCTCATGAAACAGACTGTTGAGATCCCTATTTCTAATACCTTGCAAAGATGCAGCCAGCTCCCTGAGGCTATTTTCCTGTTAGCTGGGAGCATCCCAAGGCCCACAGCCAGGCACTGGGGAACAGGAGGAACACACACTTTACTGGAATTTAGGTTACCCAACTAGGGCCCCAAAAGTCTGGCATGTACATGCACAGACACTGCTGGGTTTGTGTATTTTCACATCTGTGCTTTCCTTTTTTCTGCTGTAGAGTGGATGGAATGGGCACTGAATCATCCATACAACATAGTAACTGGTGACTTATTCCTCTAGTTGTAATTCTGGTCTTCAGAGGAGCCAGGAGTGTTGCTCCCATTTGATGTGTGTTCAGTGATATATATTAAAAGACCTATGGAAAATGAATTTATCCTCCCACAATGTGGATGAACCTCACTGTAACAAGGAGTCTGTTTGGAGTGCAGTTTTCTGTTGTTCCAGTTTTCTAAGGACCAAAAAATGCATAAATTTTAAATCCCTGGATATGTATCTTTATCACTGCATGGGATTCTCAAAATGCAAGAAAATTGCCCCTAATGTTAAACCATTTTAAAATAGCTGCATGAAGTTAAATTCATACTGAAGCACATTAATCCATGTTAAGTAATATTTGTAAACCTCAGTGTAGGTTCAGGTTTTGTCATGTCACTATTTTTACACCCAGAAGACCAGAGACAGTTCTTCTCCCAGGTCTTGGAATCTGAACTGGTTTGATAAAGAGAGGGGGAGATGTGGCACCAATAAGTCACTTGGCCCTGGCAAAGTCTTTGTAAAGTAATTGCTACAGAATTCTGGGCTTCATGAAGAAGCTGTGCCTGCTGCCTTGACCTTAGTAGTACTTGAAATTTTTAACAATGTGAATTAAAAGTGTGGAGAACAACATCCTGGCTTTGACCAGGATTCTGGAGGTCACTTTCCCACTGCTCTGTTGAAATCAGATTGTTATAAAATATTTTATGGCCAGCACAGTGGTGGAGTTTTTTGTTGTTGTTGTATTAAGTCAAAACAGATTGGATTATTTTGACTTCTACTGTTTCATCTGCTGGGAAAATGCCTTCCTGAATTTCTTGGGTTAGAGTTTTTCTTTTCAAGTGGAGATGTGGCTACAGTGACTCTTTAAAAACTTCTGGGAACAGCTGAATACTGAATAAAAATGGTTCACTTTTTGTCTTCCATGCTTGCTGTGAGGATTACCTAATTTCCTGAACGCCCATTTGGTTTATATTTTATTTCCTTTTTATTTTTTAACTCCACCTCTTCAGGCCATTCCCATTCTTAAGCTGCTTGACTCCCTCCTCAGCTACCAGGGGAGCCCCAGACTTTTTTTTTTTTGAATGGCTCCTTTTATAATTATCCAATCAGTATTCACAGTAGTAATATAAAGAACCTGTGTGAAGTTATTTACTCCTTTATCTCCTTCCCCTACTGAGTTACCAGTTGCCTTCTTCAGTCCTGCATCTTCCCTCAGTGCTTGGGGTGTCTGTCTCTTCCATCCGTGGCGTGCCAATTGTTGGCTATCAGATTTTCCAGGTAAACTGCAGACTTTGCCTTCATGTGTTAGCAAGATAAAGTCTCTGCTTAGCAGGCTGCCTCTGCTCTGAGGATGCATGCTTTAATTTAAAAGCTTTAATTTAAAAGCTGCTGTGTAGCTAACCTATATTTTAAGGAAAACAGAACAGCTGTTTTGCTTGTTTTCTTGTGGGAAAACCTTGCTCTGCTGATTTCTGGAATGCCTGGAGTGGCCGTTGCTGTAATAGAGGAAAAAAAGCTTTGTATTTCCTGTCAAAGGTGAAAGATAAGCAATCAAAACATAATTTGTATTATTTTCCCCAAGTGAAAAGGTTTGAATATTTTCCTCTGTGGTCTGTCTTGGCCAAGTGTCAGCTCTGGGAATCCTGTTTTGTCTGCCTCGATGTTTGGAGGTTCTGTGGTGTGGGATGTTCTGTGTGTGCTGTGTGGACCTATAGATGCTATAGGAGGGACTCAGGAGCACCACAGTAGTGGAGCTCCAAAGAGCACTGGAATGTGCAATAAGGGGGTGATGCTGAACCCAAGGCTCTGTGATGTCTCAGTGAGCTGGTAAGACAGGCTTAATGACAAATGGGGTGAAAGCTCTCAGGTTACTCAGCTACTCTGAGGGATTTTCCTTCCACGAATGTGCACAGTGAGATTTATCCCAACTATGCAGCTTAGGAATTTTGATTAATGGAGTGGGTTTTCTGCCTGTTAGTACAATTTTTAATGTGAAGAAATACCTGGGCTAGTGACAGGCTGCCTGACTATTCTCTGTAGGAGTGATCCTTCACTTGTGATGAAATTTTGGTCAGTACTGGCTCTTCGTGGAGGTACCAGCTTATTACTTGTCAAGTATGTAATGCTTTTGTGTAAATTTTTGTCTTCTTTCCATGGCTTCCACTGAAGCATTTATCTATTTAAGAGGGAACAGGAGAGCTCTCTTTTTTCATGTATGACGTTCACTTGAGAAATGAATCACTGCTCCTGGATAGTTTGTATTTACTTTGTATTCCCTATTGAGTTGCAATGTAGCAATGTTTGCATGGTGGTCTCTTTTCTAGATGTTGATAAACTTTTAATTGCTGATGGGTAAATATTTTCAAAACATTTCAGACTCTTACATTCTCACAAATCCTCACCAATGTTTAAACGATGGGATGTTGCTATTTGCAATGTGTTGTGTGCTCTGTTTGGCTTAGTGTTTAAAAATGTGCATGTGCAATCAGGCATGTGCCTTTGTGAGGAAAAAAACCCCAAACCACAGGAAAGGATTAACCAGAGCCTAACATTAATAAAGAAATCAAAGAATGACTCTTCAGCTACTGATGAAATTCAGATTCTTACTTTTGACCACAATTTTTCTTCCTTGGGCTAAGTGACTGTTTGCTTTAACCATTGTCCTTCCCCTTTAGCTGCTGTTCTTTGTTCCCTATTCTTTCCATGTATCTTATTTCTACTTCAGTCTCAGCTGAGGAGAAAAGACATAGCCCTCCTAGAGCTTGTGTGCTGTTGGCTGCTATCACCCCACTGCACTGCCTGCTATATGTGTTTTCCTCCCCCTCCAGATCTACCTTGACTGTTCAGTCTCTGTTGCCTCTCACCTGCTGCTCAGCAGTGCCCCTCTTGGCTTTTTGTGCCCTCCCATTGTTCCCTAATTCTTTGTGTGATGCCTCATGTGGTGCTGTGCTTTGGCCCTTTTTTGCCCCACAGCACAGGGATCTTTCAGTCCCTTCTGCACATCCATGTCACCCTTGGGTGCTCCTCAGGGTTTCTGCTGCAGTTCTGGGAGGATGAAATGATATTTGAAAGTGAACAGCGACTCAGAGTGCAGTGAGAGCCACTGGGGTGGAATGGAAGGAGATCAGGATGTGGAGAAAGGCAAAGGAAAGGAAGGAGGTATCAGGCGACTTGGGGAGTTAAGCACAAGTACTTATTATTTCTTCTTGAAGCATCTTTTCAGCTGCTCTTCGTGTTCTTTCACGGTGTACCTGACCCATGCAAGTCCTCAGCTTGGAGTGTTCAGTCTGCTTGGGCTGTGGGCTCTGTCACTAGACAGCAGCAGTGAGTGCTGCACTAGACATCCCTAATTAGACTGGAATCTTTAGATTACCCTTGCTCATTGGGGGTGATTTACTGCCATCCACTCAGGCAGCATTAGGTTGTTATTTGTCTGTCAAGGTTCAGACTCCTCGCAGTCTCCTGTGTTGTGCTGTTTACTACTTAATGAGAATTTAAAAGGCAGGAGAATAAATCCATATAGGGTGTGGCCATAATATAGGATAGAAAGGAAACACAATATTCGTGAGACAGGAGCAGAGGAATGCAGTTGGATCAGATGAGAATGGGAATAATGGGGGGAAGTCTCTGGCTTCAGCTTGCTTAAAGATCAATTGAAAAAACACCTTTGAAAGAAATACATGCTGTATTTGATTTTTTTTTTTTGCTTTTAGACCTCTGTAATTTTTTTTATATTAATTAGGAAATGGGATGAGAAACTTAAGTTTCTCTACATATGCCTGTCCTGCTTTCCTGAAGTAAAGCAGATAGCTCACCTGTAAGTTCTCAGAAAGTTAATACATCAGCCACTCTTCCTTGGTTATGTGGAGAGGACTTTATCACTGTGGTGCTCTTAATTCAGGAGTATTAGGAGACCTTTTGCCAAGGGCCATGCCTGTTTTCAGGCTCTGGAGCTCTGAGGCTCAGCAGTCCAGGGGATGACATTTCACCTGCCTTGGTGATGGTTACTCCTCTCCCAGAGCAAAGCAGGAGCAGGTGCTGATCTGTGTGTGTTTGGGGTTAGGGTTAGTATGACTCAGGCAATGCTGAAAAGTCTTGTAAGTTGTGCCAGCTCCTTCAGTCAACTGAATTTGTGACAGTCTTGGTTTCATGGAATAAAAATGAAATTTTTTTTAGTCCTCGTAGCTGAAGTGCTTTTAAATGTAAATGGTGGCTTGACCCCCAAAAGGCAAATAAAAATTCATTGTGGGTTGTTTTTCAGATGCCTTATTTCTGTGCCTTAGTCATAATTTTGGGGGCCTGACTCATGATTTTTAAATGGTAGGAAGTGCTATAAGTGAGAATTACATATCAACCTATAATTAGATGCATTTTAACTAAGGAAACTGCAACAGTGAAGGGAATAGGAGAAACAAGACCAATCTGGGCATTCCTTTATAGGTCATATTATTGAACATTTTGTCTTGGCACCCAGCAAGCATCTAGCACAAACACACTTGCTGAGCCTTATGGACAAATGTTGAACACCTCCAGGTTTTTGTATGCCCAGTTGGATGAGGCAGTAAAAATGCACATGAGATGTTTATTCTTTCTATCCCAGCCATTGCCTTTAAATGTTTCAGCGTATCCAGAAGGGAACAGCAGAGTGTGGAACTTGAGCTTGCTGATCCAAAAATGGTAACAACAAAAAAGTAAACCTATCATTAGAGAAATCATGTGTTTTGATAGTTCTGTTTAGACAACAGAATAAGTGAAAACACTTATCTAGTGTAGTTCAGTGAATGCTACTGGGTCCAGCATGTGATAACATGTTTATTTTTGCCTTGCATCTTTGATGCTTCCTCTGATTTTGTTTTAAAAAACCTGTTTTGTGCTTCACTTGTCAAACAGGCCATTGCTAGTGAAAGTCTTGTACTAAGAGGGTCGAGTTTGTTGTTCTTCCCTACTTCATCTGTGGAAAAATGTATTTGCTGGCCTGAGTTGTTGTTGTACTGTCAGTTAGATTTACAAGTTTAGTGCAAGTTCTGTTTTCTCATCTGCTGCAGAACAGCAGATCTACATCATGCAGGAAAACAAAGTTCTCTCTGCTGGTATGAAGGCAAATGGGCTTGGGGGGGCTCCACTGGGGTGTGGGCTCTCTTCTCTGTGCCATAACCAAGAGCACATGTGGGATTGCTTTTGCTTGAAAACGTGTCAGCCTGAATGAATATGAACTTTCTCAGGACTGTAGAGTGTAATAATTTCTTTCCCAAATTTGACTTGATCATTTGGTTTCAGGTGGTGCCTTGGGTGGCTGTGCAGTCTGTCTTGTGAGACTTTTTCCGCTTAAGATCAATAACTTCCTTTGCCTTAGAGAAATTAAAAAGGATCCCAAAATTCCTGAGACGTTGTTTCCACTCCTGAAACGCTGCCTGTCCACAGGTATTTCTTAAACTGTTGGGTAATTACTAAGAACAGGTTAGTTTTCAACAAGTTTGAAGGAAGAAATGTGTACCAGGGAGGAAAATCTCACAAAAGGCACTGGCTCTGGACTAGGCATCGAGAATATAAATGTGATTTAAAAGTATTTTTAAACCAATTCTCAGGCAATATGCCTGTCTTAAGAGGCTTTGTTGAAGGACTAAATAGGTTCAATGATTTATTTAGTGAATTTTTATCCTCGCACTGAGTGTATTTCTTGCCTTAATTTCTTGAAGGTTCATGTAGGATTTCTGCTTACTCTTTTTAGCAGTGCCTTTTCAATATTGATACTGTAAAAGACCATAAAACTTCAGAAAGCTGATTCATAAGGAGAAGTAGTTTGGGTCCTCTGGGCTTATCCTTCCCCTGAGGAAGCTGGTACTCCTCATCTCAAAAGAGTAGTGGGGAGGTCCCCTTGGGATTTCTTACCTCCTTTCCCTGGTTCTCTCCTTGCATCCCTCCCTGCCTGGAGGCAGGTGGTGGCTGTCCCTTGAAAACTTGCTCACAGGTGACATTGCAGGCGTGCCAGCTCAAGAATAACTTGTGCCCTGGTGTTTTTTGAAGCGGATTACCTTAACGCTTTGGATCATCTCCAATCCTGCCTTAGTTGTCACCAGCATCTCTTCTCACTTCAAAGAGTAAGATGTTCTATAAATAGTGGTGCTAATTAGACTCCCTTTTTGTCCCAGTTCCCTCAACTCCTTTTGTCCCCTGTGACAGGACCGTGGAGTGAGAGGCAGGGCAGGGTGCACAGCTCTGCTGGCATTTAGTCTTGTCCTAATTTCTGGCTGTTCTCAGGAACAGGTTGTCTCCTTCATGTATTCTTATTCTTACTTAAAAATGGAGTGTTTTATTGGGAAAAGTGTCAGAATTCCCTTGTCAGTGGAGAGGAAGGGATTGAGGTACTGCAGAAAGAAAGAAAGTGCATGTGCTTGGAGGGCAGGGTGGGAGAGGCTGGTGGTAAGGTGGTGAGATGGAGGGGCTTTGGGAGGTTGGAAGGGAGCTGAAAGACTGGCAGGGTTTAACAAAATACAGGCAAGTAGTTTATAGTGACAGGGACACTGAAGAAGAAGCAATATTAAAAGCAGAGAATAGAGAAAAGAAACATGTGAAGCAGAACAGCAGAGGAAGAAAGACTGTAGATAGGAAATTTGAGAAACAGATATGTGGATAAATCAGAAGGGCAATCAATTAAGAGTAAAATTCATTGAAGTGGACAGTTTAAGAACAGCTCAGCTGGTTAGGCAAGATAACCCAAGGAAGTAACAATTAATTAAAACAACATGGGCTAAATTACAATCTCAGTGAAGAAGCTCGAGTATCAGATGGAAGCAGATCACTTGAGTAAATTGAAGGTCCAGTTTCAATGGCCAGTGTGAGGCACAAGAGAGGCTGTGAAACCATAATAAGAGAGGGCAGTTTTCTGCCACAACATAGGAGAATCATTTTGCTCTAGAGATGACTGTTCAAGTGGTGAGATTTGGAAGTAGAGTGATGAAATATGTGGAGTACAGCCCACTCACTGCAGCTATCTCTGGTACCTGTCCTACTTAAAAGCTGTGGTAGGGAAAATGTCCATATGGTTAGCAATAAGACAGGAAAACAACATTTGTTTCTCAGGGTTTTTTTTTTTTCATTATGCAATTGCATCTTGCCAACTAGACAATCCCCAGGCTTGACATCTAGTGAACTTTGTTTGCTCAGGGTTAGACTGTCCTCTGGAGTACCAGCAGCTCAGCCTCAGGGATGATGAATTGCAGCAGGCTATTCTTTGACTTCTCCTATCTAAAGCTGGGGTTGGTTGCTACGGTTTTGGGGTGAGGCTTTAAAACAAAGGCATGCTTTGTTCTCTCTGGATGCCATCCATGGCATTTCTGCTGAGATGACTTCTCACTGGGTGTTCTAGTAGGCTCATACACATGGTTGGCATTATAATATATAGATAATGTAGCTGGAAACAGGGACTAAAACTGTGCTGTGCTGAGGATATTCAGCTACTCCAGATCTCCTTGGCCACAAGCACTTGGCTAGTTATGGTTCCAAACTGTGGAACAGCTCTGGGAAGGCGAGGGATTTGTGGGGGCAGACATGGAGCTTCTACACTTCTGGTTGTCAGATGTCAGCACCTTCTCCAGACTGATCTCACCATGCAGGAAGCAGAGCACAAAGCGGTGACATTCTATGTCTTGGGTGTTCTCTTTTTCTCTCCTTCTTGTTCTGCAACATTTTCATCATCCAGCTTCTGTTCCAAATATACCTGCTTCCCAGTGGCTGTAAAACTACACCTTTGGGGATCTGTGGGGCAGGTTTGTGAGAGGTGTGCAGCATAAACCAATCAATAATGGACTTTTATTACAGTGTGTAAGGACACAGAAATGTCTCTAGTAGAACAGATTACCAGGTTAGGTCTATTTAATTTAGTTTCCTATCTCTGTCAAGGCCTGACAGCAAATGTTGCAGAGGAAGCCATGCAATGGATAGTAGTATAATCTCCCAAATAAATCAGAGTCTCAGATTCTGAGAGTCCTGAGACTTCATTTACCCTTCATTAACTTAGCCTAACACCTCATTCAAAATTACTGTTGTTAATTATAACAACCTTTCATATTCTTGGTGCATACATAAACAATCAATCCTTTCTTAACCTTCATTATGCTTAATTTAGGAAATGCAGGTGTTCTCAGAATGGTTAGTTCTTAAATATATGTCTTATTCTTAGATTGCTGCTTAATTGCTTAAAAAGATAAATTTCCTCATATATAACCCTTGTATGCCCTTTTTGTACTAATTTGTTTTTTTATCTGGTTTATTTTTAGACTGTGACATTGTACCAGAAAGCAAAATGTCATCATGCTGTTGAAAACTAAATAGCTCCTCTTCAACCCTGTAGTAAACAGTAAACACTGTGGAAACTGAATTATTGCTCTTTAAAATTGTTCAGTTGTTGCTTTTTAAATACGATTCACTTTTTTTCTGGGATAATTCACTGCTTCAGTTTCTTGAGATGAGCATTATAGACAGACTGGCCAAGGTTCAGTAGAGCTCTGTAGCTTGTCACGCGTTCTTGAGCTGCACAGTGGATTTTCAAGATGAGTATGTGACCTGAAAAGTTGCCCAGTTGCTGGGATCTCTCAAACCAGCTAGTTTCAGGCCCAGGAGCTCTGGACATAATGAAAAGCTCTGTAAAAGAAAGCTAAAGGTGGGTTAACTTTTGTGTCGTAAACATCCTGTGGGTGTGAACATGGAAGTCTTCTCATGCAGGTCAAGGAGACAAACACTGCCTGACAGGGCACATTTCTCATTTCCATTCACTAGCAGGAAGGAAAACCACAAACCCAGCAATTGTGTTGGAAGCTGTGTGAGATCATTGTGCAATCAGTTCAGTGGAGCCCTGACAAGCTGGGGAGGAAGGGGTCAGGAAGAGACAGTGTCCTGGGTGGCTGTCTCTTGGGGCCAGGGCTGGCCTCTGCTCCATGTCTCTGCTATGGGATTCTTGCTTCTAACATGTAGTTGCCACAAGGCTCCTAAATGATTATGTGCCACTTCCAGTTCAAACTGAGGAGTTCAAGATCAATCACTAAATTACAGAGCTTGCTACCCTCCTTCCTCACTCCTCTCAGGATCTTGAACACCACTATTTCATGGGCCAAGGGTTTTATTGATTATATATCCCCAATTAGTGCTTCCTTTCTAGTGAACAGCAGATCCATCTGTGAGTTGACCCATCAAGAACTGTATCAAAAATTATCCCTGACTCAGTCCAGAAATCTCCCAGGTTGCTTTTGCATCACACTGCCTTGTCCTTCCTGTGGGTGCCAGGGATGTTAAGTCTCCTGGTGGACCCCAAGTTTGTGATCCAGAGACTTCCTCGAGTTGTTTAAAGGAGGTTTCTGTTAGCAGCACTGTACCTCTTCTGGAGCTGGCAACGTGGATGCCTGGGGAAAGGTAAATTTGGGTTCCTGATCTCTGTGTTGGACAGCTGGGGAGTTGCTCAGGACCACCTGCAGTGGGAGGTGAAGCAACAGAGTATGACAGGCTGAAGGTGGATGGGAAACAGGAAGGTTTCTCCCTTGGGCAGCAGAGTGCTACTTGGGAGGGGTTAAAGGATATCCCTGCCATCTCAAAATAGCTGTTCCCCACAGGGATCACCTAGTGGGAAAGGAAGGTAGGAGGTCTGAGCAGACTCACTACAGTGCAGCTTGCTGCCTGTTCACTATGGAGAAGGGCCCTGGCTGCTGGAGCTCCAGCTGTGGAGTGTTTGTGTAGTTCTTCAGGAGCCACGCAGCTCCTCTTCCCCTTTCGTGTTCCGTGGGATTGCTTGTGCATGCCAGCCTGAGAGACTGCCTGGCTCTGAGTTTTATGTCTTGTTTGTAACTGCTGGTTTATAAATTGCCCTCCCAGATCTTCTCAGAACTTAGTTCCAGCGTTTTTCATTATTTAGATTTCTTTGGATCACGGGTAGTCTGTGAAAACTAGAGTGCGGCGGCTAATTAAAGTGTAGTATTTCAAGAGTCCTTCAAGCACAAGTAGTTTCCCATGATATATGTGGCTATATATGTCAAACTTTACAGGTTTTCCTTTTATTTAGGATTTCATAACGTTGCACTATGTGTAACTCTTGCAGGCATTACAAGGTAGCATGTTTTGCATTGTTGTAGAATGCCAGGCAGCTTTCAAAACACCAACAGGTCTCCTATTTACTACCTTTACTATAATGAGTCCTGTAACTGGGTTTTCCAGGAATAAAGAAGTCTGTGAAGGATGGAAAACTCTCTCAAGCAGTGGAGCAGAAAAAGGAGGGAAAGTAAAGCTCCGGGATTGAATTCTGACAGGAACATTTCCCATAGCTGTAGGGAAGCTGTTCTGCAGGGCTGGAAGCCTCGGGTTTCCCAAAAGCACCCTCTCGGTGTGAGTGCCTGTGCAGGGGAGGTGTGATGGTGGAGCTGGGGGCAGGTGTGACAGATGGCAGAGACTGGAGAGGTAGATGGCAAATAAACATCTTGGCAAAGCTGGGGAGGAGCCATAGCGTGTAGTAATCCCTGCGGGTTGGTGTTTCACAGGCTTTTAGGAATTGTAGTCTCACATGTGGTGTTAGCTTGTTAAAGGCCACCAGTTTGGGCAGAGGTTGAAGCTGGATATGTTGCATTTTCTGCCAGGACTTCAGGCCTATAAGAGTTTAGTACATAAGTCATGTTTATCCCCCAGGAAGCTGTTTGATTGCTCTGGATAATGGGGTTTGTGAATACCTGATTTATTCCCAGCAGCACGGAGCATAGCACAGCCAACTAGTTAGATTAGGATAGACTCAAACATGCTTCCTGTCTCCTTCTCACATCTTCTTTTTCACTGTCAAACAACTGCTTGGTTTCTGCTGCTTTTTGTGTGTCTGTGTAGGCCATGTCCCCACCCCAAAACCAAACTCAAACCACAAAACATTGTGGTGTGTTGTGAAACTCCGTGTTTGTAGCAAGTGCTGCCAAATATAAGTTGTTTAATGGTAATGGCAAAAACCAGCGTGCCATGAGTTAGGAGTTGTAAATATGTGATGACCTTGATGGCTGGAGCTGTTTGGATTATATAATGAATAAGGACTGTTTCAGTGACAAGATGTAGTGGTGTGCCTGTGAAGTTCTGTGAGTTTTGGAAACTGTGTTTCAGAGCCATGTGAATATTTGTCCTGAAAGGGCAGGTTTACATTCCCTGATTACACTGGCAAATTCTTTCTAGTGGGTTGGGTAAAGAGTTCAGGGGAGTCCTGCCAGCTCTTCTTATGGTCTGGAATAGCTCAGATGATAAGCCTCTGCGTGTCCTTTGGAAGCAGCTCTTGACTAATAGAAATGTGGATTACATATTTAGGTGAAACAGGGAGTGTTTAGATCCCCATTACTTAAGTCTGACCCAGGAAATCCCCGGTGTTTTATAATACCCAGAACCAAAGCGGATGGTTGTGGTGGCGAACAGGGAAGTGATGCTGTGATTGGAGCCAGAAGGACTTGGCTCAGGTTACGTTGTCAGTGAAGGGGTGGAGTCACTCAGGAACGAGATGATGTGGGTGGAAAGTGAGAAAACATCTCTTGGACTCTTCCACATGTCCTGTTAGGTACTGGTGAGGCTGCTTTGCCGTAGTGAGCACTGGAGACAGTGGAGGTTGAGGATGCTTTAATCACAAGAGATGTTTTATAGAGAGTTGTAAGCTGGCAGCACTGCTGAGACCAAATGGCACAAGTTTACTTCTGCATTAGCATTTTATCCTTTCTGATGAGGTGCTAGAGGCAGTAAGGTATACAGCAGTGTTTGTTACTGAGAAAGAAAAAAATGAATCACTTTCCTGTGATTGCATTCTTGTTGTTTAGGCCAGAAGATAAGCAACAGATTATAATGATATAGAGTCACCTGTGGATATAACAGATTGAGGTTCATCACACTTACTTTAACTACCTAAAAATCACATTTCTATTAGTACTCCTACCATAGTTTCCCCCACTATAAGTAGTGAACAGGCAGAGGTAACTTGCAGATACTGACAGCTCTATTCTGCCTCAGATATCTGTTAGGGTAGGGAAAATGTCCTGCTGGCTGAGGAAAGTCGAGATGACCAACAGAAAGTAGATGCTAACTGTGTGGGCTCCAGTGACTGAGCATCTTAGGAAGGGCACAGACCTGAAGCACACACACAAAGTATTACATATGTGCAGAATGGAGCTTTGACCATCACAAATCAATTAATACCACACATAGATGTCACTCAAATGCTGAGAATGGAAGTAGGAGAATAGCAAAAAAGCTTCTGCTTTTGCTTTATTATACCAGTTCTGCAGTATACCCTGATGATTGTCAATAAACTTGATTTGTTTGTTTTTTGCTGGGCCTGCAGAGGAGCAAGCTGTGAAGACAAACAGGGTGTATTACCTCTTGTTCCTGTTTGCCATTTAACCTTTTTTCTGTGGCTTCACCAGAGGAAAAAATACATAAAATACTTGGAATTGGAGCTTCTAATAAGAAGAAATTCCAAACTGGATATGTGTTTTCCTTTATTTCAATCCACTTAGTGCATTTAGCAAAGTATTTGCATTAATGAAACTGATTTTATAGCACCTAGTGCTTGGACAAGGTTTAAAACAAGTTAGCAAAACTTCAAAAATAAAGCTTTTAACCTCAACCAGGGGAATTGCAAGTTCAAGATATGTTTCAGATAAATGGCTCTGTTTTAATCTGTGGTGATTTTACTGTTCATTTTCATCTGTTAGAAGCCATCTGTCAGCACACAGAAGGATGGCTGAACTCAGTTCAGAAATATCTCTGGATACTTGGCCAACTGATTGTCAGCTGGTTCCCAGAGTGATGTTGATGGTTGCAGCAGCTCTGGCTGTAAGTGAAGTCCAGTGTCAGTGCTTGGCCGAGCATTAAATCATGGCTCTCGTCCAAAATGGGACTATTACAGCTTAACTGGTGTATAATGCTGGGTAGACAGGAGCAACAAAGAGTACAGAGTTTTGTCAGTGTCTGTTTCAAGGAAGCTAAAGCAAGGCATTATTTGGCATTTATTGGATTTCTTTTTCCCTCTCAGTCAGTAGGAAATTTGATATAGATGACCGAAATCTTAGTCATAATCCACCCACTTTAAGGAATTTGTCTCACTGGCTAATTTCATGCACATTAAGCAGAATAATAGAAGTCTTAGAGGTAGCGAGTTCCTACCAGTTTCATGAAAAATTAGATAAAAGAGAGATCAAACCCAAGGTTTCCTATTTTGTTTGGCCAGTCAGCTCGTCCTGCTAGCTGGCAGAGCATTGAGTGGATGTTTCCCAACCAGGCAAAACTTGTTCCATCTCCTAAACAACTGGTAGATATGAGATGTAGGGAGCAGTTTCTGAAAAGTGAAAGGAACAAGTTTCTCTTCAAAACAGGGCTTCCTTCAGTCTGTTCCTTCAGATCTATTCATAGTCTTTGATGGATTAAAACTTTTCTCCAAATGTGCAGCTTCACATGCCTTTGAAAATATGTTTCTCTTTCATGCCTTTTCCTGTGATACTCTTACATATTCGTGTCTCTGGCACACACACAGGCAGTGGCTGCCTGGCTACCTACACTTTTTGCATCAAAAAGCACTTGGAGTGACCAGTGCAGGAACATTCCTTTGCTCTTCATTTCTGTGGTCTCAATTTTTAGGCATCTCAAGATGCTTAAATCTGTGTAATGGAGGAATTATTTTTCCTTTTTTTTTTCCCTGTCCAGTTCATCTTCTAGGAAGGAGCATGACTTGAACTAGCAAATTAGTCAAAAGCTCCCTATGGACTTTTTTGGATTGGAGCATGGGGGCACTTCTGTGAGGAGTGTTATGTAATACTTACGGGGCTTTTATCTGGGTTGCAGAAGCAGGTGGAGAAGTCACTGTGGTGTGATAATTGACTGCTTAGATCTAGGTGGTATGTATCATCACTCTAGACAGTGCAAGCTCAAATGCAAGATTAGAGCTGCTCGATTTATTTTTAGTGAATCTCCTTCTCCTGAAAGAACACAGCCATCCTGTGCCCTTGTTGAAGCCGAATAGTTCTTTGTGCTCGTGGCAGTGCAAAGCAGGCAGCAATTTCACTGAAAGGAACGAGGGAAGTGGTAAGAACAACTCATTTTTCCCCTACCTTGCAGCAGCACCATCGTGTAGTGTAAGTTTGTCTCAGTTGATGGTTCTGCTGCTTTGCAAGACAGCTATTCATTAAATTCACTTCATGTCTGTGAAAGCTGCTTTCCTCCTGGAGGTTTATCAGATTAAAAAAAAAAAAAAAGAAAAAGAATGTTGCATGAAGCAATTACTCTCTTCCCCTGCCCCACTCCCCTTTGCCTCTGAGTTCTCTCTGACAAAATCACCTGCTCGTGCAGCTGTGCCAGCTCATCTTTCTCACAGCCCACTGCGAGGGCTGTATGAGCAGAGAAGACCATCAGATGAGGCTGATGGCAAATAGGATCCTTCCATAAGATGCTGTGGACAGGCAGAAGACCTGCAGTCCATCCCTCGCAGCTCGTGTTTACTGCAAGAGCCTCCCTAGGCTTTCTAGGGTCTGGAGCAGCAGCTCTGCCTCCATGGGTTGGAACCGAGCTACAGAACATAGACGTCTCTGTTTAAGGCAGTTGGTCACTGAATGGTCCTTAGAGAGGAAATAGGTGTCTAATTTGAGATGAATCACACCCTGAAAGACGCTGTGTCTGCTATAAAGAAGCCTTGGAAGTGTTTGCATTTCAAGTAGTCCAAATGAAGTGTGATAAACCCTGTGTCTTCTCTGGGCTGGGCGCTCAGACACAGCTCTGGATTTGGGGGCTGGTGGTGGCTCAGCAAAGCAGAGGAGCAGCCTGGTGCAGTGCCAGTGAATTCCAGCACTGTGTGAGGTCACTTCTCTCGAGCTGCTGGCTGCTGCCCAGAAACCATCATTTGAGCTCCTGCTCAGATTCATCACCTCTCACAGGGATGAGGCTGTTGGTGGCAGTTCCGAGGTGAGATGTCGAGTCACTGCTGCTGTCTGTCCTGGATGTGCTTGGGAACAATGCAGACAACTCAGAGACATCCTGCATTCCAATAGGTTTTGCTGCATGAGCAATAAAGTGCTATTTTTGCTATTGCAAGTCACAACTTGTGGTGGTTTCTTTATAATATGGCTCTTTGTGCATCTGGTATGAGAGTCTTAGGAAAACCTAATCTGCTGGAATACTAGAATTGAAACTCTGTAATTCATACATTACAGTTCATACATTATGATTTGTGTTTCAAAGCTTATAAGCAGGCTTTGTGCACAGGAGTTTGAAGCAAGTTTGCATGAATCAAAATATGTTTCCTCTGAAAAGAGATTAACAGTTTTGTGCTTCAAGAGCTTTCCAGATCAAATCTGCTCCATTTTTAAATAAAAGAATTGGGAGGAGCAAAGGTAGACTTAAGGCTTGTTGGATGTTCAGGTAGACTTCTATTCACTGAGATATATCCTGGTCTCTTCTAGTTCAGACATTGTTCAATAACAAAGATAGTCCCTGGCAAATTTTTGGCCTCATCTGTTCTTCTACAATTTAAATGTTGCACTGTTCAGTCCTCCTTTGCACTTGCAGTAATAGTGAAGGTATGGACTATAACGATGTGATGCTTTTCCAGAATCATGTCTCTTTACAGTGATATAAAAGTGTATCTTTTCAAGTACTTTTCTTAAAATGCAGAGTTTTGATCCAAGTAAGAGCGCATAATCAATTGAAGTAACTGCATGTCTTTATCACGCTCTCTGAAATTTGAATTTAAATTCAAAGGAGAGCCTGGTAGAGATTAGATAATTCAGGGTGATTTGAAGATTCAAAGATTGAGCTAAGCCACAGTTAAATTTTATGAGAACAGATTTTAGGGAGGTTTGGGGAATTTCAAGGTGCACCATGTAATACTGTTGCTACTGCTGTCTTCTGAAAGCGGATAGAAGACTTTAGATCCTCGAAATTTTAAGCACTAATCTGTCTTTGTTTGGAAGGGGGGAAAGCCCCACATTTTCTGTGGCATGATGAACATTTCTGGGGGAAAAAAAATTAGTTGTACATTTCAACAACAAAGAAAAAAGAAGAGTTGGACAAAATCAGTTCGAGATTGGGATGATGTGCTGCAGGGGCTGACAGCTCAGATTTTGCCTCCTGCAGACAGCAGGGTTTGTTTGTGCAGGGCCAGGGAAGCAAGGATAGGGTAACCCAACACGCAGGGTGAAGAAAACAGGTTTATATTTCTTTTGCAGTCAGGGAAACAGAACTGTGTGGGTGGCACCGGATTTCTTCCTCCGGTGGTTTTAAAAGAGGCAGTGAAAACCCAAATATTCTCAGGTTAAATAAAAACAGGTAGTGAAAACAATATACTCAGGTTAAACACAATATTTTTGTTTTTACTTTTGGGCACCTCAAAAAAGCATAGAAGAAAGTTCGAAAGCAAAGATACTGAGGATACAGAAAAGAAAGAGATGCTTGATTTCATAATTTCCCTCCCCCCACTCCAACTATTAATTTGGTGATTTGTAGCAAATTAACTTCAATTTATAGTTTAATTTCTTGCTTAAAAATAGCATATAGATCTACTGCTAAGATAACAAATGTGGTTTTCATGAACTTCCTTATTCTGAGAAGTCTCTGTGGTCTCTTCAATCTCTTTCCTTTCATGCTGCTTGCAGTGCCAGGCTATTCAGTACATTATTTGCTTCTGTCTGCGACCTTTTTATTGTCCTGATATCTTTCCTCTCTTGAGGAAGATGGGAAAATATTACATGGTCTGTGTAAAGTCCAGACACCAGGAATTGCTGCAGGGGGCATTGAAATAGGTGGGAAGTTTCATATCAAGAAACAATGTAATAATAAATGTGAGAAGGAAAATGGTCATGAGTTTAGTCTTCATGAAATCTTATCATATTACAGAAAGCTTTCCTGGGAAGTAAATCAGATTATCTCTCTGTTCTGCTCTGCAGTATCCACTCTTCATATTTCTTTTTCATTGTATTTAGGCCTATTCTTCAAGCTTAGGTGACAGAGGTATTTTCAAAAAGGAACCTGTGCAGAGCAATGTATCCTTCATTTAGATGTTGTTGGCAAAGATCTTAATTTTAGTAAGAGCTTAAACTATTACTGCTGTCCCAAAAAAACAGTTTTATATGTTTTTCTGAATATGGAAAGCATTTGTATTGGCCGTTCTCTCATTCATTTGGTACTTGTCCATGGTGTTCCTAGGAGGGCAATTTTGTGATGGTAGTCCCAAATAGTTGTGCTGAGGGTAATTTGAAATTTCATCTCAAGTGGGGCCGAGTCTGCTGTAGAGAGGAACGGTGCCAAAATACTTGTCAAGGCTGAAGCCAGCTTTGGTTTGGGTGTGAAGACCTTGTGGCTCCGTGTTGTGTGACTTGGAGTTGGTTCAGTGTGTCCCTGAGCATCTGGTGACAGCAGAACGGCCACTGCCTCTTCCCTCATCCTCCCCAGTAAATTTACAGAGGTTACCCATGTTCCAGCCACAGTGTGGGTACAGGGGCAGTGAGGTGTCTGGAGCCAGAATCTGATGTGTGTGATATCTGCCCTGAGGAAATGAGAATGTTACATTCCACCTTGTTTCCTTGTACCTGTCTCCTGCCCTGCCTAAGGTGCAGGCTAATATGCCTCACGTAGTAAAGTACTTTAAACACCCTGAAAACCTCAAAGCCTCAGCAGATTCTCCCAGCTAACCCCTAGTTATGAGCATTATATTGAGCAATTTAGGAAACAGAAATTCACTGTACGTGACCAAACCCAACCACCAATGTTTTCCCAAAATATTCAGAAGCCAAATGCCAACTGCAGCTGCAAGCTCACGAGACCATGCTGATTGTAATGGGACCAGTGATTCTGCTGCTATGGAATGGCTTCTGTGGAGCCATAAAAGTCTCAGGCTGCCAGCTTGGAGCAAAGAGTGGCCACAAGGAGAGCCATTACATGGCTGTGTGAGAGGACTCTCTTATAGCTGCAAGCATTAGCTACTGCCTGCTATAGGAAGTGGGGGATGGGACTAGATTTTTTTGTCTGCTCCTGGATGGTGATGGTCATTTTGTGGATGAATTCAGGATGTGTCCAGGTATAAACTTTCTCAGGTTAATTCTTGATCCTCTGTATTTCTTTTAATCAGTGGTCTGCAAGACAATATTAAGATATTATTGATACGTTTTTCAGATGAGAAAAGAAGCAGGGCAGCAAATGATCCAGGAGACAGAGCAGCCTGGTTTTCAACAGAACCATCTATGAAACCTCATATTTAGCAAGCCAAAGTGCAGGTTGCAGGTAAAGATAGATGTTCCCAACCTGGGAAGCACTGACACCAAAAATAATGATAAATAGTTAATAGTTAACTGGGCTTTGGCCTTGGACGTGACATATCTGAGTAATAACAAAGGTCAGTTTGTCCCTGATATTTGGCAGGGGGTGACAATACTTGAAACAGTATTTCCAGGATTTATTTAAAATGGAATATTTAAAGGTGGATCTTGAAAAAGAGAGAATAGACACGGGAATTTTTGAAAGAGTAAAAAACTTCATGCAAAGTGAGAAATTCAGGAAAACTGCAGCTTTTTTGGTTATCAGAGGGGAAGCTGAAATTTCAGAAGAGAAAGAGATCTATTAAAGGAATTAGGAGGAATAATTAAAAACTCAGTCAGAACCTGGAGTGCCAAAAAATCAGACCCCGAACTGGTTGCAAATTTATTAAGGACAATGTTTTATTAAGCAGTGATTTTAGTTTCTTTCCTGCCACCAAAACTTCTTGTGAAAACATCTGGATGTGTTATTCTTATGGAAGCCCTACACTGAGGACTTAATTAGGAGAACTTCAGGATTAGATTTTGAGACTCAGTGTTGGAGGTGGTCAGATGAGTTGTGTGTCAGAGCCACTATTAGTATTAATCCCTCAAGTTTTTCCAACAGGGGTGTTACCTCAGGGTCCCTTAAGCATGCAGATGCTGGGAAATAGGTGTTGGTTCAGCTGATGTTCTTGGTAGGGCCTCCTGCCTCTACTGGAGGATACATAAATGGAAACAATTGAGCAATAACACTAAAATGGAACTCTGCAAATCTTCCCTAGTGAACCCAAGTGACCACCCATACCCTGGATTTCCACAGTGCCACAAATCCCTGGTTGTGAGCGAAGACCTGATGGTTTTGGCTTGACACCAACTGAAACTCCAAAGGCAGATTAACTTTTTTTTTCTCTGGGCCTTCAGATTCATTTGATCTCAAAGCAAAACATGGGAAGTTGAGGTGAACGTGAACTGCAGCGTAAAGCAAAGGAGGTTTATGCCAAACCAAATACTGCAGGGTTGTGCTTCAGATCCTGGTTCTGCTTTGCAGTAGCCAGACAAAGGTTAATGTGATACCAGCAAAGTCCAGGCAGCTGAGCAGAGTCTAATTAAAGCCATTCATTTGACAAATTGTTTTTATCTTTTATCTCAAACTTGAACTTGAACCTCAGTCGTTATTTTATTGCTGCTTTATTAAAGCCATGTTGCCCTTATTCAGTGAGGGGACTGCTGGCACTTGCTAGGACCTGCAAGAGCAGCATCAGGCTGTAGTTTCTCCTGTCCTCTCCCCATCCTGTGTGCACTGGATCATCCTTCTTGAGGAACTGTTCTGCAGACTTGGATGGGGTCCTGTTCAGATAAGGCTTAAGCCTTCAGTTCTCCTTCATAGAATCATAAAATAGTTAAGTTTGGAAAAGACCTCCAAGATCATCTAGTCTGGCCTTCAACCAAATACCACCATGCCTGCTAAACCATATTGCAAAGTGCCACATCTTTTTATTTTCTGAATGCTTCTGGGAATGGTGACTCCACCACTTCCCTGGGGAAGCTTCATGAAGCTTCCCTCCTGTTGTTGCTGCCTGACAAGTGTCTCTCCCTGTCAATCCCATCTTGTCCTCATTGGTGTGCCACATCTCCCTTGCATGGGTTGAAAAGGAAAACGACAATGAGAGGAATAATTTTGCTCCCCCTGCCTTGCACAGGGTTGGCAGGACTCGGATGCTTCACGAAGGGCAGCATCCCAAGGCAGCTGGAGAGATGGTGAAGGCAGGACCCCCACACACCTGTAAGCTAAAGCTAAAGGGCTGTAACTTCCCAGCTTGACAACCTGTGATATGGAATTGCCCATTTCTGCTTTTAAATGTTATATTTGCTGTCAGGTGGGATGTTTGAAGTAGCTACTCTGAGTCATTATTGACTAGGACTTCAGTCAAACCGGGGTGAGATTGGGCATTGGCTAGCTGCAAACTGAAAGGTTCAGAAACTTAAGATGAAGAACAAGTAGTTTGGGATTTTTTATGTAAGCTCTGTCACTGACTTTATCTATGACTTACTTATCTTTTCTGAAACAGTTATGCAGGTGGAGAAATCCACTTTTCAGCTATTTCCTCTTTTGCAAAGAGATCTGGCTTCCTCTCTGTTTTAAGGTGGAAGAGGGTGTGCCTCCTCCAGAGCTGGGATTTTGAGGCAAATCTAACTGTCCCCAGTTACTGCATCTCAGTAATGCACTCAGTTGTTACAGCCACTCACAAGACCTTCAGGGACTCAGAGCAGAGTTAATCTGCAGTACAACCCATGAAAATAAGGTGATGTGGCTGTAGGATGCCTGGTGGCACTGTGCCTCTGTCACTGTGTGATGTCTGCTGGTGTAACCCCAGCCAGGAGGATGGTGGGGACACTGCTGATGTCTCAGAACTGCTCAGCTCCTGCCTGGTGCACAGGCTGCTGCTGGAGTTGATGTGCAGAGCTACTTCAGTGCTGATGCTGCTTGTACTTAATGACCTGCCTGGTGCCCAATTCCAGCTGAAGTCTGAGAGGCCTGGAGTGAGATTGTCAAAGTGACTTTTCTCCTGCTTCTCTCACAAGTGGGGATTTGTCCCTGAAGTGCTCTCAGATCTGAGGGCCCTGAGTGCCTTTTCAATACCAATGTTCTTTAAGTCCCCTCACACACAGATAACTCTGAGTCAAAAGCATATTGTTTATGTCCTGTGAGTGAAGGAATGCTTGCAGTGAATTGAGATTCTTGACTAAAAGCTGCTGCAGTCTTGCAAATTCTATCCCAGGAATTCAGTTGTGCATTTTAGCCAAGCTCAGCAAATCAGTTCAGTCTCCCTGATCCTGCAAAGTATCCTGCTTTAGGTTTGACTTTGAATCCATTCTGCTTTCTAAAGCACATTTTCTTATGAATCTCTTCTTTGTAGTTTTGGGATTTAGATCAGAAAGACAGACTGAGTAGTGTGAGACTTCTAATAATTATTCTTTTCTGACATGAGAGATGAGTGCACGTGATTTTTGTGCCAGGATAGACAAATGCATGAACTCGTGACCTGCCTACCTGTGGACCTTCCAGGATACACTGACTGCTTTCCATAATGGATTTATTAATGAAGTATTCAATGGGAACTGAAATAATGTGGGTTTTGGGAGCAGGAAAGACTAGGTATATATATCTAATCTAATGGGTAGGGAGTGAGTTGTTAGAACTGTTCCTTATCAGTTTACCCTGGCTAAGGAAATATTCCTTAATATAGAACACTCCTTATTTAATTTTACACTAAGATATCTGGGGTTCTTTTTGTGCCTCTTGCCTGATCAGACCAGACTTCCAGAGAAAGTGTGAGTTGCAGGATTTCACTTAGAAATGTTAATCTTGGAAAGTACTGGAAAACTGTAATGAGGTTCCCCTTGACTCTTGTGTTCTCCAGGGAGAAAAGAAGTAACTTCTTGAGCCTTTCCTGATAGGGCAGGTTTTCCAGCCCTTTGATTGTGGTGGTGACCCTCTTTTGAACCCTCTCCAGTTTGTCTGCATCTTCCTTGAACTGTGGTGTGTAGAACTGGACACAGTTTTGTCCTAGACTTCATACATTTGGGGATGACTTACTTACCTTTTCTGAAATAGTTATGCAGGTGGAGAAATCCACTTTTCAGCTATTTCCTCTTTTGCTAAGTTTCTCATGAATCCAAGCTACAGTTTTCCAGTTTTCATCAATCTTTCAGATGGAAGTAGGTCTGAAAAATAATGCACAGTTGCAGAAAACTGTGAACTTTAGGAAAAATAATGATTTCTTTTTTTAAAGAATATCAGTTTTTAGAAATGAAAAGTAGATGTAACACTTAAAAAAAAAAAGGCTAAAAAAGTTACATTTCCATGAATGACTTAATGGTTTTGGATAAAATCTCTTTTTTCTTGGAGGAGAACATCTCTATCAAGCATTTTAGTAATCACTTAGTAATTGATGTTTTTCTGCTTATGCAGCCACTGGAAATGGTGCCAGTCTCTTTAGGATTCCCTTTAAAAGATATGAGAAATTTATATAATAACATAATATAGTGTAGTGGCATAATTCTATAATGTGTATTTTACATATGTCTGTTACATATAAAAACTAATGAGTACCACCCTTCCTGCTGCCATGCAGGCTATGGAAACATAGGATATTCTGGGCCTTTAGTCCTTTTTATCTTTCTGTATTTTAGGATATTAATTGCTGGGTTTGCTGTGATAGAGAATTTTTGCTCACTATAACCTTGAACCAGCTCACCCGCTCTCAAATTCCTACTCAAGCCGAATAGTAAGTATTTTTGGGAAATGAATGTGTAAGAGGATATGCAGTTTCAGCAAGGAAACTAAGAGGGATAATATTCACTCTCTCTATATATATATCTATCTATCATACTGGAATGACTCAAGTTGGACTCTAGTTAGAAGGCAGGCTCTAATACTGCTGGGAATATACACAAGGACATCCAGTAACTGGAGAGGGATGCCAAATTTTTCCATCCATAAGTTATGTAACTATGGAGCTTTAGGAAGCCTGTTCTTTGTGAATAAGGTTTGGTACTGAATTTTGATATACCTATATTTCTCAAAGGAGCTCCTCTGATTCCTCTATGTGTTGGAGACCAGTTTTTTATCCATTAAAATGAGTTGTACAGGATGGAGATTCTTTTGCTGAATTTTCGTTTTATTTCTATGCCACTCTGACTGGAACTTTACATTTTTTTACTGTCTATTTCTAAGATTTTCAGGGGGAAAAAAGGCATGTTTTCTAGCCCTTATGTAAGTAAAAAAGAGTCACCCATGGTTCATCTGCAGGCTGGGAAGGCTGGCTTTGGAGCATCTGAGAGCGGCAGGATCTCAGATGGGAGGGGTGGTCGGTAACGAAGGCATGTCAAGGCTCTAATTAATACCACCCTTTCTCTTTTGGTTGCCCTCTCCAGGAAGCTGCTGGAAGAATGCTGTGACCCTGGGCAGCTCTTTGCTATGACAAAAATGAACTCCCCAATGGGAAAGAACCTCTGGTTTGACGGGGAATTTTTATATTCTGTCACCATCGACAATGCAACTTACTCTCTCTTCCCACAGGTTAGTAACCTTGTTTTTATGGTCACTGTGAGTATTAATATACTAAGTGGTAATGTGATACCAAGGAGTATGAATAGGCTGAAGGCCTGTCAAGGAATTGAGTCTTCACTTCTCAGTACAAAACAGTTGCTTCTGCTTTTTCTACTTCCATGTCCTGAAAATTTAGTTTGTATGCATGTTAATATTTCCTTGGTCCTTTTTGGGTGTACAGATATACACAGGGGGTGAGGCTGGATCACCTGTCTTCATTCTGAAAATGCTGAGTTCTGGCTGTTTTAAGAAGGTGGCTCCTGCAGGTCAGTCAGGGATCACACAGAGCCTGATCCCTCATTTAGAATTGCTTCAGTTCAGACCTGTACAGATCCCACCTGCAGGACGTGACAGTGCTTTGTGTGAAGGCGTGCCAAGTTACTTACAAGTTAATGAAGTTTCTTGGTGACAATCAATGTGAGCCCAACAACAGAAGCCAACAACCTGACTTTGTTGATTCTTGTTGTGTTTTTGAATGTTAGAATTGTTGTTCAGCAAAGGTGTTTTGGGTTAAGTGCAGGGTGTTCGAGTGTTGGCAATTTGTAATACTGATCAAGGCTGCTTCTTGGTGGTTTTTTTTAATTAATATTATGAACTGATGTTAAATAATGAGTTTGTTATATTGAATTTTGTTTTTGGAAGGAGTGATGTTTTATGTGGATACACACTAAAAGAAAGCCAAGCAAGGATATATTAGTTGATTTATGCGTTGCTTTAATCTCTCAAATTAAAGACATGGATTTATTAAGCCTCCCAGTCAGTGCTGAGCCATTCACACTGGGCTTGTCATTTATGGCTGTTTCAGTTAAAGATGTAGCAGAGTTCTTGTTAACATCATCCTGCAAATAAATATGAAGAAACTGTGGAGGGTTTTTTAGAGGTAGTTCCCAGATCTCAGAAACAGAGTTATGACTTTGAACGAGTTCTTTTAATGGAGAAGTGTGAGAGGAAAGTGTAGTGCAGGGCAGAGGAGATGGGAACAGCCCCTTTCTGTGCTGACACATCATCTGCAGGAGTGGTTTTGCAGCTGTGTTTTGTTCAGGCTGCCAGTCTCCTGTCTTGTCCCTGGTGCCTGTTGCCATGGTCCAGACAATGGACCTCTTTCCTCCCAGCTGCTGCATCCCTGTGAGCTCAGCAAACAAGTAGGTGCTGAAACCTGCATGACACGTGGGTTTTTCCTGCAGTACAGCTGGAAAAGGGGCTGCCCAGCTGGAGTGGAATTCTGGACACTGGGAGAAAGTTTATGACGTGTTGCAGAGTCGTGGCTCTAAGTCCTTTGTTATGATTCTTGGTGTGATTTGTTGCTACAATAGTGCACCATTTATTGGAGAAAACCGAAACCCTTGGCAGAGCTGTGGACTTTGTACCACACAAAGATACAGGCAACAGCTGCTCCAAACCTGTACCTCCTTTCCAAGGTTTCAGAAAAACACCACCTGGGCTGGCACAGGGAGGTCACTGTTTTGTGATGGATTTGGGATTTTAGGTTTGATTTTCTTTGGATTAAACCCAAGCATTCTGCTTGGCCACACCTCTTTATCCTACCTCTTCTCACAGAAAAGAGCAGAATGCTGGATGGGCTCTTTCAGAGAAGTTAGAGAGAAATCATGGTCTTGGGAACTCCAGTGGTTCCCAGGCTCCCAACCTCCATCCTCAAAGTTTATCAGTTGGCTGGATCAAGAGGAAGGCTCTGGGAAGTCCTGGAGAGAGAAACTCTTGTGGGACATGAGCTATGGAATTGGGACTTAGGCTTGCCAAGCAGGCTGTGAAGAGGATGGGTAGATGCTGTTGTAAGGGTGGTGGTGGAAAAGGAAAATTTTCCTGATGTTCCAGCTGTGGAACAATGCTAGAAAGCAGCTCTGAGACTGGTGCCAGAAATGCTGTCCCTTTAATGGGTCGATGGGTGGGTTCATTTCTGACAAGGGCTACGCTCTGCTACTCCCCCTTTCCTTGCCAGTACCACTGCCACTAATTTGATGTGTTATTCCTACGTATTTTACCCAGAGGAATTTTGTAGACCTTTATCGGATGAAATCCTAGTAGACTTAAAAGCTTAGGAAGATTTATTTGCAGTAAATTTTTAAATGAAGTATTTCTCTACTTCTGCCTTTGTTTCAAGAAAAATACCTAAATTTTTCAGGCTCCCACTTTGAAGAATGGTGTCTATTAGCTTGCCAGCAACTGGCAAGCGATTTTTGTGAAGATGAATATTCCTTTCAAAAGTATCCAGAAGCTTAAAACCGCTCATAAAATACGGTGAATGCTCTGAAATGCCCAGGGGATGTAGCAGGAATGCAAAGGGCCGCAGCTAGGTTGATATAATCGACAAAATATTTCCTCCGGAATAAATAAAAACGGCTCCATCCACATCAATCTGCTGGGCTGAAGCAATTTGGAGCTTGCAGAAGATTTCTCAGTCCTGAACCAGTTACTAACTTAGAGGATAATGTAACTGAAAACGAAATAGGAAACTTGCCATATTTTGTGGCATAGAGTAAGCTGGCTATGCATCAATGGAGCCTTATACAGAAATAAGTATGTCAGAACTTAATATGTAAAATGTCACTTACTTTTGAATGGGAACAATACAGAATAGAATATTTTTTCTTCTGAGCCATCTGTATATAAAGTTCCTACAGCTGGGCCAACATTTTCTGATAGAGTGCTTTTTCAATAAAAATGCTGTTTCATGAAAATGTAAATCTAATATCAGTTCATTGGTTTTTCAATTTTTCTTTGAAGTGAAAAGGTTAAAAGGTTTTGGTGGTGTATAATATTTCATTGTATCATTTTTTTAATGTAATATTTCAGCAGTTAGTTTTTTGGGTTTTTTTTTAATCAGGTCCATTGCTAGCGTTTTATTCCTCAGACTTTGTGTGATTATATTACTCCTCCTTTTATTTTTTCAAGTTTTTGACTGGCCAAGGGGGAAAATCACAAGAGGAAAAATCTTTTGTGAGGAGATAGTCATTCAGTGTTCCATTCCAGTTTATGAGGACAAAAATTGAAGTTGCAGAGTTTTGTGTGACCTCATAATTCCAGCTGCTGGAAGTGGCTCCTCTTAGTCTACCCCTCTCTGTGCCATTTCCCCCCTGATTTCAAGAATTAATTTTTTTTTGAAGCAGAAATCAAATATTGTACAGACTGCACCATCTTTCCCATCCTGGAGAGAAACTCTGATGGCTCATTGTCAGTGCCTAAAGGTCAGGAGGAGGTGCAGCTCAGGATGTGGCTCATCAAAGATGTGCCAGCAGGCAGTGAGGGTGCCCACCTACAGCCTGCCTCCCCCCATACACTGAGCTGCACTGCCTTGGATAATGGAGTGTCATTTCAATTAAAATCAGATATTTCTTGACAGCAGCTTTGTTGTGTTACTTGCTGTGCTCTACAGCACTATTTCTCACTCTCAGTGGACAAAAATCATGGAGTATCCATTTAACTGTAGGTGTAGTTTCATCTTAACAATGAGAGGTTATTCCTATGGCTTGCCTGCCACTTTTCTAAACCTTTTCATGCACACTTGGAGTTTCAGGATTTGGCAGTGATTTTGGTATGTATGTGGGGGCACTGAGAGCTCAGAGGGGCAGGTGACCCTGCTCCAGTCAAGATCAGCATCATGGTCAGATAAATCTCTGAGTGGCCAGACTGCCATGTCTCAGGTTGGCCACTAAAACTCTTGGGAACTTACCAATGTATTTCCTCTGTTGTGGACCAACATTATACAGAACAGAGCAATGTGTGTTGGGGGGTGTTCAGGACCCCTGTCCCTGATGGGCCAGAGACATACACCCTCCTGGAGGTTTAGCCATTGAGCTCTGGTCCTCTTGTGTTGCATTGATGCATGCCAGAAGGCATGACCAGCATTTTCCACCCTTGACCACCTGACTAGAGTGGAAGAAATCAGGCTCCCATATATTCCTGCAGTAATTTTTAGATCTTCTCCACGGACACCCCCTTGTCGTGGGGGAGAAGCTTGCGTGCCCTTATGAGGTTGTGAGCTGTGCTGGCGGTG
>JAWWEE010000040.1:73044592-73178290 GCA_035221455.1 Xenops minutus
ACACACACGCACACAGCTCACACACACACACACGCACACAGCTCACACACACACACACACGCACACAGCACACACACACGCACGCACACAGCTCACACACACACGCACACAGCTCACACACACACACGCACACACACACACACGCACACAGCTCACACACACACGCACACAGCACACCCCCCCATTCCCCCCCGCCCCGCACACCGGGTCCCCCCCGCACAGCCCCGGGCCATGTGCGGGCTCACGGGGGGCGGCGGCGCCCCCTGCCGGTCGGCGCTGGCCGGGCCGCCCCCCGCGCTGCCGCTGCCGCTGCCGCTGCCGCTGCTATCGCCCGCTCCCGTCCGAGCACAGCTCCTGTCCCTTTATTAATTTCTGCTTCACACTTCCCCTCGCCTCGCCTCGCCGCTGCGGCCGTCCAAGATGCTCGCTCTCACTAGGGCATCCTTCCCAATCTGGTACCTATCAAGCTAAATGAGGCATAATTAGGAATAATTATGACATGACATGGTCTGGAATGAGAAGCAGATGGGGTTCCCCCAGGATGCCCCAGGTTGGATTTCAGGGAGGAGGGGACAGGGACAGAGAGGGGACATGGCAGTCTGTCACGGTTCCCTACCTGTTGTCACCCCCGATGGCAGGGGCTGGAGACACTGTCCCGGCCAGCAGTGTGCTGCTGCAAGACCCGTGATACGGGTCTGTCCTGCGAGACACCCCGTGTGGCCACTGTGGCTGCTCTGAAGTGCTTTTACTCACCCTCTGCTAAGAAAAGTGAAGCAGCACCTGAGTTTGGCCATGGGTGCTGTGCCTCTCACTGCTTCTTCTATGCAACATTGGTCCTAACTTGGCAGTAACATAGGGAGTTTTTCTCTAGGAAGTAGGTGGAAGAGAGACAAGTGAGGAATATTGGCTCTTTGGTACCAGAAGAAGCCTCTGGTGCTGAACTGAAGAAGCCAAGAAGGTGTTCTCGCACATCCTTTGTGTCCCCTCCGAAGGACACCCAGCTGCTCTGTGTTTTAGGGTGGGCAGTGAATGCCAACCATACTGGAAAGATGCTGGGTGCTGCTAGGAAGAGGGATATTTAAGGGAAACCTCGCCCTTTGGCTCTTCAGGGAAGATGCTCCTTTGAAAGCGGGTAAGGGAAGGGCCCCATATTTCTGGCACATTTACTTGCCTTGGTGCCTGTACAGGGACAGGAGGGAATGTGAGTTTTGACTGGAGATGTGTGGTGTGGTGGATCCACATGGATGTGTTGTGGGAGGGTAAGACTGTGAATTGTCATGTAAGCACCCATTTCTCATTGTCATCCACAAGAAAATCCAGGACTAGGGGAAGGTTTAACCACTCTCTTTTTCCATTACAATAACATGAGCTGTTGAAAGGCCTTATTTCTGGCATTTTGTTACTCTTATATTTGGGTACATCCCTCCGGGGAGAGAGCCAAACGTTAACACATAGGAGGTGGCAATATCATGGGGTGGACTTTAACACCAAGTAAAGCACTGTCTTTAGGTACCTCTTTGGCTGCCGTGCTGTCAGGAGGCACAGACAGGAGGCAAGAGGCCAGACTAGCACAGGTCTCAGATCAGGTTGTTGGGAGTCAGGACACACAGCAATACATGATCACTGTGCTGCTCTCCCTTTCACCTGCCCTTTGCCCTTCCCAGCTGTGCCCCCAGGGCAATACCTGACATTCAGACCAACTGGTTTTCTTTCACCCCTTGCTATACAACCTTGGCTGCAGGGAGACCATTCAGAGGAAGAAGTTGCTTCCAATTTTTTTCAGCATAAATCTTGCTTGTTACTGAGAGATGTTTTTCACTTAGTCTTTAAAGCAGCCATTCTTTAAGAGTTGCCCCTGTGCCTAGTTACCATAATTATAGATTTGGTGTTCCCAGAAAAAAGCCTTTTTATTACCAAATGAAGGCAAAGCAGGATTTTCTTAAGAATGTTATGGGAGACGGATAGGTGCACCCAGGAGTATTCAGGAGCTGCAGGCTAGTTCTGTTTGGATATATGGTCATTCCATGTCTGCTTCCGTTCAGCTGGGGTTGCTTGTGGCATCTCCAGTACCTGACATGGTTGAATTCAGCCTGCTAACCACTATTCTTGCCTCCTTGGGGTAATTAGCTAGCACTGGGTCTTCTTGCTTGTTGCAAGGTTTCTGCCATGTCTCATATGTTAATGAACAGCCCGGTTCAACAGTGGATTTGCAGAATAATTCCTCCTAAGGAGCTATCTTTGTGCTGTGATAGTGCTGGCTATAGGTTTTTAATTTGGTAGGGCTTGGAAGCTCTGGATTTACCAAAGTTGATGGAATTCTTGTCATTTTTCCTGGTGAGTGGGAATGAAAAGCAGTATTTCTGATTTTTCCTCTACAGGGAATTTTCAAAATGAAACTGAAGAATCACTTCTGGAAAATCAGTCTTGTCATCTCAGAGTTCTTTAAAAGTGCCGTGCTGTTAACACCTTTTCATGCCAGAACAGTTGAAATATCTATTATTCTTATTTCATTTTCAAAACCACTAAAAGCAGGATTTTTCTTAGTATCTCTTGAAACACCTTTTTTAGAATAGCTGCTTCTGGTTTTTTATAGCAAAATATTTTAACACACTGATAGAAAGGGAAGGTGGGTACATC
This sequence comes from Xenops minutus, assembly GCA_035221455.1. Classification (NCBI taxonomy): domain Eukaryota; kingdom Metazoa; phylum Chordata; class Aves; order Passeriformes; family Furnariidae; genus Xenops; species Xenops minutus. The sequence goes on from JAWWEE010000040.1 coordinate 73,047,230, forward strand.
TTGTTCAACTTTTCTCATAGAAAAGTTAAGCATTTAAGCACAGCTTGTTGTTTGGGGTCCTTACATGGTCAGGGAGAGAAACATCAATCAACAGCATGCTCCAGTGAGGTCATACTGTAACTTGAGCAAGAAGAGATATAACTCTATCTCGCAGAGCACTGCCCACTTCTTGTTTGTTTTGTGATCAGACCCACTGTATTGCCCTGTGAATGTTTTTGTTTCTCCCCTTTTGATATAGAGGGAACCTAAATGAATACTTTTGCCCAGATGCCTAATTGTTAGAAAGCTAAAGTTAATATGATGAATTTTACCTCACAGTTCTAGTTCAAATTTGAAAAAGGGAATGACATTTATGTCATTTGGACATTTTTGAGAATGTCCTTATTGGTGATTGCAGTCACCAGTATGCTCCATACCCCTTGAGTATGCATAACTGAAGCTTGGCTACTTAAAGAGATACTTCTTGGCTTCCTGGAGAGATATTGCTCATGAGCATAATGCTCTTGTTTGCTTATACACTGTGACACAGGCTGTGTTCACACACACTGATTGTGCCCCCCTTGGGCATCCTAGATAGCACTTTTTGTGTGATGGCATTTTTCATCATGTCCAGTTTTAAGAACTATCTTCATCAACAAGACAAACTGGGGAACATTTTATGCTAGAATCATTCTAAGAATAGAAGTCTGCTGGATATCTGTTCAAGATGCCTCCTGGGTTTATTGCCTTGTGGGCTCTTGGATCCTTTCTTGGAAGTATAGGTAGACACTCTCTTTGAAGCAGATCAAACTGGAAGACTCCCCTGTGCTGGCTGATTCATGTAGCCCCACAGGTTATAGACTTGTAGCAGTATATGTACCTTGAAATTGCCCAGTGTGGGATTCTGGCAAGCTTTCTACAGATGACTGTACTACAGTTTGTAGTAACTGAGACAGAGTTGGGTCAAGTCATATGAATGGTGGTTATGGAATGGAAATAATCTCACCTTCCCTGGACTGCTGGACATCTAAGGGTCAGCATCTGTAATTTAGATACAAATCAGATTCAGAAAAGATATGTGTCCCTAAGGTTACATTCTCATGTGATCTATAGATGCCACCACATAAGTTAGTTAAAGAAGGCTGATGAGATGTCTACCTCTCTTAGAAACAATTTTTTCCTATTTTTAATAAATTCCTTTATCTGCATTTTGAGTTTTCTGAATATTTTTATAGATATGATCTACTCTCAACTCTCTCATTCCAGTTTGGGCTAAGCAAGCATCTACTCTAGTTCCTCTTGATTCTGTCCAGGAGTTGTTTCTAACATAGAGAGGTGATGGGGCAGCTAAGCCCAGATGATAGGAATTATTGTCTTTGCTGTTGTCTCAGTTTATGTGCTACAGGCTGACCCTGGTGAACAATAGATAATGCAAACTACCTCCCCTTTCTCTGTACCTTTTCCATGTTTTGGCACCTACAAGCTGATAGAGGGACATGGCTCTGCTTGGAAAAGTTGAGAGAAAGCACAGCATTAACCATTCACTAATCAGCTAATGTAGAGACTTCTGGTTACTGACCATTCCCACAGTGGTTTCGTTCTCTCTTCATCATCCTCAGTCCCAGCAGCTGGTAGGATGTGTACCAGTAAGGATATTTGCTGTTCAGCATATGGCTGAGTTTCGCCTTGAGACCTCAGTTCTGTCAGCAGTTTAAAGATTAAATGCCACCTCTCTAAGTGAGTGTCAGAATCACCACAAAAATCACTGAGAGGTAAGACACAGTCCCTTAGGAACATCTCACTGATCCTCTCATGGTTCCCAAGAAGCAGGTGGTACTGAATGCATGACTGTCTATTTCACCAGATTAGTTGATTTAGTTATACATCCCTTGGGCTTTTTGTGGGGGGAAATTTGTATCCTTGGAAGATGCAAAAGTCAAATAAAAGCTACTCCAAACCATACCAAACAGCATTACTCATTTCAGCAAAATGCAGTTGTCCCCTGGGTCTGGAAAAGAGCTATTTCTGTTGGTCCTGCTGAAACCAGCCCAGTTCCACTGTCCCCAGTGGAACTGCATGCTATGCATCTTGATTATTGCTGCTGGCATTCAGCATGGGGTCTAAAAGCTGTTATGCTGGAGAAAGACCTTGAGGCTTTATCAAAGCTAGATGATTCCATGATTCTATGATCTAGATTCTATGATCCTAGATCCAGATTCAGAGGGTCTGTGATCGCAGTGTCCCCCCAGCCAGCAGGTAAATGGCCGTGTCTACACACCCCTTGAGAACTGTTGACAAATGCTGTGCATATTGTGTGACTGATGCTTTCCCAAGGAAACATTCTCTTTTCCCTTTATTTGCTTTATCTCCCCCACCTCCAACTCCATGTTTTCTAAAGCATCTCTTGTTTTCTGATATTCAGCTGTGAAGATGAAAGGTAGCTTATTCTGACTGTGAAGGCATGGAGACAGCAGTCATACTACCAGGACAGTGTTCATGGGCATTTTCTCCAAGGAAAAACGTGGAGAATATTTTTTTTTTAATCTCTTTTAATTTCCTGGGAGGAAATGCAATGAATGGTTAGACCTGACTGGTATCCAGCATAGGTAGTCATTTTGGTAGGAATTAAGGAGTCAGCTTCAGCTGATCTTTTCTCACACATATGCAAAGCCCTCTGGTGGTCACCAAACATTTTGTTTTCATTTTTGTGTTTTATCCAAACATATATGGCCATTAGTAAGACTTATTTTGTGTGTGTTTTTACGGGGGAATTTTACAAATGTTGGGTGTTTTTACAGGGGAATTTTACAAATGTTGGTGTAACATTTTAAAAATAGTTTTCCCACACATTTTCATCAGTTCTTTCTATTAAAAATCGTATTGTTCAGTGACCCAGTAATGTTTACTTGGAAAATTGACTTGGCCTGAGAAGTGCCATATATATTCTGCAGGCAATGGAAACTGTTGCTGTGCAGTTAAAGAAAATTCTGGGAGTGTTTTTGATTTAGAATTAATGCCAATTTATCAAGTACTGAAACTTTGACTTAGCCATAACACTTTCTTTTAAACCTCCATCTCAGAAGCAGATTTTTAGCAGCTCTCCAAGAGTGGCTGATTCTCTGGACTAGAATAAGGAAAGTGGTGAAAGAAGGAGAGGAAGGACATGTGAAAAGCACACCCAGGAGATCTTAAAAACCTATTCCCAGGAAGTTCAGATAAACCTCTACCTTCTAATCTTTGGGGGGCAAGGCAGCCATGTAGACCCTTTGGGGTGCTGTCAATGAGCTCCTTGCTAGGTGGTTGCAGGACAGATTATCAGTGATGCAATGTGTCCAAGGCCAGCCAAAGATCAGCTAGAGAGGAAAACTTGCTGCAAAGCTGGGGTCAACCCAGTGGTCCTACTATCAGGTTGAGAACTGTATCAGATTTGGATTGCTTGTTTTCTGGATAGGCACCACCCCAATCTGATTACTGAAATGCTGTCAATTTGCACACAAGTGGATAAAAGAATTATCGCAGTCACTTATGAAATTTTACTTTGGCAGATAGTTTGTATAAATTTTCTCATGATATGGGTTGAGCCTTCATCTTTCTGCTGAGCTGAGTAGAAACTGTAGAAGTCAGGAAGAGACTTGGGAGCAAGGCTGTTCTTAGGTCACTATCCTGATTGTAGTATAAGTCATTTCTCAGCTACAATTCTCTTCTATATTGAACAGCAATAATAGCCATTACCTGCCCTGCTGGGTTGCTGAGAAAATTGAATAGTTAATCAATTTGATAATGGTATGATACTGCAAGGCAAGCAGATTTGGGCCCGATCTTGCTTTGGGGAAGAGATATGAGTGATACAGTGGATGACATTAGAATCCTGTCTGTGACATAGTGCAGAGGTGATGGACTTCATGGCCCTTCTGTGATCCAATAATTTGTATCAAGCAAGAGAGTTAGTTCCCTTCTTATCAAAGGTTTGTTAGCATTTTCACAATGATATGGCTTAGTTTGAACCAATGACCTTGCATTTCTTTAGTCTCCTAAGCCAGCCCCTGATATATGCTAAAAAAAGGTTCTTTCTTTTCTGATCTCAAAGAGAATAAAAATCAAATCCCTACAGAACAAAGAACTTTGAAGCTCTACAGAGCAGTGGGAAGCCAAGTCAAGCCATTGGACAGCATGAGAACTTTGAAAGTCTAGATTAAATTGCCAACTTGCTGAACAACCCTCCTGAAGAGAAGAGATGTCGCCTTTCACTCAGAAGTGGAAACTTCTCTGTGTGTGCATGCACGTGTAAGGGAGGCAGGCAAGAAGGGGGAGGAACAAGGCTGGTGTAGCAACACAGTCTCTATCAGGAGCTGAGTGCACCTGGTTAAGTGGCAACTGAGATTGTCTGTGTTGACTTATGAGATGCAGAAGAGGTTTACCCAAGTCCTCTAGCAGGTAACTAGCTTACCTGACTGCCCATTTTCTCAGGCAACAGCTCACTGTTCTTCCTTTAGATTTGTGGGGTGGTAAGAGACACAGGAGGAAAGAGGGTTTTTTTCTCCAGTGTAATAATAAGATTGCATTGTTTCTGTTGAACACTGGAAAAAAAAATGAAAAAAATTCTCCATAGCTCTCTCTACAATAGGAAAAATCTTGAGTTCCTCTGTTGGCTGAAATAAGAGCCTAGTGAGCCACTGAGCTTTTCATGGAGTCTGTAGAAGTACTGTGATTTGCATCCTTCAGGAACATTGGGTTATATTTGGAGATAGTAGCTTTGTCCCCAGAATGTATGTTCCTTTCCCATGAATGAAAACTTGAGGATCCAACTCAAGAAAAAAGTTCCATTCCCTTCCTCTCTTCCCCCATAGCAAGGCATAATTTCATTTTCTCACAGTGATGAGAAAATCTGGGTACCTACCTTTAAATTGGTCTCTGTCCCCTTTAGGTCTGCTCTCTTCTTCCAGTTGCTGTGGGGCCAAGGGCTGCTGGAACAACTATAATGCGGTGAGCCTGGCTCCCACCAGGCAGGCAGAGCCCCTTTGTGTTCAATAAACTATGCAACAGCCTTAAGCCATTACACTGTGACTGCTATTCTTATTGTGTGACATTGAGGTCAACACTTAACTCTATTCACATATGTGTATCTGTAGGTCAGAGACTTTCCACTGTGCCTTTTGTGACCGGACTTGCCTATCTCGCATTGGCCTATTTAGCCACCAGCGTGCTTGTAGCAAGCGTGGGTAGAGCCCTTGTAAATCTTCGTTCGCGAAGCCTAGCCATGATGAATTTTTAGATGCTCTGAGTAAGCATGATGTAACCACAGGAGTAGCTTGGGGTGTAACTCAAAACCATGTGAGAGAAATGTGAACTAATACTCATCTGCTTTTGAGTTACAGAATAGAACAAGCCCCAGTTTCAAATGGTTTTTGAAATATTTTTTTCACTCCTTCCTGTCTTTTTCTTCCTTGGAGTTTCAAAAACAAATTTTAGACTACCTTTAGCATTTGAGGGGGAAAACCCCTCACCCCAATGTTTAATTGTTTATGCAAATAATTGATTTTTGTTGCTTATTGGCTAAAGCTTATAGCAAGGAAGAACTGAGGTAAATTTCTGAGGTCTTCTTTCTCCATCCCAAAGGGTTAAGAAAAATAGTTCCATTTAACTTTTCACTCTGCCATGCAAAGTATTGGTTTAGAGGGTAGAGCAGTGAATACATTTCAAATGTTTAAACTTCAACTTGTTAACTTGGCAAAATAAGTCATTGCAAAATATTGTTATTTCATTGTATTTCACCTGAAGCAGTTAGACACATTTGGTACCAATAAATTATGTCAAATTACTAAAGTATGATTCTTCAGCTGATCAAACCCCTTCTAGAGCTTCACCTGCAGAATGCTGTCAGCTAGAAGAGTGGCTTGTATTGAGCTTCTCATGAACAGTCATCAGAAATTATGCTGGAGAAATACAAAGGGAAAAACTGCAAGGCAAGGGAAAGGTGACGTCTGTTTCTGGATACCTTGTGACCTGGAGAAAGGTGATATTTTTCAAATCACATATATAATATAAATATTTATTTGAAGTTTAAATTCTTATCCTTAATGTAAAGGCAGGGGATAAGTTAATTGCTCTGATTGCAACTGTGAGATGGAGACATTTTCTGGTTTTCCTGAATGGTGTATTGGGTAATAGTGAATTACTTTATGACCATGCTGTGTGATCTGTGGTTTTCATTCAGGGTGCCTGTTAGATTCTGGCAACATGTTTATTTTTGATTGGTTGCTTGCAACATTCTTTATTTGAACAGAGATTGTAGTGTCCTTCTCTGGTGCAGCTACTGGTGCTGTTTCAAAGCAAATTCCCTGATCTTAGAGTTATAGCCCACAGCTTGTAGAATAAGTTGCAATTAGATCAGGGGAATAATTCAGATTTGGAAAGGGAGTTTGGTGTAGATTCTGCAGGCTTTTATCCCTTATTGCATGCTGAAAATAACAGGAAAACCATTCTCATCCTGAGGAAGAAAATGAGTGGTTTGAGCAGAAGGTGAAGCCTGGGAGCAGCCCGTTCTGGGAAGGGTTATGTGGGAGCACAGCTGCTCTGCAGATGCAGGATGGAATGTGAAGCTACAGCTGTGTAAAGAACATGAACCCCTGTCAGAGGACACTGTTACCTTGCTAAGCCAATGCTCTGTGTCGTTGGACTGATTTTTAGACCCAGGTGATGCAGAAATTGTGTGTAAAATGGGAAACCACCTGAAGCAAGACAGGCTAGGATCTGATGGACTGCAGTGCTGTCACAAGTTATTGCCTTTGGAGTGATTGCCTTTGGTGTCGACTTTGGGAGTGCTCTGTTAATTTTTTGCTAGCAATCTAGCTTAGAGAAGTCCTCTACTCTCAGCAATGCTCTGTATTTAGTAACTGCTTGGAGAAATACATTGAAATACTGGCCACTGTATGTGTCCTGATATTTTTTCCTTGGCATCTTGGATAGGGCCAGGAAGTGCCTGTAGACCTAATGTTTATTGAGCAGCTTTTATATCTATTTCCATTAATTCTGCTGTCTAAATAGTACCTTCCTGACTGTGTTTGAGTTGTATTTAATCAGGATTTGGCAGAATGTCTTGGTGCTGTCCCTTTTCTTCCTTTTTTTTTCCCCCTCCTTTATTCCCAGCCACCTCCCTCCCCCCCTCCCCATGCATACTGTCATGCAAACTCTGTTCTTGATTGGGGCTACATTTATTTATTCAAACTGAAAATGTAATAAGCGTTAATTATTGCAAACAAGGAAAACATAGTAGATACTAACAGGTGAAGAGTTAGTTAAATACTGTAAAGTAACACTTGTGTGTTAGGAAAGCCACTAATAAGAGATCTTTTGAACTATTTAAGCAATTTTATCTAATAGTGCCTTTTGTAAAATGGGGGATGAAATATTGTCTATAGAGACCTGAGAAACTGCCCTTATGGAGCATGAGTCTTCCCTTTGGTCCTGGATAATCTCTAGCCATTGGCATCAGGGTGACTGAAATAAAAAATGTGGCTTAATAGTTAGTTAAATGAAACTCCAGCCCTCACTTTGATTCCATACTGGCTAATTAAAAACCATGGAATTGGGCCATTTTGTGCAGCCTGTCAGCAAACTGGAATAGGCCATCATCTGTTCTAGCTGGTCAGTTAAACAAAAGCCACAGTCCATCTGCAACTGCTCCGAAGAGATGAGATGCAAACATGCCTGATGGTGAAAATCAAAATTATGCTTAAAAGACTGAGATGGAATGTGTATAGTTTGAAATAATTAACTAAAGAATGGGAAACATGCCCTGGTTGAAGTGATTTGAGACAGACCAAGGAGTTGCTTTCTATCCCTGTTGGTCATCACTGGGTGTGGACCTTGGTCCCTCTGGACTTGCAGAAGTGTCTTCAGCCAAGCTGCTCAGCCAGGCTGTCTTGGTGAGCCTAATTTTTCTGGAGTTTATCTGCAATAATGCACATGCCAAATTGGCTTTATCTCAGTCAGTGCAAACACATAAATAGATGCTGACCTTTCCAAATGTAACAGCAAGGAAGGGAAGGGCTGGATTTGGCTGCAAAGTGTCAGTTTGGCCCGCAGGCAGAGAAAGAGGAACGGCTGCCCTAACTCGACCTTTGTGTTTCAAATGTAAAGTGACTGAGCATCCATCACTCTCTTTCCTAGGTAACACAGGAGTTGATCCAGTTCCTATGCCAGACAATCCCTTATGCCCCTGTGCCTTCAGAAACACACCCCACAAATCAATCCCACTTCTGTTTAGGACTTTGGGCATAGGTGTGTGTGGAAGAGCAATTGTGGTCCAGTTTCTGTGCTGTTATGGATACTGAGCAGGACAAAAAGCAGTATAAAATCCTGTGAGACTATTGTGCAACCACCTGAGACTGAAGGAACATGGCATATTTTCAAGGGGATAATTCAACCACGAGGGTGTTGCAACTTGGTTTGATTTTTATATTTGGAAAATGCTTCAAAGATCTTATTTCATCCCTGTTGGTACTCGGGCTGGTAAAATGGAAGCCTATGCAGCGAGCAGCTGCTGGCTGGAAAGTGGCCATGGAAGGGCTGGAGACATGGATGAGGCTGAGCAACGTGGCAGTGGTGCTGTCCCAGGGAGGGAGGGAGGGAAGGGGCACTGTGGAAGGACAGAGGCAGGGAGGATTTCATGGCACAGTGGATGCTTGCACACATTTCTCCTCATCAGCTACACAACTGAAACGTTCTACCTCAAGTAACATTCTGACAGTACCTAGAAGTCACAACTGCAGATGGTGTGCCGTGGGACTGTAAAGTGCAGAGCAGAAAGAACTTCAAGAGGAAGTGGGCAGCGAAGGCAAAGATGGACAGAGAGGCTCTACTGCTGCCCTGAGAATTTTATGGGCTTTTTAGTCAACATTCATCTGCTTTATGGGGATGTAAAACTGCTGCTTTAGAAGCAATAACTGTTGCAAGCAAAAGAATAATTAAAGGAAGTGGTCACAGATGAGAAGCTACAGGAACAGCAGATTTCTGATGACTATGAGTAACCACAGGGCATATGAGCTGGCTGAGGGTATCAAAATAGAAATAAGAGCGGGTTCTAGTCTGCCCAAAGTCAACACAGGTTTGTTTGGTTAGCTTTATTGTTGTTTTAACTGATAAGATACTAAAAGGAGATTGTTTCTCCACGTAGGGGTTTTTCTGGCAGTGAACTCGTTTCTTTACCAAGACTTCCACCTACAGGTGCAGGGAGACCTTTGCTGCTTGAGTAAGCTTTATCCTTTGTATCCTGGCCACTTGTTGGCCTTTCATATTATTTACAAATTTTATTATTAAAATTCATCTTCTTGAGTTTAAAGGCATTTTACTACATATAGGACTATATATTTGAATTATTCAGTGATCAGAGCACATTACATTAATTTTCTGTATGCAATAGTTAGCTTTTTTTTTAGTGAGATACTTCTTAAACTAAGCTTGATACCAGTACTGGCTTATTTGAGGCTTGGGTTTAGTTCTGTTTCATACCTGGCTCTTACCACCTGGCAGAAGAATGAGTAGGAATTGATGGAATATTACATACTTCTGTTTTTCATACAGTTGTTTGGTCTCCTGATATAGCTCCTGTAAATTTTACTGGAGTGTGACAGGATATCAGATTATGTTCAGAAGGTGTTTCATCTGTAGCAAAGACAGAGCCCCACTCTTCTCCCACGTGTTCCTAAATATAGGTGGAAGTGTGGCTTAGTGGATTCTGCGGGCTTGGAGAAAGTCAGGGAAGGTTATGCCACTGCAGAAGCTATTAAGAAGGGATAGCACAGTTACAAATCTTGTAGGAGCATTGAATAGTGACTTTCAAGAGATCCTTTATGTCTTCTTGCTTAGGGGGGAGTGTAAGCCCAGCTTTATATTTAATGAGAACTCCGCTGCATTACAGTTCAGGAATTGGCTTATGTAGCCAGGCATGGTTGATTTAGAACCCTTATAACCTGATATGGCATGGAGGGGAAGGGCTGGGGTTCTCTTCTAGAGTAACTTTTATCATCAGAATGATTCCCATGAGGCAGACATTGGCTTCCAAATGACAATTTGGACATTGGATTTTTTTCCATCACAATGTCTCAGACAAATCCTATGATACTGGATGTGCAGGTTGCTCAGATCAAGAATCCATGCTGTTTTTTCCTTCTTTACCTACAGAGTTTATGCTTTCTTAGAGTCTTTTAGGAGAAATTTGACAATTAAATCTATGCTGCAGATTGTCTACTGGTCAGTAACTACTAATCTGAGTGACTTTGGTGTGTGGTGGCTTAAGAGTTCGTCTTGTAGTATTGGAGATAACAAGGTAGTGGTGTCTTTACAGCTAAAATGAGCAAAAATATGACATTTAATACCATTGTGAATCTGGATTTATGTAGCATAACTGTGGACCCCAAATGCAGAAAGAAATAGATCTTTCCAGTGAAAGATATTGGATCCATATGATCATTTGTTCAGGAGGAAATTACCCACATTTTATAACAAATATTAACTTTGTGAGACTGAAGTGTTTTTTAGGAGCTCCCAAGTCACATAGATGCCTTTGGGTGCCTTCATTCTCTGGCATGGCAATTGTGTGATAGGTGAAGAGCAAAAGTTACATGTGATGTAATTTGATGATGTAACACATGATGTTACATGCAGATTTTCCCTTTGCCCCTTTTGTTTTTATTAGGAAGTTCTCTTTATGAGTAAATTACCCATTTCAGTGTGAAGGAGGAAAGGTTGTCATCTAATTATCTTGTTGTGAACTGGTTCTTTCAAGTCAGGTGCCTTAATAGTAGGGTACCACCCCTGTCTGCCTTAACAGTAGGGTAGCACCCCTGTCCACATAGTGCTGCCCCAACTTCCCAGCACAAGGTCTATATGGCCAGGTGTGAACAAATGAAGACCATAATTCCTCACATGCTGTGATTGAAAAGTGTGGGATTAGAGGGTTTGTTTTAAGACATGGTCTAGATTCACAGAGCAAGTTAAGCACAGATGTATTGCAGTGAAATGTGTTGCTGCCTTGTGTGAGGGCTATCCCATGCCTCATGATGGGGCTATCTAGTGAGTCATTCAGTTGGATAGGGATCAATGTACTATGTAATGATGATTGACCAATTTCTCCTGTGTATTACATCTCCTTACTTACAGTTTTATGGGGTGTGACCAAAGTGTTTGCAACCTATTAAGTCCCATGGTAATGAGGTTTCCCTACAGGGACTAAAAGGCAGAAGTCAGTATAGTGAAGGTGATCGTGGTGACAGTGACATTAGTACAGCCCCTGGTGGTGTGCAGGGGCAGGCAGCTCCCTGGAGATCCCTCCTCGCTCATCTTTGCTGTATCACCTCACTGATTCTGTTCTGTCTGGTTATAAATGCACCCTAGCTAGCTGCAGATACATGCTGGGGAATGTTGAGCAGCCACATGGGGTGACTCAGAGTGTCATGGAATCATTACTGTTGGAAAAGACCTCCACGATGATTGAATCCAACCTTTGACTGACCACCACCTTGTCAACTAATCCATAGCACTACGTGCCACATCTGCTCATTCCTTGAATACTTCCAGGGATGGTGACTCCACCATCTCCCTGGGCAGCCCATTCTGATGCTTAAACCACCCTTTCCATGAAAACATTCATCCTGATGTCCAACCTGAACCTCCCCTGCCACAGCTTGAGGCCATTTCCTCTTGGACTGTTGCTTGTTGCCTGGGAGAAGAGGCCAACCCCCTCCTGGCTCCCACCTCCTTAAGTGGACGTTTGTTAGCTCCATCCTCTATCTGCTGTCCTTGGACAAGAAGCTCCAGCTACAAGAGAAAAAGCTTCCACTGTAGCCCCTTCACTGAACAACACCAAAGCAAAATTAACACCTGTTTTCACACAGTTCCCTTTGCACTCAGAAGGCTGCAAGAAGAAATGCATTGAATCACACCATGTAATCCAGAGGTACAGCACTATTTCTGATTTTACTTTTAAAAAGTCAGGCTTTTAGGGGAAAAAGCCTTGCACCTTCCCAGGGGGACTTGCCACACCAAAACACAGGGGCACTGTCAGTTTATTCTGGTGGTGCCACAGCGAAACCTGTGCCAAGTCATTGTCTGGAGGGGATGCTCAGAGGTCACAGCCCTCTTGGATATTCACCTTGGCAGACAACTCTACCTGGGCTGTGTCAGACATCACAGAATGGTTTGTTTTGGAAGGCACCTGAAAGATCATTTAGTTCAAACCCTCCTGCCATGGGCAGGGACACCTTTCACTAGACCAGGTTGTTCAAAGCCCCATCCAGCCTGGCCTTGAACACTTCCAGGGATGGGGCAGCCACAGCTTCTCTGGGTATTGTGTTCCAGGGTCTACCACCCTCACATTGAAAAATTTCTTTATCATACCTTATCTAAATCTACTCTATTTCAGGGTTTTTTTGGGTATATTTATCTAATAATTTTTTACAGCTTTCAGTAATGGAAATTCCATGGCCCACTACACAGGCTACTCCAATACAGTGCTGCCCTTATGAATAAGATACATCTCCTGATATCTAACTTGAAATTTCCCCTTGGCTATAGTATAAGAGATGTTCTTTTCTTATCTTTTTTCACATATGACTACTATCAAGACTCCCCACAGTCTTTTTCTCTAGGCTGAACAACCACAAGTCTTTTAATAAAACAGTTTTTTCTAAACTTCTGAACAATTTTCTTTCTCTGATGCTCTGTAAGGAAGATATATGACAATTAGCTATGTGGTGCCCTCCGAAATGTATCTTCAGACTTTCCCTTTGGAGATGGCATCAATGCCATATCCTCTAAAAGGCAGAGCTTAATGTTGCCTTTCTGCTTGAACAAGCTGGTATTTAAAGTTGCTGGTTATTCCTGTATCCATCCCATAGGAATGAAATGGGAATTTGTTGTGTATTCTGCTTTTTAGGCTGGCTAACATATCTATAGGCTAATTCATTAATAGGCTTTCCTTCATCCAGACCATCTCCAGCTTTTTCCTTGATCTAAAATTTACTGTGTTGTCTCACTTCCCTTCCCTTGCAGCAGGGCTTGGAATATGCACAGTGTAGCTTGTCACTCAGAAGCAATGCTGCAAGTGTGGGTGTAGGATCCATAGGAGACAGTTTAGGTAAAAGGAGACAATAAATGCAAAGGCTACACAGATCAGTTCTGTGATCCAGTATTATGCCAGAAGAAATGAGAAAGTCAAAGATAAATAATCCTTGGTTATGAGTATGATGCTCTTTATAACAATTCCCTCAAGCACTTTACAGTCATTCACATTCAATGTATGGTGTTGCTGCACAGCTAAATCTATGCCTCAAAATCTCTGGAGATGATTAAAATGAGGGTTTCTGCATGGGGAGTTTGTGGAGAAGAAATACTGCAAAACCCCTTTTTCTCACGAAATAGACAGGTAGAGATGCTGAATCACTGTTCCTTTTGCTTCATGGAGAAAAATTTGGAAGATACCTAGAGAGCCCCCATGGTGTTTGGGACAGTATATGAATATAGCAGAGAGGAGCTCTCTTCCACCCTGTGGCATTGAGCAAGGTTTTTGAAAACTGGCTGTCTCCTTTCAGCTCACCAGCATGGCTTTCCTGGTTTCAGTCCTCCTGGATGTTCTGTGCATCCAATTCCCCAGTTTTGGGTCTGTCTCCCAAGGGATCCCCAGGGCTGGCATCCCCTCATCCTAGCATGGCTGTGGTCAGCACAGTGCTTGCATTCATCTCTTCAAGGTGGTCACTAAGCAGGGAAATGTGGGTGCACTGAAAGAACCTGTGGTGAAGAAACAAGTAACAAGGTCTGTGGTGAAATAGGTGAAGTGAAGCCTCGTTACACCCAAGTCAATAGCAGGGTTCCCATTGACTTGAGCTGAGTGTCGTTCTGCTAAGGACACATAATTTTAGTGTTGTGACTCTTAACTAACAAAGAATAGGGGTTTTTCCTAGTTTCTCAGCTTTTATTAGTTACTGTTCCCATGTAGTGAATGAGTTATCTTCATCTACTCTGACAGAAATACTTAATTATACCTCTTAAGACAGACCCTGAGTGAAAAGGCAAGGCAAATTTGAAACAGCCACTCAGAGAAGATGATCCAATGGAAGAAGTGTGTAAGCATGTGTCCTGGTTTCCTGATGGAGTAATAGGAACATTGTTTTCTGCAAGTTTTTCTTGAGAGAAGATCAGGTACTATCATCTTCAGGTATGAAGTTACCCCAAATTGTCATCAAGGTGCCTGGATAGTCTGTGTGTTTTGCTAATTTCAAACTGAGTGTCTGGTTGCTTGAGAATAGACCACCTGAGACACGAAGTTGTAGAGAAAACCTATATAGTGATAATCAGCAATGGTGATTTTAAAGTTTGATATGTGCCCCCATGGAACACTTGTAAGGCTGAATACTTTCCTGAAACCTGCCATTTCGAGTAACATAAAAAATAAATCGTTTTCCCAGCGTAGATCAGAGACTTGCTTTTTGTGATTTCAAAAGGTATTTATTCTTTAGAGATGAAAAACATAGAGGCAAAGTCAGAAAGTGTTTGGGGTGGTTCTACTCCAGTGGAAATTAGATTCTTCCTTCTTGCTTCATTATTAGCATTTTGATCCTGAGAGGAGCATAGATGTGGAACTCCTCATTCACAGTAATTAACTATGCAAGATATAATATCTGGGTTTATTCTTTTAAATATAAGCTTTCAGCCCTTCTTTCCATTTTTCCTGTACTCTGAAGTTGATATGGCAATTACCTCCATGCAATATTACTCTTGCTAACCATGTAAATTTGGTTTTCACACTGATTTGGTTTGTAAAATGCATGTTAATAACTATATCCCTGCTATCCTTTTTCTTTTCTTTCCCCTCCTTGAGTATTGCTGGGTCTGTGCTTTATGTAGTGTTACACTTGATTCTCTTTGCCAGCTTTTGTTGAAGGTAATACTTGCCAAGGGTAAGGTGACCTGAGAGGCCACCTTGACCAGGCAGGGACATTAATGGGGTGGCTGTTACCCACTCTGGTTTGGTGATTCCAGCAAAGTGCTGGGGGGAGCTGGAGTGAAGGGGATTTAGTGTAACAGGCTGTCTGGAAGTAGCTCCATCAAGACATTTAGCTTGAAGTTATTTACAGAAACATGAGCTTGCAAAAATGTCACTATTTTCACTTAACAGAGCCAATTCTTTCATATCCCCAAGGTTTATCTCCCCACTGAAGAACCCATATTTTTGTTCCTTCAGAGCACCTTCAGCTACAGGAAAGCAAGTGGGATTGTGTGTTGCCTTACTCCTAACTAGCATCAGCAGCTTAATTGGGCTTTTATCATACAGTTGTCGTGGGTTAATATTTTACATGACTGCCAGCCTGCCTTCTCCATGGAGCTGACAATATACAAGGCCAAATCAAACCAGAGCTGCTAAGAGACCTAGCAGAGGGTTTGATTTCAGAAGCTACATGTTCTCATAATAGGCACTTTGTCTTTAAGTCTGTAAGAGCAAAACTCTGGCTTGTCATCTGGGACAGGATCTTTCTGTGCCTAAGCTGGAATGTGAGCTGGTGTCTTGACTGATGAGGCAAAAGTGTAAAACCACAGTAAATGCACCACTTGTTGATAGCAGCAGGTATTCTGATAATACAGAAGTAAAGTGCAATAGTACATTCACTGTATTAAAGGTGTATTTGTGATTAATCCTGGTAGGGTTAGGAGGATGAGAGGAAAACAGTATTTTTTTCAAAACTCCCTCATTACAGTGTACTTCTGTGTTGGCTCTTGTCAAAAACATCTGCTACCCACAGCATCCCTTTGGGGCAGGGTCCCCTTCTCTCATGGAGAATGATGACAGCTCCTCGATCTGCTGCTTCCCTTCCTTATCCTGCTTTTCTCCCTGCATTTTTGGCTCTGAGATCTCCCCTGTGTAGTCTCTGGGCCACCCCACCTACCGCTGCTATTCTTCAATCTTTTTTAGCATCTCTTTCTAGTTGGCCTTTTAATCTCAGTTAGGGGATCAGTTGATGCCCCCATTAATCCTTTCTTGGCTGCTGTCATGTTGTGTGGAGTTCATGCAGCTTAGCACAGACCTCAGAGACAGAGTCACTCCAGCCATGCAGGTGAGCCTGGAGCTCATTTTGGCACCTGTTTCACAGCAGTGTAACCCTTCTGGCTGCTCTGCTTTATCCTGCTGTGGGCATTTGAATCCTGCATAAAGATGAGACAACCCCCTTCCACATAAGTGCTACTCCATTAGTCTCATACTGGGGTAATTTGCACACCTGGAGTGAAATTCAAAGTGTTCTAGGAATGAATTACAAGTTTTCATGGTCAATTTTTGAACTGTGTCATGATTTGCTCATGATTGGTGTCAGGTGGGAGTTGCAATTGCTTTGCTGCTGCCTGTTCTTTTGTTGTCTAGATGGCTTTTCCCTCCCTGTAGTCATACTGTGTACTAATGTTCTGCTATTCTGATAGCTTTGTTGTGGCTTTGAAGGTATAAGAACACTGATAAAACAAACTTTGTCGGAGAGGTGTTATTTTTTTATTAAAGCAAGGTAAGTTTTTGGCTCTTGCAGGGTGCTCCTTCCCTGCTGATCCAACAAGACAGGTTCCACTGTCCTCTGTTTTGTGGATGGGGAAGCAATCAGTGACCCAAGGTGATTAGCAGAGCCTAAGTTTGCTGACTCAGTGCGTTTGATGATGCAAAGCTGGGAGGAGTGGACAATACCCCAGAGTGCTGAGCAGCCCTTCAAAAGAACTTCATCAGGCAGGAGAGATGGGTGGAGAAGGACTGTCTGAAGTTCAGCAAAGGCAAGTGCAGGATCCTACACCTGGAGAGGAATAACCCTGGGCAGCAGGCACAGCCTTGGGTCTGAGCTGCTGGAAGGCAGCTCTGCAGGGAGGGATCTGGGTGTCCTGGTGGACAACAGGCTGTCCATGAGCAGCAAGTGTGTGTCCAAAAAGGACAATGGGATCCTGGGGTGCATTAGGAAGAGCAAAGGGTGACAAGGATGATGAAAGGACTGGAGCATCTTTTAAGAGAAAGGCTGAGGGACCCAAGTCATGCACAGGAAGTTCCACCTGAATAGGAGGAAGAACTTTACTGTGTGGTGACTGTGCACTGGAACAGATTGCCTAGAGAGGGTGTGACGTCTCCTCCACTGGAGATATTCCAGAGCTGTCTGGAAACAGCCCTGTGCCATGTGCTCTGGGATGACCCTTCTTGAGCAGGGAGGTGGAACCACATGACCATTGTGGTCCCTACCAACTTTCCCAGCCTGGGATTCTGTAACCTAGAGCAGAACTCCAGTGTAATTAACATATGATATGCATTATATGTTTGGTTTGCCACATCAGAAAGAAAAAGTGCACAATTGTTTAAGGTTTTAAATGCCGGTATGAGATTTTGGTACATTCTGTATTTCCCTGAGCTAAGCCAGCAAGCTTCCAGTCTTGTCCAGTATAAATCAGTGGTAAAAAAGGCCTTCAGAAGGGTCTTTTAGATTGGAGGACTTTAAGCTCATATCCTACACTTGATGCACTACCTTCTGAAATTTAACTGGCTAGTTTCTAAGTTTTAGCAAGCAATGTAGTAGTCAAAACAGGCCGGGTACGTACCAATCACAGGCAATATGATGTTTACCTGACTTGAGCTGAATTATGCTTTGCTTTTCTTTAATCCTTCATAATTTGAATATTATTGTTCATATGTCTTTCCTGAATTTCCCTGCAGTGGGACGTTCTTCGTTATGGCATTGCATTATTTTTGTAACAATGTTTTCCTTGCGTGTCTCAACTTGCAGTATCCTCTCTTGTTAGACTTCTCCCCAACCCATTATTTCTAAGTATGAACACATTGTGTTTCTTTCTTTTACTCTGTCCTTTTGTTTGTGTCTCTTCTCTTGATCTTTTCTTAGATCACAAAAATGCCTTGATTCCACTCTCAGTTAACGTGTTGTGATGATATTTGTCTGTGGCATTTTAAAATTGAAATTATTTCAAGGCTCTACAGATCAGGCTTTTGGAAACTATAAAATTATTTTGCTAAATATTAACAGGTCAGGTGTGGCTCATTTTTGAAATCTCCTTAAAACTTGAGTAAATACAGAAAATCTATGCTGTGCAGTATTCCTGATTTGACAGCAGTCCAAACCAGTCACTTCACAGCCCTTTTCCCTGTAAATTTATGAACTTTCTTCCATCTTCTGGCAGAGAGGTTAACATGCTGTTGTACTTTCAAGGAAGCTAAATACAGTACAACTTGAAAAATGTGGCTTTGATGAGTAGCCTTTCCACCAAACTTCGTGAAAGTTCTCTTTCAAAAAGCATTTTCTCTCAAATTATGTCTTCAGAGTCTTTTTCATTTTGCTAACATACGCCTAACTACCACTTACTGGCAGTGCACTCCAAATTCCTGTCAGAAATAGTAAATTTAAAAAACATGGGTTTGTACTTTAAAATCTGTCTTTTGATTGCTGTGTCTTTATGTTTTGCCTTCAATGGATGTCTCGCTACTTATTTGAGGGAGAAAAAAAAAGCTGTCTCTGCAAAAATGATGAGCTGAGTGAAAATGATTTTTTACTTTGGCAGTATGTTAAGAGCCATTTGCACTGTGCTTTGATATTCTTCCCACTCTTTTGGGACTTGCTTTCTTTTGAATGGAGAAGAGGAAATTTAATTTGAGGAAAAGAGCAGAAAATAAATCAGTTGCAGTAGAGGCTGTATTGCAGCCTGTAGGTTCTCTGGAGTTTGGAATCCCCATTGCCTGTGCTTGGAGTGCCATGGAAAGGCTGTTTTTGCAGATGAGAGCCCAAGCATATGTATGATGATGGTTGTGATTTTATCAGCCACGCTAACTTAACATCTTTCTTCAGGTGTTTCCACACCTGCAGGTGTGAAGTGCTCTGTGTCAGTGTCTCCACTGCATCAGGCTTAAAGGCAGCAGGAGCCCTGCTGGCCTGGCCTCCTGAGTAACTCAGGCTGCAGAGTTGCATGGGGTGTCAGTGCTACAAGGCTGCACCTACCAGCCTATAACACAGTTACTACCTCTGGATACAAAGGGCCCCTTATGATGAAGCACTTATTCTACCCCAGGAATGAGTTGCAGTAATTCATTTTTGCATCCCAAATATATCTGATTTTCACCATCCCCAGAAGTATAAATGTGGGAATAGAACTGCTGACTTGGCCTGTCAAAAATTGTGCAATACCAAAATACATCACTGTGGCTTAAAACATTGATTTTCAGCAAATTTGCTGCCTTGGTCTACAAGGCAGACAAGACAGAAAATATATTACCTTGCCAAATCATTGAATTGTGTGAACAATCAAAACAGAAATTAAATATAACAGACATCCTGATTGCAATCAGAACACTGGGAAATAATAGCCATTATCCTAAATCTAAAATTCATAAGTAAAATAGCCTCAATTGAAAATTCGCTGTAGAAAGTATAGATTCTTATGGGCAAAATAATTCAATTTCCATCCCCAAAGCTGCTTGAGCAGTTAATTGAATGGTGGAGCTTTCCTTTTGTGCTTTAGGGTCTTAAAGAACCACTGTGGCGGTGCAAATGGATATAAATGACATCAGTGTTTAGGGACAATGAGAGTTGGGATCTCTGGGGTGTCCAATCAGCTGTGCAGACAATTACCTCATCTGCTGGGTCAACACAGCTCTTCTCTTATATTTATTGCAACATCATGGCAGTGGGTTTTTTTGTTATTTTATGGAGTTTGTTGTTTTTCCTATTTACTGCTCCTTCCCAGCCATTACAGTCTGTAATTGCATTTTTGTAACTGTACTCTCACTTTGTAGATATGTGTGTGTGATATATATGAATACAAAATGACATCATTCAACACTTTGGAAGGAACTGAAGCTCTCCATGTTACAGCTTGGTATTTCTTCATATGCACACATGATTCCTGTTAGGAATTACAGGGGGTTTTTATCTGACTAAGGCATGAACTTTTGCATTAGAGTCCTTCATATCAACCAGATCTACAGGCCTCTACTAGAACCTTTTTTCTTTCTGTCTGCCTGTGTGCCTTCATTTTTGGAACATGTTCCTGTGGATGGCAGCCCAGAGAAATGGAGAAGTGCTGAGTGCTGGCTGCCTGAAGTCTTGCATCCCACTATGTGATGCTTTTGGAAAGGATATTCCTTCACCTTTTACTGACCCAGTACATGAAACTCCATGAAGCTGTTCCCTGGGTCACTCAGTGGGAAGAGGCAGACAGGCACTTGTAGAGAAGTTAACTGTACTGTGAGAGGCTTCTGGGAGGTGAGGCTGCAGTCCAGGGTGGGATGGCACTTTAGGGAGTTTATCTGGGCATGAGACTGTGGCAGGAGTCACACTGCAGCTTCTGCTTCTCTTTAACAACCTGTGTGCTTAGCAGACAAGTTCAGTTGGGATAAAAAGCCCCTGGAGAGGAAGCAGGAATGGTTAATTTGTATATTTGACAGCACCATAGTGGAGAAATGTGATGCTGGTGATGAGGTCTGAGGATGTGTTTCATCTCAACCCCTGGATGACCTGACAGAGGGCAGCTCCTGCCCTGAAGCACATGGGGTTTGTTCTTGCTCTGTAGTGGGATGAGCTCAGTGGGTACATAGCAAGCTCTTAGGTCTGTGTAGACTCCTGTTACATATGAATTACTGCAAGTTCAGTGGAGCTGAAGCGTTTCTTTGATGTAGTGAATTTGGATGTCTGAATTTTAAGTAGGAGTGGGAGAAGTGATTTAAACAAAATACTGTAGCCTGTGACCCACCACTTGCCAAACTCCTTGTGAAAGACTTGCCCATTTTGAATTTTAATGTAGAGTCATTGCTAATTTATCTTTAGCATGGCATTGTAAAACAGCCTCCTCTTCATTTCACTGCAATATTTGGAGTGCAGGATCTGCCAGTCAGTTGTATCTACAAGTATCCTCCTCAGGCTTAATGAAAACCTGGTGAAATTTTCACTGCTTAAATGGAAGCATTGCCACTAGTCTATTTTGTGAATGAAAAATGGAGGCTATTAATTCCTTAATACCCGTAAACTTTTCAGCTGAACCTTAATTTAATTTATGAAAGTTTACAAACTTCACAGGCTTCCAAGATTTTCATATAAAAACTCAATGAAACTTGGTAGTTCTGGGGGTTTTTTCCCATTGGAATTTAGCTCTGAAATGAACCAATATGATTTTGAAGGGAAAGGTGTCCTGGTTTAGGGTGTGATGGAGTTAATTTTCCTCTTCTTAGCAGTGCAGTGCTGTGTTTTGGACTATTGACCTTGGAGATGTACCAAAGGGATAAACTTTGTTATGGACAAGTTTTATTAGGGGTGTTTTACATATACTTGGCCAAATTGTCTGTGTTGATGATAGAAACAGTGAAGGTAAATACCCAAATATTTCTTTGTTTTCCTAAAGCAAAGAAGAAGCTGAGTAAAGAAGATGAGAATGTGTAGGCTGTGGCAGTCCGAGACAGAGTCACATTTGTTTGTGGAGAAAAGAGGTGAAAAGAGTACAGATTGATGTTGAAGGGCATGAAAATGTAATTAGGAGTACAAGAGGGATGCTGTTAAAAAGAATCCATTTAATCTACCAGTTCTCTGCATATTCTGAAGTCATTACAATCTCATTTACTAGGAAAGAAGTGGGCAGTGTTGTTGCTGACTTGGTTGTTAACAGTGGCACAGTCTAATATCTTATGTTTCCAGGTATCATGAGTGGCATTGTCAGCAGACCAGCACAAAAATGGAAGATCTAAGTGGTCTGCTTGTGCAGAACCTTTACTAGTGATACAAAAACCAGAAAAGAACCTAATCTGGCCTTCTAATCCCAGATCATATTTTAAGTGATTATATCCCTAGGGGAAAAAGCATTTTCTTTATTTTAAGTGTGACATTTTATAGCTGGATATAATTGAGAAGGAATATAATCTACAACATTCACAATGTCATTTTCCAGTCATCTTTTTCTGAGACTGCCCTTTAAGGGCTATCCAGACACAAATGGAGAGCAGCACCACTTGTCTATCTCTCTTTAATTGACTGAGAGAGCTCTAAAAATAAACTTAGAGAGATTGTGGGAAGATGAAACTAGAGGACAGTTACGTGTAGTGACAGGACGAGGGGGAATGACTTCAAACTGAGAGTAGGTTTGCATTAGATATTAGGAAGAAATTCTTCACTGTGAGGGTGGCAAGGCACTGGAATGGGCTGCCCAGAGATTGCCTCCCCATCCCTGGCAGTGTTCAAGGCCAGGTTGGATAGGGTTCTGAGCAACCTGGTCTCGTGGGATGCATCCCACCCCACAGCAGGGGGTTTGGCACTAGATAATCTCTAAGGTCCTTTCCAACCCAGGCCATCCTGTGATTTTATACATGTCTTATCAAAAGTCAACAACCAACCTGTGCTGTCTTTTCCTGTGAGATTCCTCATGTGAATAAAGAAAGCTCAAGGCAAAGTCTGGGGAGTATCAAAATCAGAAAAGTCAGTTTTTAAATGGTGGAAGATGATGACAATTCTTGTATGAGTTATGTCTTGGTGAAAGGATGAAAAGTAAAGCAGAACAGTGAGGACAAGAGGCAGAGTGTGGTGGTTTTCTTAGCCAGAGAAACAAGCCTGGCAAGGGATATGTGTTCAGAAATGCTTCATGGATGCTACATACTCATCTGTCCCCTTTGAATGTTAGTGTTACATGCTAGCAAGTGCTGGGAGTGGGTTTAGCATGAGGCTAATTAAGGACATTTCATCCCTGGTGGGGACCAAGATGTTCTTCACTGGTAAACCCCAAGTCCTTTGTTCTTTTTCCCTGTCCTCTTCCAAGTCACAAGGCTCAAATATTTGCTGTTAGGAAACTGTCCCTCCTCAGCCTAGCCTTTAAACTGGGGCTGAGGCAGGCTCCAAAAAGTGGAGTGAAAGCCCTCTAGACCAGTAGCTTGCTGGTCTGCAGTGCTTAACACTCAGGGATTATTCAATTCAGTGCATCTTTATTGCATTAATAGCTTCCTGCTGAGTGACTCATCTGGATGTTCAGTAGTTTGCCCTGGTTTTGCATTTGGTTTGGGAATTGCATTTAGGGAAAAATAAAATCAGTTTAATAGGAAGCTCAAATAACTTAATAAAATAATGTGGTGTCTTAGCAGCTACTCTGATTTCACAGAATCACGGAACCACCATAGAATAAATAAGGTTGGAAAAGACCTCCAGGATTATTGAGTCCCTACCTTGGACTGATCACCACCTTGTCAACTAAATCATGGCACTCAGTGCCACATCCTGAACACCTCCAGGGATGGTGACTCCACCTCCTCCCTGGGCAGTCCATTGCAACACTTGACAACCCTTTCTGTGAAGAAATTCTTCCTTAAACTGTATCTCCATGGTGTTCTGTGCAGCTGGCAGAAGAGAGTTGTAGTTCATTAAAACTTGTCATTGTGTTCTCTGAATTGCAACCTCTAGCAGAGGGCAGCACGTCATTTTTTTAACCTCTTCACTCAGGGAATCTCAGGGAATGTAATTAACCCCTCTAAGAGAAGGGCTGGGGATGCTGAGGGGTCCGGGTGGATCCCAGAGCTGTCCAGGGTCCTGACCCGCCGGACCCCGCACTAAACATGTAAGAAACAGCAGCGATTGACCAAGTGTCACACACAGGTGGCCCTGCGTGTGGCAGGAGTTGGACTAGATTACATCAGTTATATGATGCTGCAAGCAAGGGAAGCACCAAGCCAGGGAGAAAAGGCGTGCCTCTGTATGAAATGAATTTTCAGATTGTGAGGTGTGAACTGTGCTGTCTCAGGCTTAGGCTGGGTTTGGTCACTGAAGCCCAGCCTGTCTGGTTGTGCTCTCAGTAGAGGAGCTAGCCCCAAATCCATTTCCACAGAATTGTGTGGTTGGAAAAGAGCTCCAGGGACATTGAGTCCAACCTGTGACTGAGCACCACCTTGTCAGCTAAACCAGAGCATGAAGTGTCATGTCCAGTCATTTCTTGAACACTTCCACCTCCCTTGGCAGTCCATTCCAATGCCTGACAACACTATCAGTGGAGAAATTCATCCTGATGTCCAACCTGAACCTCCCCTGGCACAGCTTGAGACCATTTCCTCTTGTCCTCTCACTGGTTACCTGAGGGAAGAGGCTGATCCTCACCTGGCTCCCACCTCCTTTCAGGGAGTTTTAGAGAGTATTAGGGCCTCCCCTGAGCCTCCTTTTCTCCAGGCTAAACCCCCCCAGCTCCCTCAGCTGCTCCACACAGGACCTGTGCTCCAGACCCTTCACCAGCTGTGTTGCTCTTCTCTGGACAAGGCTTCATGTAACCTTGCAACAAATGACGCTTTCTGTTTGCTTTTTAGGGAACCTATGCCCTTACATAAAGAAAAGACACTTTCCCCTTATTTTAATGTTGTGTTACTGAGTCTTTTATTATTGATATAGAATTGATTGTTGTTTATTCAAATCAGTTATGAAAAGTTATTAATTAATTACTCTTGTAAACACATTTTAAGGAGGTTTTTTCATTACTGAAAAATATAAGTAGCTAATGTAAACTTAATGGATTCTGTAATTGTAGTAGCTAATCCCCTCAACCTCCCTGGACTTCTAAACTTCTCTTTTCATAACCTTTAGACATGACATTATGTGGCACTGCACTTCCCTTTAATTGCTTCCTTGTTTGGTAAACACGCCTTTTTAAACAGTTTGGTAGTCACTCATTATATGTAAATTCTATTATGCTGCTAACCTACTTCTTTCACTTTTCAACAAGGTCTTTTGACCTTGGCTCTCCATTTCTGCAGAGAGACTGCCCTTAAGAAAGACAGTGCTCTAAATGAAGACCTATACCCTTGTTTTATGTGCAGTCCTTAGAATTCTTTGCCTTGTAGTCTATTCTTTGCTTTTCTGCTCTTACTTGGCAACTTTTCTTGTATTGTTACTTATGTGAGCCAAATCATGTGCCATGTAGTTTTCTGGGTGAAGGATAGACTAAAGATGTAAGATACATATTGATACAGGTTTCTGACCTGGCCCAGATATGATGGTGTGTGGCACATTTATTGATTCCTCAAACTGTTTCTTACTTCTTAGTGTGTTTTATGCATTTGATTTGATGTGTGTTATGGAGGCAGTGGGGGAAGTGGTTGCTCATTTCTCTGGATTCATGAGACTCTTTCATCCAACTCAGGAGTGCATTTAAATGCACCCTCTCTACCTGTAAGATGATATTACATGTTGGATTTTTAAAACTGTTCCTAGGCAGCCCAGATCATAAGGCTTCTCCATCCAATCTCTACCCATAAACTATTATAAACATATTGAAACACCAGAGCCCCTAAAATGTTTCCTGTTGTGGTTCCCTTTGCTGTTTATCTACACTTAATTGGAATCAGAGGAAATTATTTGGCTTTGACCAGGATAGATTGGTAAATAAATCTCCATATGTATTGTAAAATTCGGAATTTTCAAAGTCTAAAACTTGTCTTAAAATAGTTACATGTTTCCTCTTTATCTCTAAGGTAAGTGAAGCTTTCTTAGGAGGCTTTATTTTTCTCATTAATAGAGGAGGAAAAAAAAAAAAAGTCTGCAAGTATTAAACATCATCAGTGCTCTCACCCTGCCAGAAACCAATCTCAGTGTTTAAACACCACTAAAACTGTAATTGCAATTTTCCTGGAGAGATCAATCCTTTGTAGTTGTCTTTGATGTCTTTTTAACCAGCAAATCTCAATAAATGTCATTGATTCATCTGAACTATTCAGAGGTAAAACAAAGGCAAAGAACACTTGTTGATTAGAGGGTCTTTTCCTTGCAGAAGTTCTTTGTTTAATATACAGGTGAAATGGAAGCATTTTGCTTTTAAGACAGCCTGAAAAATGAAAGCCCATACTTTAACCCTGGCATCTCCCATGATAACTAAATCCATATTTTGGTGCCAGTGTAAGCTGATCAATTTCCTTTGCTGCTGCTTCTTATTCATATCAGTGACATTTGGAGAGCCACTCCTTTGTGTAAGTGTTATTGTCCTTTATACAAGCAGAATTGGAAGTGCTTTGTTGCTTTTTTTTTTATTGCATGTACTATGTCCTACTAATAAGATTTTAGAGAACTTTGTGTTTCTATAGCTGTATGAGCTTTTTAATAAATCAACCCCATACATGCAGATGGGTCTCCTGACACCTTCCTCAGAGCCCTCCTGTGTGCTGTCTTTCCTACCCTCTCCCACGTTCAGTGCAGGCTGTTGTTGCCTTTCACAATTATTTGTATTCCGCTCGTGTGGCTGTAGAAATGTTCATCCTGCATCAGTTCTGCAGGGTTAGAATTGCCCTTAAAATGCTTAGGAACTGTGCATTTGATTGTGGATTGGTCCTGGCAATAACCTTGCCACGTATGTGAAACTGTGTTCAGAAACCCTTCGTAAAGCTGGGACAAGTGAGTAGTACCCCTTACTGAGCAATAGCTGGGCTTGCAAAATTTCCAGATATTTTCTGTCTTTGTTGACTGTCTGTCATCCCACTCTGTCATGAGAGAATAATTCAACATGAGAGTGCCTTGTTTGCTTTTTTCCCACACCAGGCATAAGTAAGCAGATACCCTGCAATTTCCCCTATTCCATTATGTTACTGAGAGCTTGTTACTGAAACTGTCCATCCTGAAATCACTGAGGGGGAAAGTACAGGCAGAGTTGGAGGACTTTGTCACTTGGCTGTTGCATTACTTGTTTTCTGCCTGCGTTTCCCTGTCTGAGATGTACTAGTTATTTCCTTTAATGAAGACCTTTGTGCATAAGTTATATTATGTGCCTACATGGAGTAAATTCCTCAGCTGGGACATTGTGAAATGCAGTGCAGGAGATGAGTTGAAAAGTTTATACTGCATTTCCTCAGGCCTGCAGAATAACCCATTAAACTGTCATAAAATAGTAACTACTCTTGTTTAATAGACATACAGGATATTAAAAAACTAGTTTTCCCCCATGAAGTGATGGTTTGTGCTCACCCTTGTCTCCATGAAACATCTAATCAAAACTCAAAAAGGTTTTGATGCACGTTTTTTTTTTTTTTGGCTTAATCTTAGAGCATTCCATCGATGCAACCCTGGCATATAAAGATTGATACACAGCTTTTTCTCTTCTGCTCAGACTTGGAAGCAGATAAAGAAAGAAATGGGAAAAGTGGAGGATGGGCAAACCATTCAAAAGCAGCACCTGCAGGTTACTCTCTAAGGCCAAGGATGGGGATTCAAAGCATTGTGCAGTATGGATTAACTGCTGGAATACCTGCCCTGCCTACGTGTCTTCCTGCCATTGAGTGCTGGTGAACCAGGAGGGTGTGTAAATACTGTACAGAGCCAGCATTTAAGTCTGAGTTTGCTGAAATGTGAGTGGGAGGGTGTTGTGTACCTCCCTCCAAAGGTGCTGGCGAAGCAGAGCAGCGCTGAGAATCCCACGCAGTGGATGGTGTTTTCCTCTGAGCTTGTTGTGGCATCTGGTGTTGTCAGGTGGGCAGGGAAAATGAAGGATTTGCTGACTATTTCTGTGGCTCTTGGCAGAGTTGAGTGATCTGACCTATGACTCAGTTTATCCTTATCACACAGGATTTAAAAAGTAAAAATCAAGTGAGTTACTCAAGTGTATGGGATGGTGGTGAGGGAAGCCAACAGAGGCAGTTATTTATGAAATCTGGTCAGGCTGTTTCTCAGGGAATTTGTACATTATTTGTCCATTTTGTACAGTTTACATGGGACTGGGTGACTCCAAAGAGTATTTAAGTGCAGCTGTGTGGAAGGCAGCACAAGTCCTTCATGAGACCTCCCTATTGTGGAAATTTTGGAAACTATAACATCATCCAGAATAAAAGACACCCTCCCTACCCCCAGTAGGCTGAGTTCCTTTTTTCCATTAATCATGAAATTATATTTCCTTTTTATAGTTTTTAATCCAAAGTTTGGGGTCCTAGTGTATTGCAGGTCATAAAGTTTGGATCCAAAAATTGTTCAGAACCTTTAGAATTTCCCACCCATCCATGTCTTTGTCAGGGAGAATTCCCTTGACATTCCCAGAGCATTCATGGTTTAAAATACTATATATGATATGCTGTCAATATTCTGTTTTCTGAAATAAACTGTTACAAATGTGCTTTTTCTTTTTTTTTTTTAATAATCCCCACTCACTGTATGAAGGCAAACTCCTTTGAATTAAATGCCACAGGAGCAATTTGAAATGTTCTTTTAATTCACGGCAAGCACTCCCTTGTAGTGCCTTCGTGCTGAGTGGAAAGCTATTAGAGAGCACATGGTTTTGAAGTTCCTGCTGAAAGTACAGCTTGAACTAAAAGGGACTGCCAACTAGTCCCTGGCACTCCGTGGTGTACGTGAATATGCAGGTATGTTGCAAAGTGTTCTCTCTTTTGTGTGTGGTGGCTCTGCAGGTAATATCCCTTTTCAGGTAGAAGAGTGTGTCCTGCAGCAGCACAGCAAGGCATTCAGTCTCCCAAGCAGTCTTTTGCAGCCCTGTGTCCCTGCATAAATATTTTATGACATGCTAATCTCATGAAAAACAATATTGCCTTAAGTACATATTTATAAAGAGCACAAAGTTTACGTAAGCTTGAACATTTGTTTAATGCCGTTTCAGTTCTGAATAAAGACACCACTGTCGTGACTGAGACGTGCTTGCATGGACCCACAGACAAGCTTCTCCCACCTGGACAACTTCTCTTTTGTGCAAGCAATGAGCTCCAGGTTTCAAACTGTGTTAGCTGGCAGTGCCAAAACAAACTGAAGAAGGCAGCTGGAGGTCCACTGGAGGATCTCTCCCTTGTGTCCTACAGAGATTTCATAGTCGCTGTCACAGTTTCTTTCTTCTTCTAAGAATCATTTTGTAATCAGAGCCCCAGCTGTTCCAGTGAGAGGGAGTAGGTTTAAATTACATATACAGAAGGAGTTGTTTACTACGAGGGTGATGAAACACTGGCACAGGTTGCCCAGAGAAGCTGTGAATTCCCCATCCCTGGAAGTGTTCAAGGCCAATTGGACAGGGCTCTGAGCAACCAGGTCTAGTGGGAGGTGACCCTGCCCATGGCAGGGTGTTCAGAACCAGGTGATCTTTAAGGTCCCTTCCATCCCAAACCATTCTATGACTATGACTGTCTGTGACCTTGCTGCCCACGGTGCTCCTGTAGCTGGATCAGGGTAGGATGGAGTGAAATCCAAGGAACCACAGCCACCCCCCCATTCCCCTATAGAGAATGCACCATCGCTGCCACTGATGTATTTTGGAGCCTCTTGCCATCAAGCTGTCATGGCTTGACAGCTCTGTAGGCGGAACAAAAGGGCCCATCACACTGAGGATGATTTGTAAACAGGGAGGAAGGAGTATTTGCCACCCTGCCAGTCTGACAGTGGGAATAACCAAGGCCACGTTACCTGTGGCTGGCACAGAGAGAGCTGTCCTTTAGAGTGTCAGCTGCATCTTTCTGCAAAAGCACGAGAAAATTTATTAAGCGCTGAATTTGGCTGCTTGTGAACTCTCAGGGCTTTGCTGGCTCCTTAGGAAATTCAGTAGAACAACACCCTCCTCATCAGGATGCTGCCTTTTTAAAAGGGGCAGTAAAATCATGGCATCTCCTGCAAATTCAAAGTGCTTATTTAAAAGAGAAATTATTCTAATTTATGTTCTCAGTGTTTTCAATGATTTTGACATGCTCAACGTTAAATCAGGGGCTGAATACTGTAATTTTTCCTGTTTTTTCCAGTAGGAATTTTGTCGCTGATTAAAGTCTCTGGCAGGGAGTGGGCAAAAATTAATGCATTAACAACCTAACAATGAAATCAAAGTGATTTAGAGTAGCATTATCTAAAATAAATTATTTTTGTTAGTACTGTGTAATGTTCTTTTAACAGATGACAATGATTTATTTCTACTTAGATGAATGATGAAACTAATCAGGGAATTGCTGGAGAGAAGCTTTGTTAAATTAGTCCCATATTCAATTGCTCTGTGTGCTTATTTGTCATTGAATTCACAGGGGAATGTGCAGGTTCTTCTTTTGTTTACATGAATATGAATAGAACATCTTTGATTATCAGTGGAGTTTCATTGTTTTAAACCAGGGAAAATGAGACAATGGGGCCTTTCCATCTTTGATTTTGTTTGGAGATGCCTTTAAAAAAGCCCCCTTATGCAATCCTTTCAAAATTACTTGACTTGTTTTTTAAAGGGAATTCATCCTGCTTATTTCAAATATATTTCAAATGTGCAAGGTGTTTTTAGTTCAGAGTATTGGCAAATTCTTTGGTAATGATTGGTTAAAAATTGAGCAGAGTTGGTCATTTATTTGTACATTTTCTCTCTCAGACTGGATAAACTGATGCTGCACTGTTTGTTTGTTTTTTTTTCTAGTCTACCCACAAGACTCTGACCATTCATGAAAATTGTATGAATGAAGAAAATAACAAATGTGTTGACAATGAAAATAACAGAGTTTCAGGCAGCCAATATTAGTGGAAAAGCTTTTGTAACAACTTCAGTGTCCAAAGCCAGCATTCATTAGGCCAAGCTTACAGTTCTAAGGAGTAAAACAACTGAGTTTTTCGTGAGCATTTAGTATAAATGACAGCTGGGTCACCACAATGGGGGAACTTTCACGCTGTCAACTATGAGCTGACAATTTGCCTGGCAAAGAGTTGTGCTGTGGGAGGTTGAGCAGGAAAGTATGGCAACGTTTTTGTGAGTCCTGTGAAATATATTTTACTGGTAATAGAAACCTGGAAACCAACTTGGGTTTACTACATAGTATTATCTCCTTAAAACCATACTACATAGTATTCTCTCCTTAAAACCGTAGCACCATCACCCTAAAACTATAGCACTCTTGACTGAAAATTGCCTCTTATTGAAATTATGTGCAAGCCTATTTTACAAAAAAAAAAAAGTATAAAACCACTTTAATTCCAGAGCAAGTTATACCACTATTACAACCCTTTGACCCCAACAACATTCAAAAAATCTGAAGGCAGATCACCCACACCATGAAGGCAGTGTAAGATCACTTGGCACGAGGAAACAAATCATTGTTGGAGTCTGTTGATGTTATTTACCCTTAGAGGAAAAAAATAACTCCAGCTTTTGATAATTGTCTTAAATCCAACCTTAAACCCACAGTGCATACCCTGATAAGCAAGCATTTGGAACAGCTAGAGGATGCAGGGAAGCATCTCAATAGCCCAGTAGTGACCTGTTTCCACATCAGTAGTAAAAAGTGAGTAATTCTACTGTGTGGTAGGGCTAGAATTACCTCTTGGTTAATTTTGTTATAATTTTGCTAAAGCTCTTAGCACCTCCTGTTTTGGACAGCCCAAAGGGAGGAATAAGCCACATGCTTATGGGAAGTCAGAGAATGAAGCCCACAGCATTTTAATTTTGAAGAACCTCTAAATGCTGTCCCAGGAGCAAGGGGAGGGGAGGGAAGTGTGCCACAGCACCAAGGTCCTGCAGTGGGTTGGGTATGCTGCTGCTAACTTGATAACAGGATGGTGATTTTTTCCAGAAATGTGAAAGCCCTGGAGCCTGTTTCTCTGAAAGAGGGAAAGGAGAAATGCATTTTGTAGGGAGGAAAAAAAAGGAGCCATATGTTTTATAGTTGCTTATGGGAACACTTGAGTTTAAGACTTGTATGATTTGTGTGTGACCAGTCAGTTTGTGTTTGTTTGGACAAAGAGTTCCTGAAATGTTCCTGCAGCCTCAGCAATAGTACAGATCTGTGACTTAAGTGTCTGAAGAAAAGTCATGTGCAAGATAACAAATGCAGGTTTCTCCCAGGTCATCCTAAGCAATTGCTCTTCGTTAAGCTCAAAGCAGCTGAAATGCCACCAAGCAGCAGGGACACTTAGTCCTTTGGCCTTTACAATCCCATTATAGGACTGGAACTGTGTATTTTGCTTTATGTGTGTAGCAAGTTTATGAGTATGGTCTTCTGGAAAAGGGATCTGTTGAATATTTTAAGCTAAATGGTGGCATGTAAGCTCTGTCTGACGTCTGTGTCATGTCCTGAATTCTCAGTGTTTTGCTGGGTGAGACAAAACCCTGAGGGCGATGTGGCTTTTCACAGAGAGCAGTGTTCAGCCTGGTTTTCCCCCTGTGTCCACAGAGTGAGTAATTTCTTCACAAGTTAGGCAGAGGGATAACCTCCACGGTGATTTTATGTGCCCCTTCTATTTTCCTCTGACTCCCTCACATCAGCTTGTCAGCCCTGATCTTGTTCTTTTGGATTTTAGACACTCTGGAGTGGTAGTTAATCCCTCAAGATTTGATCCAAACTTGGCAATTATTTTGGTGTTAATCAGTAGCTCTAGCTAGGCAGGTGTGATTAAGCAGTTGCACTGTGAAACTTGTAGGCTTGGTTAGTCCTTTGTTCTAAGGAAAAAGGAGCACAATCTTAAGGTGAATGTTTGGAGAGCCACTGGGGGTGAAGTCAGCAGGACTGAGCAGTAAATGGGGGAAGGTAATTCTGCAACCACCAGCCCACTGACCTCCTCAAAACAGAGGGAAGAACTGTGCATGCAGAATAATTAGCATGAGAAGCAATAGTTAGCAAATAAGGATCTGGTTACTAATTAATGATAGGTATGTCATATGTAACTAATGAATGTTAATGTTGAATGTTGCCTTTGTTAGAATGTATAAATGGTGTAAAATTTTGATGATCAGTGATTTGAGTGTTACCCTCTAACTCCTTACTTTGCCCAAACTGGAAGAGAAAATAGAAATACCTCACTTGAGTGTGTGAATTGGCCGTGCACACCTGGTAACAAGCCTGTGTTCAGGATAGCAGAAGGACAAGAGTTCCAAAGCTTCATGTGCCATTGGAAACCAAAGCATGTATGCAAAGGACAGCTGATATTATCATCATTGAGCATAACAGGATATCAACCTTCCTTGAAGGACAGCAAGTCATCTCAAGCAATATCAAAAGTTGTGTGCAACTCGAAGAATTTAGTAACTCCTAAGTGTTTATTTTGAGGGTCTAAAGCCATTTAGCATGTACTAAAGGCACAGAATTTATGTGACAGTGTGCACTGCTCTTCAAAGCAAGAGTTAATGGCTGCTGTCTTTGTCTGTGGTTTGTCACTACCTTGCCTTTGTGTAACTAGCTGTCTTGGAAGGAGCTTTGATATATCTTGAATGAGAAAGAAACTGTTATTTATAAAACATACTTCTACATTTCCTCTAATTCCCACCCCCCACATCCTTCCTTTACTGAGTATGTGAGCTCTCATTTGGTCAGGGTCACCTCAGAGATGAGTTGTCCTTTGAATCTCAATATATGCTCCTACTTCAATAACTGTAAATTAAAAAAATGTTCTTGAGAAGGCAGGACAAGAATGCAGCTGCACAGTTAGTACTGCTCCACTGTGCTATCAGTGGGTTCCCAATCATGGCTGGCCCTCAGGAAACTCAAATTTATTTTTCTGCTTTAGCATACCTTAATCCATCCTTAGGACAAGAAAAATGTTTTCATATTTTTCATTAGAAAGCAGGTTGTGACTTTTTACTAAATGGAGAGTCTTAATTTGCTGAGAAAAGAAGACACAAAAAAAAAATCTAAGGATGAAAAGAATGAAGAGAGCAGGAATAAGTCCTAACAAAGGTAGAGCTTGTGCTGTAACACTGGGTGTGTTTTCTGGAGCACATCCTGTGCTGCAGTGCCCGGTGAACACACGATGTGGTGTCAGCTGCTGCTCTGTACATGAGTGAGGCCAAGTGGTGCTGCTGTTCTGCCTCGTCCTTGCAGAGAGGTCTGTGGGGCTGCATTCTCTGAGGCCTGTGCAGTGCCTTCTGTCTCTGCTGCAAAGTCAGGTTTTGACAGGTTTGATGGATAAAAATCCCTGCATTCTTTTTTGCATGAGGAGAATAGTAACTCTTGCGTTGTAGACAAATCCCATTCTGTTACTAAATCACAGTGCTATAAATTCACGTGTCTCTTCTCCACCTTTTCTTATATGCTGGGCTGCACTGATGCACTGTGTTCTGCTGAAGTGATTGTCCCAGCCTTGCTCAAGGTGAATGACTTGGGCTTGATGGGAAGATGTCCCACCCATAGTTTTGAGGTCCTCTAGAACGAAGACTGTAGAGATCTAATTTATTACTGTTTGATGCACAGGATAGCATGACCATTTGACCTTGCACTTTTTGGCCCTGCTACATTGCAAGAGCTCCTTAGCTAAAATGGTCCCTTTGTAATTTTAATTTGTTCTGTGTCTGGGCAGCTGGCAGTTTAAGAAGTTGCTGTCAAGCTACAAATATCTTTGCCTAAGGCTTTGGATTGACCTGTCCCAGTGACACAACCCTGGAGGGAGCCAGGGTGACTCCAGGTTCTCAGTGCACTTCTGTCCTCACCTTGTTCCCTGTTCCTTTCTTCCCTTCTTCCCCATGGTGTCTATTGTATATCAGCTCAGGAGGGTCACTTTCATGGATTTTTTTATTATTTTTTCCCCATTGTCCTGTTTCCCCTGTGTCCTTACAGCTTGCCTGGTTGGCTCATGGACTGCCAGGCTTGGTCAATATCTGCATCAGAACTTCAGGCTGTTTTGGTTTTGCAGAAATATCTTTACCTTCTGTATCACATTTGTCGCATTCTGGTTTGGGGAGTGTTAATAAGACCTGTCCTACATCTACTTACCAGCTAATTTCTCTACTTATTTTTCCTTAGCTCCTAATTACCCTTTTCCTTTCCTCGCTTTGAGCCCTGCCAGCTCCCCGGCTTCTCCAGGAGTGGCTGCTACAAAGATGTGTGTGTTCTCCTCTGTAAAATCCGTCCTTGTTTTGTGTTGCTAGGCTACTCCCTTCCAGCTGCCACTGAAGAAATGCTCCGTGGTGGGAAATGGTGGGATCCTGAAAAAGAGCGGCTGCGGCAAACAAATAGATCAAGCAGATTTTGTCATGCGGTAAGACAGAAACCTCAATGACATATTGTCTCCCCTTCCCCCTGCTAAGTCTCACACTTTTCAAAGCTATTCCCTTGCCATTAATCGATGATAATTTGCCTTGTTCCCAGGCCTTTGCAGGGTATTTTATACAAGCAATTGGGGTAAAAGTGTGAGGAGAGGCAAAAAAGGAGTTTTGGCTGGCTTTTGCATTGGGGGTGTGTGGTGGGGGCAGCCTGCCCATGGCTAAGGTTGTGACAGAGTGTGCAGTGTCTCAGGGAGATGCTGAGGAGCTGTTTTTCTCATTATTTATATAGTGATAGGCAGGGTCTCCTCCTGACACGTGCTCTGTCCTCTGAAACTCTAAATGCTATCTATGCAACCCATTGAACTCAAGACGAGTAGGTGCTGATTTATGAGGCAAAGCTTAAGATCTGAGTTGGTACAAGCTTAAATCTTCCAGCATTTTTCTTCCCTCTGGCTGACTGTCTGAGGAAAGGCCAAACCTCTTTCCTTGATGCAGCGTTTTTGGGATTCCTCAGGTTTCCTTTCCCTCCAGCCTTCCTGCATTTGTAAGAACCTGTCAGGAGGGATTTTGAACCAGCTGCTGCTTTCACGATTGAATTTGGCACTTTGTAGGTCTGCAATCTTTGAGGAAGAAAGACAGGAATTAGTTCCTCCCTGTTGAACATGAACAAGAGAAACATTGTGAAGGAGAAACTGGAGGAATGCTCCCAAAAACATGAGAAATGGAGCTGCTTTTTGATTTGAGATGGATGCATAATCAACACCCACTTTAGCAAGCCTCCTTATTAGGTCTTGATGGCTTATTTGTAAAGCCATACAAATTTGCTGCAAACCAAACAGTATTACTGTAATTTCTGGTTTGCATCTCAAAGGCCAAAACTGCCTTCAGTGTTAAGGCAAAGAAATACAACAAACTAAAGGCAAAAGGAAACTTATACTTAGAGCAGAAGATATAAGGCACAGGGGAGAAAGACAGCATGCTGATTGCCATTACTGCACAACTCCTTAGGTGTTCCACACACTAAATAAAAGGAACTGCAGGGTGTATGCCATGGTAATATTATCTAGATGCAATGGGAAATTGAAATGCTGTAGGAGCAATCAGTTACAAAAACAATAGAATTTTTTTTGGAGAAAAAAAAACACCCGGCACTTTTTGTAGCTTGATCAGAAAAAAAGTCCTTCTCTCCAGACAAGGTAAAGCAACCATTATCTGGGCAAAACTTGTTTTGAATTGGAACTAAGTGATAGGGAGTTTCCTGCAAAAATCCAGTTGCTGTCTGCAGGCTGTATTGTGTTAGTGATGTGCAGTCATATTTATGTTTCAATTCTTCTGGATTACAAACTAATACACCAGTGGGAGAAAATATTTTTACAGCAGGTGAAAGGCAGGATTTAGTTGATCTCTTCTAAATCCTATTTCTATAATCTGAGAGCTGAGAGAGAAGGAACACAATGATGACTTGCATAACATTTTCCATTTTTTGAAAAGAAATTTGTGTCATATCTGCAAAGTATTTCTGCAGTGGGAAATGCCACGCCATGGTTTGTCCTTGTTCTTTTCTTCCATTCACATGGGGTTTGATTTCACTTCTGTGTAGTTCCATAAGCTTTGTCATATGACTGCAGCCATCTTCTGTCATATGTTGTAATCACTCAGGTTATTTAATGAGTTTAAAACTCATCCCATTCCTGAGCATCTTCTACAACACACGGTTGTTCCAACATAGAGATTAAAAGCACAGCAGTTTTCAGCCCTTAAGGCACAGAATGCTTCATCTGCAAGGAAAAAGGTGCATGGCATATGATCTACATGTTTCTATTGTGTGATTATCTTCTGGTACCTGGCTGGTTTTCAAGTTTGTAGTCATTATTTCTAAGAAAAATATTTGGTCTTCCCCTTCCCTTCCTGCTAATTCTTATTTTATGAGAGAAACATTGGGTACTAACCCTAAGCCATGTTTTTGTCTCCATTTGGATGGTGTTTCCTTCTTTCCTGCATGTTCACATACTCACTCCTTGTACCAGATGTAACAGTAAGAGAATTAAAAAGGAGCTTTTTAAGATGAATCTTTTCTTTCTTGGTGTGCTCCTCACCAGCACAACACTCAGCACTCCACTGGCCTAGTCAAGAAAATAATTAAAAAGGCCACGAAGTTTCTATTAACCAATGATTTCTTACAGCTTTCTCTGGGTACTCAGGCCATTTCTTAATATTTCATGCACAAAAAGGTGGGAATGAGACTTACTGATGAAAGTCATTAGATGTGTTTAAATAATGCATCTGGGACTGGCTTATGAAAGAATTTTCATTATTTAGATGCTGAGATAAAAACTAGGGTGAGATCTTAGTCCTTCATTGTGCTTTTAAATAAGCTTTAAACACAAATGGTTTTTTAAAAGCTTGCCCTATGACCTTGTATTTATTCAAACCAGAGAGCATTAAACTGAATCTGCCAGAGGTTTTATGCCATCTCTCTGCCCTAAGACAAATCACCTACATATCTTCTTTCACAAATATTTGTTTGACTTGCCATTGCAAACTGCTGCTGAGAGAGTTTCTACAATCTCTCCAAATAGTATTGGACTGATTAATCTGTATCCTACCCAGGAAGCAACACATTGCTGGATTTAATTTTATATTATTTTATTTTTCTCTACTTTGTTATATTTCTTTATGTAAAACTTTCTCAGTTCTTAAGATTTTATCATTCTTTGTCTGAGAATTAAAATTCTTTTATGCTTTCTTAATTTCTTGTCAATGATTGTGTTTTCTGAAACCTCTTACTTTGATTCCTCTCTTCTGGCTTCTTTTGAAGTTGTCTAGCTTCTCCTAAATTGTGGTACACCAAACTGGAAGCTGTTTTGTAACAGAGAACTCTTTACATTGTTCACATCTTAACAAATATAGTTGTGAAAAGGGGAAAATGTATGTTTCCTCTGTGCAGGACATCACTGTCCTTCCCCATGGTATTTCCTGAGGATGTGAAATGAAGAGCACAACTTTGAGAGCTGGTATTTGTACACATGCAGATACAGCACTAGTGTGGGTTTTTCTTACAGCCTGGTGGATATTTTGCATTAACAAAAACTGCAGGTATGCTGTGTGGGCACCAGTGTAGACACTGACACTGCACAAAGCTGGAACACGTGGAGGTGCAGCCAGGAATTTCTGCAGCCTCCTTGTGCTGTCCCAAAATCCTGAATCCCTCCCCTGAGCACTGCAGAGGTCAGTCACAATGCCCAGAGACACAGACTGCCCTGGGAAGCCAAGGCTTTCCTTGTGGCAACACTGATTTTTCCCAGAGTGCTGAAGTGAATGGCAACCTTTAATAAACACAAGTTTCTGCAGTAGCCCCTGGAAACTGCTGTAAAAACTGAGCTCACTTCCCCAGCTCCTGCCTGTCACTGGTGTTGGAAAGAGGCCTCTGAATTGCTGAGATAAAAAAAGCAATCAGATAAACAACTAGTTGTTGTTGGGCTGGAGGGTTTCATGACTGATAGGGACTGAGTGAAGGATGCACGTGGAACTGGAGGGCTACAGAGAGGTTAAAGCAGAAGATGGTGAGAAAAGTAGCTCTTCTCAGGTGTAAGAAATGCATCAAAGGAACCCAAAAAAATTCCAAATTCTGCTTGTCTCTGAGAATCCTGGTTTCATTTTTGCCTTTTAAGCATTACAAATGTTCATGTCTGTATTTTTAAAAGTTGGACAAATCTGAAATAAAAACTGTGTTGAAACTGATTTTTAATTTCTGTGTATTGAGTGGATTTCTCCTGCCTGTAACTTTTGGAGCAGTGCATAGGCTTGGATACTTTTGAACATGTGTTTGTCTTTATCTACTGCACTTTCCTTCTCCTCAGTCTTTACTATGGAGCAGTTAGGACTACTCACCATGTGGATGTTTCTCTCTACTTCTATTTTTGGAGCCTTGGCTCTCTGCTTTCCAAAGTGAATTCGCTCAGTTGCTTTTTCTTTATTACATTATCACCCTGCCCACCAGAACAAGAGTG
The DNA here is from genome assembly GCA_035221455.1 of Xenops minutus. NCBI lineage: Eukaryota > Metazoa > Chordata > Aves > Passeriformes > Furnariidae > Xenops > Xenops minutus. Next base: position 73,086,148 of record JAWWEE010000040.1, read on the forward strand.
TGGGCAGAGCTGAGATGCACATATTTCAATAGCCACTTAAACTGGTTTCTCTGTTTTCCTGGTAAATTGTGTGTGCTCAAGGTACCCCATAGTGTAATATTAAAAATGCCAGTTTTGCTTGCCATGTAATGGATATAATACCACAGAGTGGTAGCAGTCTGAAGCCTGATACTGGTAGACAAGGCAGACCAGAGTACAAACCAGAACTTTAAAAGAGTTTGGATAAAAAATTTCTGGAGATAACAACAGCCTCTTCCACAGCCTTTCAGCCTGTCAGAAATGTCAAGTGTATGCCCTTGGGTTTACTTAGCAGACACATAAATATCATCTCTGCAAAAGGTTTTATTTCTATATTTTCCCACAATCTGGTACAAAAATGTCCTGTTGTGTTTATAGGTCTGGGAACATTTGGAGTTTGGTCTCCTATTTATACAGCACTTTTCCATTTTCTGAAGCCTGTCAATCCTGAATGTCATTTAAAATCTTGACTGTCTTTCTGTGCACAGGTGCAACCTTCCTCCTCTATCCAGCGAATACAGCAAAGATGTTGGATCCAAAACCCAGCTGGTGACTGCAAATCCAAGTATAATTCAGAAAAGGTAGATGGCATATTGTTCCTTTTCTGGTTGGGGGTAAACAGAAAGAAAAATGCTTTGTCTGTGTTATAGGTATCAGTGCATCAGAGTTGTGTGCTTAATGATGATCTAATCCTGAAAGGGGGTTTGAAAAAGGTGAAATAGGCAATGGCTTGGTTATAGGTGAAATAATTAAAGACTAAACCCCTGATCTTTTCACTATAAGCAGGGAAACTAAGGGAGAATGGCTTTCTTTTTTTTAACAGAGTTATTCAATTTGCCAGACTCTCCTTAGTGTTTCCAGTTCCCTCCCCTTTCCATGTGCTGGGCATTGGCTGCTTCCAAGCCACATGCACAGACTGATGGGTGTCCCAAACTACTGTGCTGGTCAGGCCAGCTGGCTCCTGCATCCCACAGCTAATGAAGATGCTAATTTGGGTTTCTCTCTGCTTGAGCACTCATAATCTCTGGGTCCTCACTCTCTTCATATTCTTTGTTTGATCATGACTTACGGAGTACAAAAGGTTAGGATGAAACTCCTTGACAGGTTGTGATCATACAAGCTTTGGTTTCTTAGGAAACTGGGACAAATTTTTGCTGTTTATTAGAGTTGGTTGAAATTTTCCAAATGTCAGTAGCTGATGAGAGAAGGGGGGGAAAAAAAAAAAGCACTGTCTCTCTGATTTTGCCTTCCTGAATTTTAATTGCCATGTTCTTTGTTTATCCCCTGGAATGAGATAGACTGTTCTCAGGCTGAACAAGATCTGGTAATAACCTGCCATGTTCACTGAAAAACACAAGAAAAGGTACAAACCAAGGGGATGAACAGGAAATGATTAGGCATGAAGAAATGTATAATGTGAGTATTGGGAGGAGAAGGATCGTGAAAGGAAGCAAAACAGGGAGATAAAATACATAATAGAAAGTCAGGTGTTTTAGAAAGAAGAAAGGCACTGGCTTGGAAATAGTTGTTTGATGGTATTTAAATGTAGTATTTTTCCTCTCTATCAGGAATTGAAGGGTTCTCTAGGTTTTTCAGTATAAAAGGTGACAGCCTTTAACAAAGTAGAAAAGAGAGGGTGAAAAATAAACAAGAGGGAAATGGAGTAATAATCATCTTCACGAGCTGATTCCAGGCAGAGAGTGCCTGAATAGGGAAAGGCACAGAAGTGCTTGTGGGGTGAGATCAAAGCAAACCAAGCCAAATTGTCAGGGGATGGCACCTGGTGCCAGGCCAGGTGAGTGGCAGTGGACGTGGAGATGGGGAATCTGAAAATCCTGGGGCATGTAGAGGGCTGATGAGGTTGATTTCTGAAGCAGAATGAAATGGCCAGAACATCCTGTCAAGGAAAGAAGATCGGTTTTGCCGTGGCATTTTGGATAAAGTGAAGAGGAACAGTATGGAACATAAAGCTTGCAAAAGATTTGACAGTTTTCAAGGCAGAGGATTCTTTAACTCAGGGATTTGTTCTGCACCCCCTCTTCCATCAAGACCTAGAGTAGAAAGCTCGCTGGACTTGGTATTTTTGAACAGAAAAGTGTTTTAGTGATGCTACAGGGAGGCTGTGGAACTACACTAGAGAGACCACAGAGTTACCAAGCAAGAGGGAAAGGAAGGAGTGAGCAGATGGAGAGAGCGAGGTGCTACTTTGGGAGAGGTGGATATCACAAGAGGAGAGGGGGGTGGGAAACAAGGGCAAAAGGGAGGAAGGAAATGGGATTGTGATCAATGTAGTCTTCAAAGTGAGTGAACTATAACTGCAATGCAAGACCTTTGATGAGAAAGCAATGTGCAGTGTATATGCACGTGTATTGATTAGGAGGAGATATGCAACCAGTAACTGAGAATGACACAGGGAACAAATTCATAGCACTGAAAATTGGCAGAAGCCTCCTCTGAGGCTTGAAGCACTTGAGACATCTGACACTTTGCTTCCTCTGCTTGGTCAGGAAGAGATTTTTTTATTTTTTTTTAAATAATAGTTGGCTGATGTTTCCTGTGTGCTCTCCAAACTCATTATTTTACCTCCTGTGTGTTAAGTTAGAGCAGAGGCAAAAAAATGTTAAATCTTGGGAGTTAAAACAGAAAAAAAGACTACTGCTCAGGCATCAATTTCTATGGAAAGCTTTTTAAGGAATTAGGCTGTTTAGAAGTCCAGACTTTCATGAAATTCAAGGACAATCAGACTGGTGACTGATACGTATCTGTTTCTAAGCTGTAAGTTAACTAGCATCACATAATGGTATCATTCATTATCATTCTTCCCTTCTCCTCTTGTCCTTACTTGAAGTAGGTTGATATTGATGAGGCTTGACATCTCAATTATCTCTCAAGTGTGTTATGGCAGGTTTAGTGAATTGGCCCTGCAACACCATTCATGGTTTCTAAAAGATTTATCCTTACCAGATAATTTATGATGAGGCATGTTGCATAGGGCTGAGTTTTCATACCAGGGATGTAGAGGCAGTTTTCTGTGTGGTTTCAAAACCAGAATTAGTGCCTTTAGAAAATCAGATTTGTAGCAGTCATTGTAGCAGAGATACCACCATTCCCATCTAGACTTAGAGCCTTAGGATGGGAGAATCAAGATTTAAATTGGGGAGTACATTGACTTTGGAGATATCTTCTGAACATTGCCTTTTACAAAACTTAGGGATCAAGTTCCTACTGAAATGTAACTAAAGAGTTTTCACTTGTGAGATGTTTTGCACAGTTGTTATTTGGGTTTGAAAAATGATGGGGAATTTCCTGCCCTACCTTCCCTTTGTGTAATACAGGAGAACTGACAATAGATGTATTATGGTAGAAATTTTCCCATCTGACTAAGAGGACATGTGATAACTGGCCCAGTTTCTCTTTTTGTCTAAAATATTTCACAGGCATTTCCCTTCAATTAATATTGGAACTCAGAGTCCTTCAAGTCTGTGTAAAACTCCTCTTCCTACTTTGTATTAAAAACTTACTTTTCTGTCAAACCCTGGCTTGAGGTGGAAATTGGGATTGAAATGTTGCATAAAGCTATCCCTGGGGTCAATGTGACCTCTCCCCCCAAGTATTGTTGTGGAACTGCAAAAGAAAGTTGGCATCATTGATGTTTCCACTTCATTCCCCTACTATCCTAGTCAGCTTGGCCTTATCAGCAGGAAACCACTTTGTAGGCAGAGGATTATTCTATATTTGTCCTGGGTTTTATTTTCTTTCCATGAGTAGCTGCTCTAAGTCCCTGCCAGGAAAGAGGCAGTGCAGTGGCGAGACCTGGGATGTGCCTACGGCTGTTCTTAAGACTCTGGGAAAAATCAACACGGTTGTGTCACTTACAGTGGTTGTTTCTATGCTCTGGACACTTGTCTACAGCTGTGAAGACAGACTAGTCAGTGGATCACATGTGAACATAAAAATGCCTAGTAGGTAGTGATGATTTTTGGCCAATGGCATTAGATTTTTAACTATGAAATACAAAGAAGGATGTGGATTATTATTATGGTGTTCTAAAGTCACTGGATCTGGGCTATGGATAAGATTCTATGAATTTCCTGTCATCTTCAACAACTCTTGTAAATGTCATACAATAATAGTCTTTTCTAAACTTTTAATCTGCAAACAAATGCTGTTTGTAGCGATATTCCTTTGTAATTGTCACATCTGCTTACTCTGCCTAACCCATGCACACTTATATCATCAGTAATGTGGATATATTAGTCCAAATAGATTGTTTCCCAGCGTTCAGTGAGCTCCATCTCAACTGGTGTTTGTTGGTGAGTGTTTTAGCCACGAGCTGTGCGAGTTTTTCTGTCCTACATAGAAATAATCCCATTAGAAAATGGCACAATGAGGCCAGAAATAATCCCATTAGAAAATGGCACGATGACTAGCAGCACTCTTTACTGACCATAATCCAGCACTGGTATAACTGGCAGGAGTCCTCAAGGTATTAACACACACCTCCCAACCCCAGTTTGGAGATGTAATCCCTGAGAGCAGGAGTTTTGTGCCATCCCTGTTTCAGGTCCCCTCCCCTCGTCAATAAATCCCCTTGGGTGAGGAGCAGTCATTCCTGTGGGTGTCCAGAGCTTTGGAGGTTACCCTAAATAGATCACTTGTGGAAATTGCTGTGAAATTCCTGTGCTGCCAGAGACAGGGTGAGGGTGTGGGGGAATCCCTATTTCTGCTTCTGCAGCCATTCTGGAGTGTGCCTTGTTGCTTTGAATGCAGAAGTCAGTGAAGGCTTAATTGAAGTGATATCAATCTTCATTCTTTGAAATGTGTGTTTTTATTTAGGTCTTTACAGTCTCAACAGTTGTATAACGTTGCCAGTGGAAATAGCCTGACTGAAACTGGGATAACTAGATTTGGGATCAGCCATTACCCTCTGCAGCTCAATATGAACTTTTGTCACTGAATGTGAACATTTTTCTTTCAGTAAATTAACTCCCTTCTTTGATCTCTGTGATATTTGACAAGTTTTTTCTGCATCCAGTTCCTTGCACTAAAGCATGATGAAGGAATGAGACTAAAGGCTAACAAATGCAATGATTCTGCCTCTGAGCTTTGAAATGTCACTTAAATATCGCTGCTGTTTATTAGGTTCCCTTGGATTTCGAGTGGGATTAAATTTGCTTCCTGGTGGTGTTCCCTGCATCTTAGAGACAATCTTTCCTGGGTTCAGTACTGAAGACATCTTTGAATCCAACTGACTTACACCATTATGAATAAAAAGATGGAGCTGAGGCAATAATTTAATAAAAGCTTCCTTCATTTTTGATTAAGCAAATGTACAATATCATGCCTGTTGCGGACAGTTATGAAAAGGAGAATTCCTCTTGGCTGTGTCTCCATGTAAAAACTGTGTTTTCTATTCCTATATCATTTGGTAATTGCTAAAGATCAGGTAGAAAACTACCCATAAAAGTGTTATTGAAGGAAAACCCTTTGTGCTCATCTTGTCCTTACTTTAGAAGCCAGATGATGAGAAGAACTTTCCCTGTAAAGTCAATCAACCAGATTTTAAATGCTTCACATAGAGATTCTTTTTTTATTGCTGGTATCTCAACTGGTATCTAAATATGTCTCAGATTATTTCATTGGGAAGTCCAAATTTATAAGAATAATTATTTTCATTCACATTACAAAACTGCCCTTTTATGTTCTTCTGCAAGAGCCTGTGAACATCTGTGCCAACAGCAAGGGGATAAAATTTCTGGGAAGCATATCTTTAGAGGCAAGACTGGTAACTAATTCTTCTGTATATGGAGGTTGCTTGATTTGTTGGTAATCAATTTTTTTATCTGTTTTAATACAAAGTTCCTTAAAAAGCATTAAACTTATTAATAACTAATGCCTTAGTTTGGGGATGAACATCTATTTTTGTCTTCATTTGAACAGAAAAGGAAGGAAAAATGTGGTGATGCAGAGGATGTGCAGTTGTAACAAAGCCATGCTGTGACTGGGACAGTTTGTTCCTTTGACCTCATTTAAATAGATGGCTTTTACTCTCTTATCGACTTCCTCTCAACTGCAAAATACAGCAAGGAGCAGGAAAAGCAGATCTAAGCCCCAAGGAAAGGAATCTAAAGGTATCTCAAAACATACCATTGGCTTCCAACAGAAAGGTCAGAGTCTCTTGATGAGATGAGAAACAGTGGGATGCAATTTTGGGTTAGGAAAATGGGAATTGTGAGGAAGTTATTTAATCTGGTAGAAGAAAGGAAGAGAGAAGGAAAGCCTGATGGGAGTGGTAGGAGTTTCCTGGTGTAGCTTTAGCTAAGGTGGTGGAAATGCAGATGAGACCTCATGAGCAAAAACAATTGTTAGGTGTTAGGAAGAACTCTAAAGTCTCCATGTTACAGTAATTTAAAGGGAAAATTGATATGGGGATGCAATGGGAGATTTTGAACGAGATGGCATGAAACCATGGTTTGATGCTTTCTCTTAGACAAAAAGAAATGTTTTATTAATAGTTGTCATAAAGCAGAGCTGGAAGACACCAAGATTAAAGTGACCTATTTGGATTTCTGATTGAAATGTCCTTAAATTTCAGTTCTAATTTGTGTTTATTGTAGAATTGTAAGGTAATGCATCCTATTCCTCTCCACACACATTTGTATGTCTCCTGTCTCAAACTGCCGTTTTGATGGTAATCATAATTATCTCTATTGTGAGCGACATTTTAATTGCAAATCTCTGCCTTACCAGAATCACCAGTGCTTGCCCATATGTGGGGATACTCATTAACACATTGTCTCACACATTTTCATTTTCTTGGCAAGCCATTGCAGGAAGACTTGCTTTTCATTCCTCCCCCCTCTCCCACCTCCTGGTGTCTTCTTAAGACCACTGTATTGAAGAGTCTGCCAGCAGTACCCGACAGAAGGACAGCCAGCTGTCTGATTTTCCATTATTAGGGTTGTGAAATGGGAAAGCTATATATGTCCTTGAGCAAATAATGCTTTTAATTAAGGTGGGGTTTATCTCTTCATCCTTCTATTGCTGCAGTAGGATTTGGTGTGAGGGCTTCTAAATCCTACTACCAATATGTGGGATAGTGTAGTCAAGTACCTTAAGTATATGAGTAATGACTCTGAAGTCAGTGGAATAACTTCTGTGTACTTTGTTGGATCAAGCAATTTAATGTCTCATATGGACAACCAAGTTTTTTCAGGGTAACAGCCCCAAAGATTTTTAAGTGTTTAAAATCTCTTAATTTTTAATTGTTAAAATCCATGTTTAGGCAACTAATTTTTCTTTATAGTCTTTGACTTTAACCTAGATTTTTCTACCACTAGTACGTCTCTTGGATTTTTTTTCAGGTACTGATTGAAAAGCAAATATATGTATGTATGTATGTGTTTATTTAATTCTTTATTTAAAATGAAGATGCAAAGGCATCCTGCAATCTGAAAGACAGCAGATAATGAGAATACAGGAAACTACTCCTTCTCTGCAGTCTGTCAGATTGTGACATTCCCACTTTTTCTTTTGTTCCTGGCTCTAAATAACTTCTACTGCTTGCAGCATCTGCAGCCATGTGATCCCATAAACTTCAAAGGAAAACTAAAAATTCAGGACACGATCACAGGAGTGTAGGAATTATCTTTATGGATAACAGGCCAAAAGCTTTAGGTTAAGTGTAGATGTCAGACAGGCAGAGGCATTAATTAGTATCTCTTTCCTTATTAAACCATGGAGGCAATTGCTGGAAATGAAAGAAGCCCGTTGAGAAGGCTGGTAGCTTTGATTCCTCTGCTAATCAATGCTGGTCTGGGCAGACCTGTGAGATCCCAGCACTGCTGGTCTTGGCAGGGGCTGCCAATCTGTGTGCTGGGTTTTTCCAGCAGTCTTCAGTCTGGCAGGCAGGTAGGTTGGTCAGAAAGACCTTGTGCCCTGGAAGCCTCCTCCCCACTTTTATTTTTGCACCCTGAACAGGGGAGGTCAAGATCTGGCCAATCATTCTCAGATAGAATTTGTTATAATGAATGCAAAAGTAATTGAAATGTTTTTCTGCTGACGTTTTGAGTTTCATAGGCAATATTTGTGTTTATATAATGTCTGGAAAGATTTGCTTGTTTGTTACCATAAAGCAATGTTTTTCTCAATGAAAGTTTTAGGACATTATTTCAATGTGAATTTCAGTGAGAAGGCTGAATCAGTAGGACTTAGATTAGATGCTGAAGGAAAGACTAATGGAGGGAGAAATGCTAGTGTGGGGTCCTTTAGGGAAACAGACTCTCTCCTGGTGTAAATCACTGACCAAAAACCTGACTTGGGGTTTATTTTTCGCTCATCAGGAGGCATTGGCTCTTTCACTCATGTAACCTTGGCTGGACTTTGCTCTGAATGTGTGGCATTGGCCATCTGAATGGGCAGATTCTCCTCCAGTGCTCCATCTGGCTTCTTTTCCTTTCCCCATTCCTTGGGGACCAAGTTGGGTAAGGCAGACTTCTGATTTCCATCAGCATATGGGACATATCAGGGGATGATGTGGCAATCTGAGCTCTACCTCTTGTCTGTAGATTGAAAGTTTTCAGTGCATTTACTTGTGTTAATTTGGCATCCCTGTGGCACTGGGCTAAATGTTGTCTGAACAGAAAACATGGGGCAGGACAGCTCCAAAGAACTTGTGGTGGAAAAGAGGGGCAAAACATAAGAACACATAGCCATGGATGAGTTCAACAAAGCTGTGTGGTTTGCAGTGACCAGCAGCAGCCTCTGCATTGCCTCAGTGCCCTTTTCCATAAAGCCCCTTGGCCAGTCCATGGGCTGAATTCAATTTCTTACCTTCCCATTTGCTGTTCTAATCAACAAAACCTGGTTCTCTTTGGGCATAAGGCAAGAAATAATGAGTAGCCTCTTTGAATTTGGTGCCATTTCTAAAGCAAAAAGCTTGTGTTTACATTAACAGAAGCCTTACCTTGAACACTTCAGAGCAAGTTCCACAACACTCCACAGACACTGTGGTTTCTTGCAGTCTGCTCTGCACACAGTGTTCACTTTGTCCTGTTGGAGATTGCACTTAAATAGCAAACACCCAAGCACAATGAGACTTTCCAAAGAAAAGTCTGTGACATGATAGTAAAAAAATCAAAGCTTGAATGCTTGGACGGTAATCATAAAATAAGCTCAGGCCTGCATGAGTTTAAATTTGATGAATTAGGATAGAAAGGTAGATTAGAGTGTGTAGACAGCTTGTAAGGTTGAAGTGGATTATTAAGAGCTGAGAAAAGATGGAGCTATAAAGTGTGAGTATGAAAGATCTGCAGTAGAGTCATTTTAACACTCTCCCTTGAGTATGTGAATATGCAGTTGTAAGATTTGGCATTGCTGGTATTGGCAGCTGCCTGTGCTTTTGAATAACTTGTGTACTTCTCACTGAGGCAGGAAGGATGCTAAAATCAGAGCCTTAAGGTTCTGACTCTTTAGAGTCTTTTAGAGTCACACACAAGAGATTTCTCGAGTGTCTTAGAATACAAATTTTTAGCTACTTTATGAACTTTTTGTACACAAAATTGTTTTTAACTTCATCTATGCCAGCACCTCTAGTTGTCTATGGGGTATGGATTCTTTGTGCTTTAGATGGAAAAGGAAATTCATTTTTCAGACTAGAATGTTCCCCTGTGACTTCCCATGGTTTTTGCTTTATTCTGTCTGAAAGGACAGCAAATAATGTGCAAAATGGCAACCTGGTCTAGTGAAAGATGTCCCTGCCCACAGCAGGGGAGTTGGAGCTAGACAGTCTTTAAAGAAAAAAAACCTTCCAACCCAAACCCTTCTATGATTCTATGAAAATATGTATATTATTGCATTTCTAATTAATTTATTTTATTACATGGTGGAGGGTGTTGATTCTTGTATGATAATTATTACTTCTGCTACTATTGGCAGGCCTTACTTACAAACAAGGCAGAGTTTCTGCCTGGGTTTGTGCCCAGAGCACAATTCTAATTGGTAGCAGTGGTGAGTATAGATTGTTCTCAGAATACTCTTGGCTCGATTTTTCAGTGCCATGCCTATTTCATACAGCAGGTTGGCATCACTGAGTAACACTGCTATGAAGCACAGTGTTGAACAGAGAGCTGAACCTGTCACTGTTTCTACGGCAAAAATTCCTCCTGTGCTTTAAAAGACTGTTGTTCATTTAAAACCTCTGTCAAGATTTCCATTCTCCCTCTGATTAAACTCTTATAAGCTTCAGTCACTGTTCTCATGTACTATCTGGTTATGAAGTACTGTAAGTGCTGTATTGTAAATCACTAATGTAGACTTAGAGCAGATGGTTGTATTTACCATCCAGCTAAGAAAGAGACTAATTTAATGTTACCTTTTTCAACCCCATTTCAGGCAGAGACTGGCTAAACCCTGTGGGTAGATTTTTACATACCCAAGTATAAGCACGTAATTTGTAAAATTATTCCTGTTCTCTGGAGAGACTGAATGGGTGTGACTTTTTCTAGCTGAGGTGACTTACCCAAGGCTTGGAAATGCTGCAAATGCACAATCAAAACAGCCACCATCCTGGCAGACTTGAGTAGAAATCTTTTTTACATCTAAGCTCGATGACAATTCACAGAATCAGGGAATGGCTGTGGTTGCAAGGGAACCCTGGAGATCCCCTGCTCCAAATCTCTGCTCAAGCAGGGCCACCCAGAGCTGGTGGTCCAGGACTATTTCCAGTGGGGTTTTTATTATCTCAAGGAATGGACATGCCACCACCTCTCCAGAGACCGCCTGTTCCAGTGTTTGAGCACCCTGACAGAAAATAAGCTTTTCCCTGTGTTTAAACAGATTTTCCCACACCTGGTGCCTGGTCCCTTGAGGTATTGGTTCTGGAAGGTCTGCCTAGATGTCCCTAGCTGAGAGTGCTATCAGTAGTTTCTAGAGCTTGAGCTGAAGCCCTGTGATATAACCACATCTTCTCTATAATGAGATTTTAAATGCATTTTTTTTCTCTCCCTCTGTTCCTATCTAGTAGCTCTTTGTACTTGCTCTTCCATTTTGCTTGCCAACACATGCTAAGGTGGCATTCTTCTAGTCACGGATACCTTAGGTGATGTACTCTGTTTTAAAGATTTTTCTTTTTAAATGAAAGTCCAGTCTAATGCATGTAGAAATACTCACATCACTTCTTCCACTCAGCTCCCAGTTACTGTATTACAGACTGAGCTGTGAAGCAGGGAATTGAGTGGCACTTCTCTGCTTTGTCCTATCTGGAAGTAAATCAAAACCAATAAGAAAGAAAAACTTTCAAAATGAGCAAAGGACAAATTGTAATAAGCAGGATAAAAGGAAGAAACACAACTTAATTATCTTTTTATAAAGGTCAGTTCAGTAACTGGAAGATCTACTGACACTATATGACATAAAAGGGAGTGTTTCTTAGATTCATTAGACTAATTAAACACTTTTGCTTGCTCTTGATATAGTGAAGTGCTGCTTTTCAGATACTTCTGACCAATCTACATCCTACCTTCCATTATGGTTGTGCCAGACTATTCTTTGGGGGAAATAACAATCCCAGATTTGTATCCTGACAGCAGACTTCTTAAGCAGTAGTCACAACAAGAAAACAGTAAGAATTAAGCTTCATTTTTTAAGAAAACAAATGACTTATAAAACACAAAAAAAGAAACCCAGTGGCAGTGCTCAATTTTGTGAGACCTGGGCTTTGTAGCAGAAAATATAGATTTAGTCAGACACATCAGAGGTTGCCAACTGAAATACAGTGAAAACCTTGCATCAGTGCCAGATTTGTAGTAGGCTCACGTTATTTGTGATAGGAAGGAAGAATAGCCAGGGGAAAGCCTTGTAAATCTGAGTTCTTCTAGGGGCTAAGGTGGAGCTTCTTTGCTGGTCAGAACATGGTCAGGCTCCATGTGCAGATCCAGGTTTTGTCATGGATGTGCAGCACAGCTGTGTGAGCCAGGAAAGCTCCTTACTCTCTAAATGATTCATTACTGGAGGTGGGCATCTTGTGGCTCTTCCCACCCACCCTAAAAGGATCAGATAAGCTGCTGGTTGTGATCTGTATTGCAGAGCAGGGACTGGAATTGGTTTGTTTCTGGGGCATGTTATGAAAGATTTGATCTCCAACCCATGTCAGAAGGTGCATTTTTTGTCAATGGAAGAAGTCAATCTGCTGTTCAGAGTTGAAGTATTTAGCAAGGCAGATGAACTATCCATTGCCTCTCATTTTCAGACAGGATAACAGGAACAGGAAGGAGCCATCACAGACCCACCCTGAGTCAGAGTGAAGTCCAGAGCAGCTGGCTCTCTGCCCAGTCCTTGATCATAGGTGTTTGTTGAGGTACCTGATGTGAAGAACAGACTTAACGCTCTTGGCTGCTCATGCAATCCCTTTCACGAGTATTAAATCTGCATAAAGAGATTAATGGGACCTGCCAGAGAATCTCTTTCTGTCTACAGAGTTGCTAATTGCTGTTCACACACTGTCAGAATATTGCAGGTTGGAGTTCTCATCTCTGACGCTCCTTCCTCAGATACAGAGGTGCACATGAAGCACAAACTTACTGTGCAAGGAAATTCCCTCTGGCACAATCTGCCAGGACCCTGAGCACCCCACTTTCCTACAGAGCAGACAATATCCATCAGTTGTTCAGGATGTGTCCTTTCCTGTTAGTTTTCCACAATCACTGAGCAGTCACAGCACAGGAAGACCTTCAACATCCTCCTTTTATTTTTATTAGTGTTCCTGGATGTTGCTGGGTCAGCTCAGTCTCAGAGTGATGTTTACCCTTCCTCTCATTTAGCCCTTTGCAACCTTGCCTGGAAATTGGTCTCTGTGAAATGAAGCCTTAAATAACCACCATTAGTAACAGTCCTGGAAACCCAAGTTAAAAAAACAATTAATTGGTGGTGGTGATGAATGTTATTTACTTACTTGGGATAGGGTAGTGTGTGATATCAATGGGTTTTGGTTTTCCTTTGTGTACTTACTAGTTACAAAGAGTGAATTGCCTTTTAAGGGACTGATTCCTTCTTCACATGGAGAAGGGCATTCATGTTTGAAGCCTCCAAATTGTGTTTTATTGTCTTCAGGTATCTCTACTGAGGATCTGCTGGCTATGTTATGATAATGGAGGTATGGCAGCTGAAGCCCTGACCCAGAATTTTCAGTATGAATTTTGCTTGTGTTGCACTATACAGAAATCTTCTCATTCCCCAAAGACACTTCGTGTTCATAGTGACAGCGGCATTCCAGTGGTCAGGGCAGGAACTGGGAAGCAAGGTTTATGTTGTGTGCCAGCTTTTGGATACCAGGAAAGATCTTTTGCTTTAGATCACTTGTTTTAGAAATTGGCTATAATGTTACTCACTGGCAAAGAAGAGGTTGTTTTTTAGAGTAGTTGTGGAGTTCCTTGGCTAGAACTCAAATAGCATCCTGTGCTTAAAACTGAAGTGAGACTGCTTTGCCTTTGTAAGCAGGGTGAAGTTCTTCAGTGAGTTGAGCTGGGATATTAGGTAACCTAAGCCCCATTTTCTACTTTACACTTTATTCAACTATTTCATCTGGCTTTCTATGTAAAGCAGCACTCCCTACCTGAGCCTATGGGGGGGAAAGTCTGAATCTATCCTTTAGAAAGCTTCTGTCCAGCCTGTGTCTCTCTCTGTGGAGGAGATGAGGAATAGCTGGTCAGGCAGCAAACCATTGTGACTAGCCAAGTGACTCTTTCAAAGCCTCCTCATAGCCCAACAAAGTGAAAATTGCTGCTATTGCTGAAACCAGAGGTATGGGAGGGACTGGCAGCTACTATGTGGTAGAGAGAAAGTGGAGGAAGAGCTTGGGGGGGGGGAGGGGGGTTGGCAGATACAAAGATCTGAACCCTAAATCTGCTTCTCATCTTTCTTGCATTGTGTTTTCCCCTTTCCTCACTAAACATGTAGCACCAAATCTGTGTGGTTGGAAGCACAGCTATGGCAGTACTGTAGGAGATGTGGCCACAGTGATGTATCTGTACCAAAGCACCAAGGATTAGCATGACTGTCCTTCAGGGCCCTGCTGACCCTTCCAGGGCTCCTCTGGGACTTGCTCAGAAGGTTCTCTGCAACTTCCTTCTGCGTGGTTTGCCAGAAGTTTTGAGCCCTGAGAAGTGAGTGAGTGGCTGCGTGGGTAGCCTGTGATCATGAAGTGTGAGCTGTCCAGGCAGCTCTGACAGCAGCAGCCTGAAGAAAGAGCACATCCTAGGACATGAGGAACTGCCTGCTTTCAGGCTGGTGGCTCATTAATAGAGCCAGGCACGTGTTGTCACTGGTTTTCTGTTCATACCCTTTAACTTGCTGAGAAAACTTCGTTCAAACCTAGATTTTTTTCCTCCCTTTTTGCATTTGCTCACAACAGATAAGCACATTTCTTTTTAAAATATTTGCTGAATGTGTAAATTTGCCCTGATTTCTGTGAGGTATTAAGGGGAAGAAAAAAGAAAAAAAGGGCAGTTAGATAAAGACTTTAAAGAGCAAACTGTTTATAAGGTAGGATATCTGTTTTCCATCTTGCAGCAGCTATGGACTCTGAATGAGAACAACTTGAATATGGAGTGTTCAGTGCTCAGAACAAATTGCTTATAAACTGCACAACAGAGGTAATTTCAACAATTAAATAATTTTCAATTACTTTTTATAGTGTGTGGATGGACCACTCAGTGGACTGTTTAGTAGCCCTCTCAGTAATTCTGGTGTTGGGTTATTTGCTCTACCACATTCACCTCACTCTGAGTCTTTGTGAGTTGAAGCAGAAATTATCCATGGGTCTCTTCTTGATATTAGATTCTATTCTGTTCTGTTCTATTGCAGTCTGCCTCATGCCTAAGTCTTGATTCACAGATCTGGCTGGATTAGCCATGCAGGCACAGCTGGAGTTACAGATAATGGATAACGTCCTCAGCTGGTGTATTATAGCTGTATAATTCTAGTGAAGCCAGGGGAGCTACACTAATTTCCACCATCTGAACAGCTACAGTTCCTGCAATTGCTCTCTTTCTTTCAGCTGCCAAAGCTTATGTTTGGGCCTTTGTGCTTCTCCAACAGAACTTAATGATATCCCTTGTGCCTGAATAGGGCAGAGTGCCCTATAAACAATAGGCTTTGTTGTGAATCTCTGAGTGTTAATGCTGGGAGCTGCCTTTGCCTTTCCTCAAAATTGAGGTGTGTGCAGCACTTCTGGAGGACCAGATTTAGGTCACTTCTGGGGGATTTAGAATTTTTACTACGCTCTTCATGCACTGAACTAAGGCTTGTTAGTGAGATTAGCAATCCGTAAGACCATTTCATACTGTAACCCATAATTCGTCAGGTTCCCCATTCCCTTTGCCATTTAAATTACTTACACTTCTGTATCTGATTTCCAGATGTCCACAATGAAGCACAAACAAATACAAATTAGTACAGAAATCTGTAACATAAACAAGCCTGCAGTTCTTAAAGGCAGAGGCCAATCATTTCTGAATGTTTTTCAAAAAGTGCTTTTCCCAAGTGCTTGGGGAAATGTTCAGTACAAACATTAGCATTCCAGTGTTACTTGTGTTTCTGGCCACATGTGTTAAAAGGAGCAGAATTGAAGTAACATGGGCAAATGAGGCAGTGGCTTGGATGAAATGTAATAACCTTGTATTTCCATGTGACAAAATCCTGAACTTGCTGTTCTGAGTGCAGTTGTTCACTTGGGACAGCTGTAGAGCTTCGGATCCAGCTGTGCTGCACCCAACCTAATGGTGGGTGGCACAAAGTCCAGGGGTTCCTCCAGGCTCCTGCAGTCAGTGGAGAGAGAGGAGCACCTTGTGAGGGTGAACTGCCCTCTGGAAGGGCTTCTTGCTCTGAGCTGGAGACAGGGCTAGTTGAAATGACCTGCATAGGCTGCAATGTGTCTTAGCTTTCCTCCAAAGCCAGCCCTCTCCAGTCTCTCAGAGCAGCTGCCTTAGGTGCTGAACAACATTTGCAGCTGCTGGGTCACACTTTAGAAAGCATCCTTGCTAACTGGATTTGCATCCAAACATTTTGGATGGAAGGCTCCACCAAAAATGTTGCCTCGTTCCCATCGGTTAAGGTCAGCAAGCAGAAAAACTCTGAACTGAACTCTTGGTAGCCTTTTATTCTCATAGTAGCATTCTATCTCCCAAATCAGTTAATCTGGATTTGCAATTATGTCATTAAAAGCAGAAATTGGGTTTGTTTTGTAGGAAAACTAAACTTATTAGGAACCAGAAGCTCCTGATTGTTAGCTGAAATTGTAATTTCACGTTGTTTTTATTAAATTATGAACTACAGAATGACTAAGACAGCCCTTCTGGCAGTGATTAATATTGCTAGAAGACTTTGTATTTTCAAAAGGCTGTCACTATCAAGTTTCTATGTATTTTCTGATGCTTATACCTTTAAATTCATGTGATTTCTTTAGTGAGTGTAATTGGATATTTTTATTGTGTATAGCAAGGAAGGCTGTCTAATATTTTTCACCATGACATTATGATGACTACCCATAAAACAGCAGTCTGCTTTTGGCCACAGAACTCCGATATTCCTTTCTCTAGGAACCAGCCAGCCCATAATACATGTGGCAGCAGCAGTGCAGGATAAGAAAAGCCTGTTACCCCATTTTTAATTTACTGTAATGCATGTACAGACTTCCCTAAAAGCTTTGAGTATTTTCTTCCAACAGGTTAGAAGGTAGAGGTAGATAGAAGATAGACTGATAAAGTAGTGTTCCTTTAGAGGTATCTTTGCAGTCCTACAGAAAGAGGAGTGCCTCCTATTTTGGGCTAATATTTCGAAGTGCTGTGCATGCAGCAGTTACAATATTGGACTGCTAAACCCAAGAAGCAGCCCCATGACTCCAGTCACAATGGTGTTGCCTCTTATGGTTTATGTATTTCTCCTGCAACTGGTGTTTATTACCCACATATTTGTCACCTTCAAAGCCAGTCTCTGATTTAGATATTGGTCCCATCTATTCTGCACCTCACTGCAGACCAGTTGCTCTGCATTTTGGCACAGTGTTGCTGTCTGATTGTGATTTTGCCACAGGACACTAAGCAGTTTGAGTAAGAGGAAAATCTCCTTTACCTTTCCTTGGATGTAAATGTGCAGTATGGGTGCAGTTTCACCCATACTGTTAGTAGAAACAGTTAAATTGGTCAAAATGTGAGGGAAAAGATAGAAATCTTTGAGCTGAGAACTGAAAGTGGCCCCTGGGAATTGTGGGCTCAGACCAAGCCCCCGTGTGAAGCCCTAGAGCTGGTGGCTGAGCTGGACAGACAGACAGACAGCTCACACGTGGCAGCAGTGCCTCCTGCTTTAGCAGAAGTGAAACATGAATTTATGGCCTCCCTGGAGGAGATTAGGAGATCCTAATCAGCAGCTGGTTATTCAGTTCTGCTGTGAACAAAGAAAATGATTTTTTTCCTGTTTATTCACCATTTTAATGAATTAAAATTAAGGCACTGAGTGAAGTGTTATATCTTTAACTCTTGATGCTTAAAAATTGCTGATTAAAAGATAATGGGCTAATTTATGGATGATGAATTATTTCCATCTATAAAAGCATTTTTATGCCAGTTGGTGAAATTCCTCAGAGTGCTTCAGGTAAGCTTTGAATTTCTGGCCCCTTTGCATGGCCTTACAGGCTTAGACACAAGGGCTTTATGCCTTATGTATTTACTTAGCCAGCACTGGAGGTGGATTTAAGTGCAATCTGTGCCCCACTCCTAGCTGCATGCTACTGATTTGAGGTGGCATTTGTGGAGTTTGGTGCATGTTCCGTGGCTGTACCTCTGAGAGTGGCTTTAGCAAAGCTGCAGAGCTTTGCATTGGAACAGCCTTCACAAGTTTCATTTTCCTGACTTTCCTTGGAGGTAGTGACCCCTAGCAGGAGGCAAGAACAAACAGTTGGGAGAACAGGTCATTACATTTTAAATCATCACAATGAATGTGAGTCAAAGCCTGAAGCAATTCTGCAAATCCATCCAACTGTTCCTGTTTAGCTGTGGACTGTGTGAATTGTGACCCCTTTTAAACAGGCATCCTTTTTTCTTGTCCTCGCAGTAAGACATCAAACCTGGGAGCGTTGCTCTTGTGTGGCTGACAGTCATTCACATCTGCCTCTAAATGTCCTAACTTAATCCACATATTTTGAAAGGAATCGCCCCTGAAGTGAATTTAAAAGTGAGAAATAAGCAGTGATTTGTGATGGGTTTACACTGCTTGGGAAAAAAACCCCAGAGATGGGAGGAATTGATAGTTGTTCAAGGTGTGATAGAAGGACAGATGGAGCAAGCCATGAAGTGCTGTCTGGAGGGAACATTCTAGTCCACAGTTCTGAATGCTCCACAGAGAGGATCCCTGGTTTTTGGTAAGGGGCATCAGCCTCTTTGCCTCAGCACTGCAAAAGCTTAGGTGCTCTTGCTAAGAGTTCCCTGTTGTAGAATGAGAGGGAGAGCTTACAGTAAAGCTTTATTTAAATCAGCAAGAGCAGGAAGTTGATCCCTGAATTACACAAGAGCCATGCTGTCTAAAAATGGATCGGAAACAGCTGGTGTCAGTATCAAGGGTTTTCTCCCCAGATAACCAAAAATGCTCTCTCATTCACAAAAATGAAAATACTTTTTTTGTTGTTGTTGCCCTGATAAACTGAGACAAACACATGATTCAGAGTGCTCCAGGACTGAAAGAGCAGTCAAGGTCCTTAATTATTTCCTTCTCTGTTACAAGCAGCCCTTTCTTCCTCCAGCCCCAGACCAGAGTAGTAAGTCTGGCACATTTAGCAGAGTCACAAAGGAAGGGACAGTGTGTCTGCCTGGCTTCTGGCATAGATCTGCCCCCAGGAAAGAAATATTTTAAGCAATGGTTCAATGATGAAGGTGAAAGCAGTAAAACTGCTTGGCCTTTACATGCTCGTCTGCACTCACTTTTCCTTTATCTCAGTACAAATTAAATGAAAGAAGTTCTATAAATACGTGCTCGAGAGATCTGAGAGTGAAAGCTGTGGTTTGAAATCCCAAAGATGATTAAAGCTTATTTCCTCACTGATCTTTGACTCAATTACAACACTAGATTTTGGTTTCTGTTGGGCATTGCTTCCTGGGAGGCAAATGCAGAAATACCCTTGGGTCCCCAGGGAATAAGGCAGTTCCTCCCTATTCTCTGAGGCTTTGTTTCCAGGCAGCCAGTGCCATCAGTTGATGCAAACATTGTGTATGTTGCTGTGTGTTATTTTTGTGGTAAAAAGCACCTGTGTATTCCTGTCCTGTGGATCCTGTGGAGGATGTTAAATGAAAATAGGAAGAGGAAGCCCTTGCAAATGGGCTCGTGGTGACATCTGAGAGTTCATGTGATGCTCTTGGGAAGAGAGGAAAGGCAGATACAGGAAACAAAGAGGGAGAGACATGGAAAAGTACTGTGCAGCCTAGGTACTTGCTACACATTAATTTATCAGGAAATATTATGAGATTTTGACTTTGTGCTATAAGTCAATGGGCAGGGGTCCTCCAGAGAGGTTTGTGGGGTAGAGAGCATGTTACTGACCTGCCTCAGTTTAATTATTACTTTGCTAGTGTTCCCATAAGCAAAATAAATGCTTTTGCTGCCATGGTTGCAACTTCCATTTCCAACTGAATGAAATGTGAGAAATGAATTCCGAGTATTCATTTATGTATTTATAAATCTAAGTCCTGCAGGATTAAACATCTGAGGTAATGGTTAGGTTTGCTTTTTCTTCCCCAGAGCTCTCCTCTGCAGGGGTTGAAAATGGTTGTTCCAGAATTTTAAGGCTCCCCAAGCCCATCATCTGTTTGAACAAGGGTGCATGTGTGAGTGTCAACACTCTGCATGATGAGCCTGCTCGTTAACCTGAAAGGTTTGAACTGGGAAACTGGAGCAGCCCTGGCAGATTCTCTGCCATTTGCTCATCAAAACCTGAGGGCTCTAACAAACCACCAAAAATCAGTCTGTCCTCATCAGCCTAGCTACAAAGTAGTTTGCAAAGATGTCTCTTTGTCAGCCTAATGACAGAGGATGCCCTCAGCCTGCCTGGCCTGTGATGAGAAGAAGCCCTCAAAGTCAGTCATGATGAAGGCATTGAGAGGTTTTGTGATGTGGAGAAACAGTGGCTGGATCAAAGGAGTTATTAGTTGTTACTATGCTATTAAAATCATGTTCAGAAGAGCTCTGCAGTACTGACCGGGCAGAAGAGTCTCTTTTTCCTCCAGTTTTTGGTTTGCTTGGTTTCCCTCGAGCATGAGGGATGCAGGTCAGGCAGTCTCTTGAGTTCCAGCTGTGGCTGCTTTCATAGATGTGGCAAAGGAACTTTCAGAGCCCTCAGGAGCTGCTTCAGTGCATGTATTTAGTCCTTGCTGAACTCTGCTGTGAGTGGGAACCATCTCCTTGAGTGACAAAATGAGTTTAAAATGGCTGGTGAGTCCCATTCATCAGAAACAGACTGATTTTCTTTCTTGTTTCTGCCCTTGAAATTAGTGTTTAAAAATAATGCAATGAGCCTGTGAGCTCTGCTTCTCCTTTGGTTTTGCCATTCCAGTTGCCTTGTCCTTCTTCCTTAGGAGGGTTTTGTTCCCTGTGTGCATTTCTTTTGGCTTCTCTTCCTTGTGACTGTATGGGCCCCTCCTCTGAGGAGCTGAGCATGTTCTATAATGTGCCATATATTTCCTTCCTCCTCATCTGTCTTTTTTCTTCCTGCCATCCACCCAGCAATTGCAGAGATTAATGGGAGTAGAGAATCTCTAACAACACGGGCTGAGCCACATCCCCATCTGTAATCATTAAGCTGCATTATCACAGCAAATCCACAATCGTGTGGCTGCACAAACAGCAGCTCCACAGCTGGAGGAAAATTGTCGTTCCACACACTTGAGCTGGTTGAGAAGCTTTAGGATGAACAGCTCTTTGCAGAATCCCCTACAAAGATATTTTCACCTCTTTCTGTAGTTGTGATATTTCAGAGGGTTTCATTCCTTTGTGTGGATTTCCCTTGGCTTTTATTTTTAGTGGGTCAGTAAAAAAGTATATAAATACTTGACTTGCCTCGTATTCTTTGAGGCTTTAGTTACAGCTGTATGAGATGTGTTTCTTCTATATTATTTGGTGTCTCAACAGTGTCTATCAGTCTGTTTTGTTTTCCTTCCTAAACTGTAACCTTTTCATTGCAGAGCCTATACTGGGGATATCTGTACTAACCATATCAGACATTGTTTATTGGGCGTGGCAATAGGAGACAACAAGGGGAATGTTGCAGTTCATCCTGAACAATATTTGCAGAATTATAGGCACCAGCACATCCTTTTCTTAATGAAGTCATCAGCTGACTGGCCCTGTGATTCTGGAAATAAGGAAATAGGAGGAGGCTGGATGATGGACCCAGCTGTTCCATGTTGGGTCAGCACTCAGTCTGTAGGGACAGTGGGTGTCTCTGGGGTCTAGATTAATGTTCATCGGTGCTAGGAGGGGGAGAAAAGATTTTGCTAACAGATACTAGCAAAGCATGAAACCCCTGCCACTTTTAGAGCTTTTGGGGCATGACCTGTAGCCTGGAGAAGGCAATGGGATGATTTTTGGAAGTTGGTTATACTTATATATAAATGTGTGTCATTTTAGGTGCCCTTTGTCTTTCTCATCCTCTCATAAACTGAACTCAACCTGTGTCTCCCTTGTGGTTTGCACATTGCTAGTTTTTAAAAATTGCTTTCCTCATGGTTGCCTTTCTATGTTTTGTCGTGTATTTGCTTACTCTGCATCTCTCAAAGTGTCCTTGCCGTGGCTCTGACCTCAGCCTCTTCCTAGGTGATCTGTGTGACCTTTTTTGTCTCTGCCTTTTGCTTGTCTTACTGTATCCCAGCCCCAGCTCTGCAACAAAGGCGTGATTAGCCATTTATATAGTTGGCATCTGCTCGCTGATGTTAGTCTGTTGGAGCACTCAAAGTGCTCCAAGGTAGATGTGACTCTGCATGGCACAATTTTTTAATATATTTTTTTTTGCAGAGTGAGGAAAGTCTGTTAAACAGCTCAAGAAATGCATTAACAAAAGGCAAAAGGATAGGCCATCTGCTGGGCAAGACATTGCCTTGGGGAGTTGGAAATGCTATTATAAGTGATCTTTGGCCACCTGCACTTGTGCTGCACCAGCAGGCTTTCAGGTTGTGCTGATGGCACTTTGGTTTTATTCACGATTGCAGCTGCAGCATCTTCACTGCTGCTGGGGAAATGGTTTGTTTTCATGGTGCCAATTGCTTCCTGCGGGATAGGTGTCTCTGCACGACCTTTCATTATTTATTTGTGTCTAAGTACTTAAAGGCCAAGGAGGTTTTTTAAGTGGCCATCCCTTTGTGGCTCATTTCTTGCACAGGGTCAACTGAGGCTGATGGACTGCTGTTGATCCCAGAAAAGCTTTGAGGAAGTCCCTTTACTCCTTCCCCTGAGCTTACATGTCTCAAAATGCTGCTGCTGGACTAATTGTGCCCTAATTGAGGAGTGTCCTGGAGCGACTCCACCAGAGCCAGACATGACATCAGTGGTGTTGTCCTGTCCCTGAGTGTTCAGTCCATTGTTGCTGTCACACAGCACACTGCCCTAGTCCCCAGCCAGGGTGGTGTAACCACTGTCAAACTTGACATCTTTCAATAGAAGGTGCAGCCTCAGCACTTTGGGCACAGCACAGGGATTTGGATGTGGTCACTGTTTGCACTGGCAGACTTTTTTTTGTCGTTTTCAATGATTCTGTTGTCTAACCAGCACGTTTGGTGTAAGATCCTGGCATTAGATAAGGAATTACTCTTTGCTGGCAAGCAGACTACTTGTCATAACGTGTTCAGAGTGCCTATTATACTGATCCATCATGCCTCAAACTTACAAGGATAAATGCTATCTCTCAAGTTAAGCTGATATATATCATATCAAAAGTACATTCACCTGGGATATATATCAGGGTGATATTGAATTAATCTCCGTTAGACTTAGATACCTTCATCCCATTGAATTCTTAGTATGACAGTGACGTAGCTGAATAGTATCTCCTCTTTCATCAAGTGATGATAGCTTCACTTCCAGGTAATTCTTAACATATTTGATTTGTACAGTGTGTTCCTCTATGCTGAATGCAACAGGAATTTCCTTTTGGGCTCTGTTGGAGTGGGATCAGACTGTTTTGTTTGAAAGAAGTTGTCTTTTTTCTTTGCTGACATCTGTTTCTAGAGCACATCGGGGTTTTCCATGTTTCACCACCTCTGAGCTGTTTGTTTCTACATGCATTTTAATGTCTGCTTCTGGCTGTTTTCCCTTGGTCTCATTATAACTTTTTGGATCTCCAGTTGAGCTGATGAGACGTGGGTTTTCACTCAGTCTCATTGAAGATACAACATACTTAGGAGGGTGGATTTGACTCTATGCTCCCCACCTTACAGCCAGCCTGGGTGAGCTTGCATCTGGGATCAGCAGTCCCAAAGGCTTACAAGGGCTGCTTGCTCACTCACATTCCCTGTTCATACCCTGTTCATCACAAATGCACGTGTGATCTGCACCAGAGGCAGTTTTAATACAGCAAAATCTGTATTTAAAGGTGTTTTCAGTTTGCCCACAGTTTCTGCCTCTGGTTCTCAGGGCATTGCCAGAGCCTGGGGGGCAGCCTGTTCCCTCTCAAGTGTCTGAGCCTGTCTTGCTGCCCTTCCTCCTCATTACCCTTCATCAACACCCACCAGTGCATGCTGAGAGCCTTGGCCTGGCTGTCACAGCACCTGTTCTTTAGGGCAGCAATGCCTTGGTTTGGAGCCTCCTTTCCTCCTGCTGTCTGGTCACAGGGCAGGACAGCTGTGTCCTGATCACCAACCCATCTTGGCTCCTTCTTGCTCTGATTTTCTCAGTCCAGTGCTCTTCTGGGGCTGTCCATTCCCATTGCCCTTGGAGTTTAAGCCAAGTAGTGTTTTCTTTTAATATAATGCTTGTGATTTGGAGAGGGTGTGTGGGGCAAGGATAAAAGATGAAGGTTTGGGTTTTGATCTGAGCTCTGAAGTTGCATTTATCATTCATCGGGGAATCTCTGTCTTTCTGATCCATGTGGTTATGAAACATTAATATATCATGAACATAATTTTCCATGTCTTGAAATGATTTCCAGAACCTGGATTATTATTGCCCTTTACACTATAGGAAGTAAGGTCGGGATCCATAACTTTTTTTGATTATAAACAGCTCCCATACCTTGATGCTGCAACTTCTGCCTAGCTATGGGGTACATTTTCCAGATGAATAATTTATTCATTGAAAAATACAATTTACATTTTTTCCTTTTCAAAAACAGTTTACAAGTTCTTTTCAGGACAATATTTTTTTCAATTAAAAGAATTAGTTAATTTTTACATTTGCTAAATGATCTGCAGTGAGATAGCTGAAAGTGCAGAAGCAAACATAAATAACACCCAAGTATAAACATGAAGAAAGGATGTCAGTCAGGAGATCTCAGATCAGAAAGTGGTTTCTTTATTGCAGAACCTGATAAGATCACTCTCTGGGATGTTTTGAAGATGCATCTGTAGATAAGTGTGACCTGCAGGGTAACAAATGCCAAGAGAGTGTTTTCTATTGGCTTGGGTGAAAATGGCAGAATAAAATGAAATATTTTATTCTTTTCTTTCCAAGGCAAGAAAAATATTTTCCCTGTTAAGGGGCGTTAGGAGCAGCTGCCTCCTCCCACAGCTCTGGCCAGGGCCCTTCTACCTTGGCTGCTGGAGATCAGGTTTTGTTCTCCTCTCTGCCTCCTTTACCATTTGTTATTCACATTTGTGCCTGTGTGTTCTCATTTATGGACTTCTCCTTTTCTTACTGTCCTTTCTTAATTTTCTTTTAAGTTCTTCCTATTTCCTCATTTATTGAAGAAGTCCTTGAACAGGTACCCTGAAAGAAGCAGACAGTCTCCTTCCACGTATCCTTTCATCTTCTATTTCCCTCTGATTTTTTTCTAGGAACTAAAAAGCAACTTAAAAAGAAATAAAACCCTGAAATATTTTTATATAAAAACTTTGAAGAATAAAAATCTTTGATAAAACTTGTTGTTAGAGTCTTTAGTGAAGGAGTATATAAGAACCAGATGGATGTATGTTAAGGGAGAGAGGAGCACAGGCAGGGTAGAAAGATTTATGCAGTTTTTCCAGCAAAAAAACAAAGGGGTAGCAGCTGAAAATGGTAGACTGGAATAGAAAGAGGAAATAATATTTTGTGCTAAGATAACCAAAGGCCTTGCCAAAAAATTCTGAAGACTAACACAAGGGGAAACAAAGTCAGGGAAGTATGTGCTGGAAATCAGTGCTTCCTAGCAAGATGAAAATACCTTTTGGTACCTCTAAACACAAAGTTCATGATGAGTTGGGGTTTTTTGTATTTGCCACTCAAGCCAGCCTCTGGCATCCTCTTTTTTTCTCTGCCTTGATGAACCCATCCAGACTTAGCTCCCAGTGCAGGTGGCATTCATATGTGT
Source organism: Xenops minutus (assembly GCA_035221455.1). Classification (NCBI taxonomy): domain Eukaryota; kingdom Metazoa; phylum Chordata; class Aves; order Passeriformes; family Furnariidae; genus Xenops; species Xenops minutus. The sequence goes on from JAWWEE010000040.1 coordinate 73,111,697, forward strand.
TAAATCCTGTCTTTCAGATCATGTCTCTTATCCTTCCCAATTAGATTATTTCCCTGCTTCATCACAGCTGGAAATGGAAAAATCCTTTGAGGGAAGCACCCTGCAATCTCCAGCACACGCAGAGTGGTTTAAAAACGTTGGCAATCTTGTTTTTATCCTCTTCTGGAGCTCTGCAAGAAGTAGAATAGGTTTCAGCTGAGCTCAGATGCATTGCTCAGAAACAGGCAGATGGGAAGTGGTCACAGTTCTTATGAAGAGACTGAGCTGGTGATGTGTAAGATGTAAGAAAAGTCAGCTTACTCCTTGTCTTTCTCAGCTTCTCAAAACTAACAGGAAGGAGAAGCAGGAAAAAAGTTACTTTTCCTTAAAGAGAGCAGATATACTTCCAAAACCAATAAATTGTGATTTCTGTACGTTATTTTGAGGTTAAAACTTTTCTTTTTAACAAAATAAATCCTCTTAGGGTTTTTGTCTTCACATTTTATATTAACAAATGCACTTGTCTGTAAGAGGAAAGGAATAGAATCCTTTCCACAGGAGTCTCCCCAGCTCAGTTAGACACTTTCAGACTGAACAACTGAGTTTCTGTACTGTGTGTAGCTTGTGGGGTAAAGTTGAATGATTGAAATTTAGGTCTGGCTGTTTCATTTGGGTAACATAACAAATGGCACAGACTGATTTCATGCTAAGTTCAGTCGCTCTCTTTTTGAGGAAGTTTGTTTTAATCAGTTTTTCATGGCAGTTTTCTGCCATCTGGTCTGGAATGTCTTACAGGCAAGAACTTCTACGGAATTAGTTAATTAAATGAGAAATGTGCCACCCCAATACTTAATTTCTACTCCCTGTCTCCTCTCTTATTTGTTTGGTTTTGTTGGTTTCTTTCCCCTCCGGCAATGATGCCTTTTTTTTTTAATTTCTCATTTGAAAGACTAAATAGTGAAAGCACAGTGATTTTCAAGACAGAAAGATCCCTTTGGTAGGTTAAAGCTGATCCACTGGAATTTTTCATCATTTTTCCACAGTAGCTGGTTTGTTGGAAGAGGAAACAGAAACCTGCCAAAAACTGTCATTGTGCCGAGAGAGAACCAAATGGTACTTCTGAAAGATAAAGCAGGATTGAGGAAACCAGGCTGTCAGTGTGTATAGTGCAATTTAACAGTGCAGAGATTAATGCAGTTCTCATGGCAGAAAAATTGCTCCAGAATGAATGAAAAGTAGAATTTGAATATATGCACCTTATTTGAGTAGCAATTAAAAAATTTTAGCAGTTTCAAGTGACTCTGAGAAATAGAGGGACATGGAAAAATAGATTGGACAGATTTTATTTATCTCTCTGTCTGATTCCTGGCATGTGGGTCAGAGAATTTTCCTGGTATACAAGCTGAAAAACCCATAGCAAAATTCTCTCTTCAGCTTTAATTAATTTTTTTTTAGCTGATGTGCACTTCACACACAACAGTCACTAATCTTTCATCAAGCACACAAATAGCAGTGCAGATGCTTGAATTTTTATGGCACTGAAATATGAGGATTTGTGGAAGGAAAATGGGGAAGCAACTTGTTCCATTATGGTTGTAATAAACTATTCTTCCTAGTAAGTTATGGCTTAGTTGTGAATGCTTGAGGATAATGCTAAAGAAATGTAAATATGGAGCTTTCTACTGCATTTTTTAATGTTATTTGAGAGTTTTATTCAAAGTATTGCTGTATACTTAGAAATGTGAAGCTGGTTGCAACTTTTCGAGTTTGTGAGTTGGAGTTTTGTGATCCTAGAATCTTATTCTTTATCATCATTGGTTTTCAAATGTGACAATTATTCCTTTAATGGGGTTTTTGTGTGGAGGGTGTGGGCTGCTAATCTATCACATTTCCATCAGAAAACATTGCATGTTGTGAAGTTTCAGGATGTTGCCTTGGAAGAAAGTTGAGGGGTTTTTTAATGATTCAGGGCAACAAATCAGAAGGTAGCTACTTGAATCTTGCAGGAGCTTTCCCAAAGAAAATTAAATTTGGGAAGATGACAAGCTGGATATTTTAAGTGGGAGCTTGTACGCATATGGAAGCTGAAAGCATGTGAAAGCACATAGCACCGTGCTCAGCATAAAGTAAAAATAAAGTAAAAAACTGTTGACAGTGCACAGATTGTGCTATAAAGGGTATTACACAGTACTCCTTCCCCTCCTGGGAGAGTGGGGAATACAGTACTGTGATCCTTCAAAGGGGGACACTGTTACTGTCCTTCCTCAGCTCCTCCATCCCTGAGATGACACCTGGGTGCAGCCTCAGTCACCCCACTGCTCCACCCTGTCCCCAGCCTTTGGTGGCCTTGCCCTGGCTTTTTTCTGCAGTACCTGGAGCATGAAGTTTGCTCCCAGTTTCACCTGGGAACCTGGCAGGAGAGCAAAGCACTGCCCCAGGTGTGCTCAGCTCAGGGAGCTCCTGTGGGATCATGAGCCTTCCACCAGCGTGGGGACTCACAGCAACAAAGTGCTCGGGGCTTTGCTTGTGTTTCCCTTGCCAGATTCCTCACTGGCTTGTGTAGGCATCACCAAGAACCCTGGGGGTTGTTGATCACCAAGAACCCTGGGGGTTGTTGATCACCAAGAACCCTGGGGGTTGTTGATCACCAAGAACCCTGGGGGTTTTTCCTGGCTAGCAAAGCTTTGCAGCCTAAAGACAGATCCAGTGGTTGTGCCTCCCTGTGCTGCCCCAGAGTCCCAGCTGTGCTCCCAGAGATGGCTGGGGACGATGGCACAGCGGGGCTTGTTCCTTCTCTCCCTTGCCCTGAAATTGTTCACTTCCTTTACCCGATGTGTTACACTGATAATAGAGAGGGTTAGGGACCAATCCATGGCTCCAATGCCAAGCAGCACAGCCTGGCTTACAAGGACATTGAGTCCCTGTAGCACATTTGCCTTGGACACCACTAGCTGGAGCACCTGGAACCGAGTCAAAGGGTCAGCGAGCATCATTAAGCTGTGGGAATCCAGTTTTTCTGCTGGCTTCAGGGTCTTTTTTAATTTAAAGGGGACAATAACTTTCTCAGCAGTATTACAGAACTGTGTCCCCAGCAGCTAAAAGGGATGGCTGTGCAAAACTCTTGTCCTGAAAATGGAAGCTTGCACAAGTTCTTGCTGTTCTCTCAGGTAGGAGAATGTTTAGAGCAAGGCTTAGACAGTATAGATGGTATGGCTGCACTTTGTACATCCCATTTTGTGCAGATCTGAACCTTCCCAGTCTTACAAACTGAAACCACTCAGTTTGGAACCATGTTGGGTGAGGTTTTAGGACTGGAGCTTGGGCATCCTGAGCTGGAAAGGAGAAGTAATCTGAAGAAAGTGTTGGGAGAAAAATGATCTCTGCATCTGGGCTGAGCAAGAAGGTTTATCTCCATGTCACTATGTCTGCTCTTAGACTTTGCAGTATAAGCCACAGAGGGCTTTTTAAATCAGCTGTGAGCTTTTTTTTTTTAATAGCAGATACCTTCACAGTTCAGAGGCGAGAAGACACTGGTGATGTCTCTGATTTCTTATACCTTTTTTATTTTTATTTTTTTCAGCATCTGATGGGTTAGCATTTGATTCTTTATCACAGGTTTTGTGTTAGTTATGGGACATTACAAAGCATTCCAGGGCAGCTGGAAGCTCCTAAAGAGCCTTCTGAAGTCAGCATCTCTTCCAGTGCTGACACTGCAGGATTTCCAACAAGCTCTTTGCTCTGCATCTTCTCCGTTCCTCCTTGGATTCCCTTGTGGCATCTCTGCCAGAACATCTTCAGCATGTCCCTGACCCAACCCCAACAGAAACCATAAATGCAGGAGATCCTTCTGGTCTTTTGTTCCCCTGACTGCTGGGGGAATTGGTACGTGTTGCTACATGCAAACAAGTTGTTCACGAACAATTGGAGTCAGATTGTGCTGAAAAAGATCGTGCTGGGCTGTCCTCAGGGACCTGGGGAAAGTGGTGTGTTGTAGCTGAACTAGGTCATCATCTGCCCCACGTGTACCTGCTGCTCCAGCACTTGGGAATGCAGAGAATGGCACTGGGGAAAATAAACCAGAGCACTAGCTGGCATGTATTGGCTGAACTGGTTTTGCTGACTGGCTCTCTGGAAGGAAATTCATCAGGCACACTAGTATGCTCTCGTGTAAATTGTTTCTGCTTTCCACTCCACGCTCCTAGGCCCATTAAGCTGGAAATGGAACTGGGAATGGCTTCTGGAACAGAACACATGGGACTTTTTTGCCAGAGCATCAGTGCAGTGTGCTTCGTTTATTTTTCTCACTTCATGCTCCAGCACAGTTGCTGCCATCCCTCATTTTGTCTGGTACATTAAACCTGGTTCAGGAATGCAAATGATTATGCTGAATGAATCATCTCCATAGCCTTGTGCATCCAGATAATATCATTGTCTTCAGTTGTATGTTCACAGTGTGCTTCTTGAATAATGCAGTGTACTGGTGGCTTCTGAAACTTTAAATATCTGACATATGATATCATAAAGACTGAGCTCTCTACTAATTTGATGAAAGTCAGTGTAAATGCATTGATATCAGGGGAATTGTGTCAATTTAAAGAATCAAGACAAGATCTTAATGTTCTTATTTCTACTTCATATCCAAGTGTATTCAGCATAGAGGATCTGTCACATTTTACGACATTCCTTATGTTTTCCTTAGGTTCTTCTTAACATAAAAACAGCAGATGTGAGTGGAGGTAGAAGAAATGGTCTCATTTTTATAACAAGCAGGACCAGTCTGCAGAGGACTTGGTATTACAAGCCAAGTGCTAGATTTACTGAAGCATGTAAGGTTACTGACCAGCTCAGTAAAGCAAAGCACTGTGGCTAGCTGCAGTAGCAGATTGAGGCAGGGAAATTTTGGCCTTGAGACAAATTCAGATAAAGATATGTTGCTTGTTAACAATTTGGAAAACAAATATAGTCTTTATCTGAATAAAGCCTGTGGATAAAAACCTCAGCAAAAGCTTCCCAGCATTGCACATCCCCCTACAAACTGTTCTGGCCCCTGTCTGTGAAAACACAGGACTGAGTTTCACCACTTGTATTGTTTGATGAGTTGTTTTAGGAATATGTGTATGGAGCTGCTAGGGATGTGAAGGTCTGTCAGCCAGAGCAGCTGATCACTGAATGATCCTCCTGGCATCTGGAAACCTTTTGGGAGTGTATCTGATTCTTCACGGGGGAGTTTGTGGCGGTGGCTGGGTTTTGTCACTCGTGATTCATGGCCAGCCAACCTCAGGTTTTTCAGAGCTGCTGACAGGCTTGACATTTATAGCTACTTTCAAACCTACAATTTGGCCATATCCAAAAAAATACTTTGGCCTTATCAAACGAATGGCCCTTAAGGTATCCTGTTTTCTGTTTCTGGGTTGCACTGTAGACCCCAGACTGTACCCTCCTCCTCACTCAAAAATGCCCTTTAGCCCATTTTTGAGGTCCAAATCTAAAGTTTTTTTCAGGTAGTGTGTTACTGCTTCTCCAGGGAGCCAAGCCATGAGTGGTAGCTTTTGTTCTTGTCTGATTAGTCAGTAATGCTTTAAAATAACCTGTGTTCATATCTTTGGTGTTTATTGTAATCACGTAAAGCATGTGGAAATTATTTAGTACTAATGTGATTGTCAGAAGTCCTTTGATAGATTTCTACTGTAATTCTGTATTAATTATCCTGAGCATTAAAGAAAAGGAGCTTATTTTTCCTGCTGGTTGAATCTGAAAGAAATCTTAATTCTGTAGGAGATAGCAGCTTGCTTTCCATAGTCATTGGAATGTGAACACCTGTAAAAGCTGATGTTCCTTGAGTTTTGGGGAGAAAGGGATGCTCCAAGGACTGCAAACCCAGGAGCTGGACCATAGTGTCACATCCAGCAGTTGTTGGTAAGGTGTTTCCCATCACCTCCCCTGTGATATCAGGGGGTCACCTCAGTCTGACTCCTGTTGTGGTAATGTTTTCAATGAAAGGAATTGGTGCAAAGGCTTGAGTCAAACAAAAAGAAATTAAGCTAGCATTGGATGCAGTATTTGTGCTCACTAAAACTTCCAAATAATATAATTTAAGCCAAGCCATTTACAAAACCAGGCTGAGTAGTTTCAGCTAATCAACACAGAGCTTGGTTCCGAAAACTGGCCAAGGCATATGCCAGATCTTGTAAGTGGTGGTCACTCTCTTCTTGTCTTCCCCTCTGATTTAATAAATATTACATGTCCAGTAAAATTAGCTTTAACAAGAGGGATTGAAAGACCCTTCTTCCCTCATTGCTGGTATCTGCCCTGGTGAATATCCAATGCCAGTGTTGTCTGCTGGAGTCAAGCTCCATCCAGTTCTGACAATTCACTGGGATTGACCATTCTCTGAGAGAGGACGAAAAAGGAGATAGTTTTTCCTGCCTGGTATTTCAGAATGTGAGAAGGTGGGACCACATCTGAGTTTTGGTGTATTCTATAAAGAGTCATAGCACCTCTAGATGTGTGGCAGGGGAAAAACACCAACCACAGTTACAAAGTTGCTCCTATATAATATAATATTGATGCCACTGACCCTTCTCTGGCATTATAAACTAAGAGAAATAGGGAATTAGATATTTTGCTCCACTTTCCTCAGGCAGTGCATAGAGGGCTCTAAAGTATTCAATGGCACACACTGCCTTTCAAAGGTATTGCTTTGTACTAGCAAATAGCATTTATTTCCTGCTACGTTAGAAAAAAAAAGTTTGTTTTTTATTTCTTTTACACTGTATCAGTGACCACATGGTTAAATGTATGTGCTCTTGTGAAGAGTCCGCACTGTTAAACTCAAGGGAAGTTTTACCTTGTAAAACTTTTGAAGTTCTTTGCAGAGATCCATGTGGATATCCAGTAGATAAAGTCTATTTGAATTTTTAAAAGGCTTTTGACAAAGAGATCAAGGCAGTCATGAAATAAGAGGGAAGGTATTGGTAAAACCATTGGTTAGAAGGATGTGGAAAAGGAGAGATCAGGCAAATATTTGGAAGTAAGATTCCTTGGGGTTACTGCATTGGCAGACTGCACCAGTATCAGGAAATCTGAGTGCAGAATACATGGCTATGCAGTTTATAATACCCTAGGTGTCTGTGTGAGCTGTGGGTGGAGGGTGGCCTCTTCCCAAGACAGTGTGTAGGAAATCAACACACCTCAGACACTGCTGGAAGCCCTGAGAAGCATCTCCTAATGCTCCTGGGCATTGCTGAGAGACATTGCTGTAAATTGATGTTAGATGAAAGGAAAGTCTTTCTGTTCCAAAGGGACATTTGGAGAGCTCACTGAAGGTAGTAACGTCAAGGTCTGCAGCTGCAGTCCTTGGGCTGGCTTGAATTCCCTTGGCTCATTTCCAGGCATTTTACTAATGGCTTGAGCTCTCGTGCCAAGGACTGGAAGGGACTTTCTTGTCTGTCGAACTGCTGTTTGTTTCTCTTATTTTTCCATCTTTTTAACCTCATGTTTGGCTTCTGCTAGTCTGACTGCTCCAGAGCAATTTATCACTTCCTCTGCTTATACTCAGGTGGCCACAAGTTCATTGCTCAGTTGCAATGCTCGTCGCCCTGAGGGTGCAAAACAGGTGAGGCTGCCCAGTGGGAGCAGCTAGCAGAGAAAATACAGAGACCTTCTTTTGTGTATTTTAGAGCTGTGTGGATTTATTTTACCCCATTTTAAATATTTTAGATTCACCACATATTCCTATGGGTTCTGAACTTCTGGTTTTATTACCAAGCTTCTAGTTGTTGTTTAAGAGGGATTTGTGCTGCAGCTGCAGGCCATGTGGCATGATCTCAGAGAGCACCAGTGATTCATGTACTGTAGTTTTAAAAAGGTGCTCATATACTTAAAAAAGAGCCTGTCCTAGTTAGTTGTTGCCATGCCTGTCAAAGCATTTACTCTTTTAAATAATTTCTCTTCATTCTGCAATTTTTGTAGCACAGAGCATCTTTAAAAAGAAAACACATTCAAACATTGCTGGTTTTGCTGTCTATCCATTTATCTTTGGAAAGAGCTCTAGGAGGTTGAAGAGAGGACATAGTTAATGTCACCTTCACTGACATTTGCAAATTATTAATATGTGAAGGATGTCTTGACGTTAAAGAGAAAACTCAGAAGACTTAGCAAAAGCATTCTCAGCTCTGACTAGGTCTTTCATGGCTGGAATCATTGGGTTTGTGTTACAAAGCATGTAAGGCCAGCAGGAACACACAGAATTGTAAGTTCTGTGTTTGCTGCAGTGGCACTGTGACCCACAGGGACCTGTGTGTGGACTGGTGCAAGCTGGAGATGTGCAGGAGGCGCTGCACTGTTCTGTTCCTGCTTGGTTGCTGTCCCAAAGACACAGCAGACTGTGTGAGAGTCCCTGTGTTATTCTAAGGTAAATCTCCTAAAGCCTGTATCTGAGCTTTGCTGCAGTTAGCTTTTCCCATAAGACCTGAGAAAATGTGTGATTTGGTTATTTCTTCTCACCAGCTCGCTCTGGCATGCAGATCAGTGGAATTAAATGCCAAGGATGTCAGACTTAGTTCTGTGTTGTTCTGGGCTTTTCCTAGCTGATTTCATTGATTCTCTTGTTTTCCCATCCTCCCAACTTTCAGCGTGAGAGCTGTGAAGTATTCAGAAGATTCAGAAATGCTAGGCAGCAATTTCATTTTGATAATACAAGCAGTTTACAGCCATACTGTTCTGCCTCTCCTTTTATATTATTTTCAATTGCTAGTGACTTTAGCAGCCACAATTTTCAAAGAAGCAAACTAAGATGAGCAGCTCATCTTCTGAAAGCTAAGATTCAAGCTGTCAGATAACAGAAAGGATTGATGTTTAGCTCTGCTGGTTTTGGAAAGAGTAGCTATTAAAAGCACATTCTAATTTGAGTTGGCAGAATAAGGATCACACACAGTCCCAAAATACCAGTGAACACTGATTTTAATGTTTCATTGCTTTGGTGTATAGGATAGCTCTGTGTTCCATTGAAAAACAGAGAGTCAGCTTTCCCTTGGCACTATATATAGTATTCCCAGAGCCACAGTATAAGAGCAGTAATGGGTGGAGGTTTAAAAAAAAGCCCTAATTAATACTTAATTCAGTCAGAAAAGGAGCCTACCTCTTCACGAGGATTAGAACCTTCCTCTGCCATGTCTAGCTGGACTTTGAGTGCATCAAATTATTCTGAAGGTCTTGTGCTAAGGACAGTGTGTCATTAAGAAAGATGCAGTCTGCAGTCCCTGTGGAAATTGTGTGTTCCCTTGCTTTTGGGTCGTTGGAGCTAATGGTGAGAGTAACCAGAATCCCTGAGCTGGAAAATGCCATTGAAAAAGTACATAAAAAGGAGAATGAGGTTAATTTGTCTTTAACCTTTGGTACCAGAGAGGAGAGGAAAGCACAGGCTCTTTGAGATGGGAAGCCCCCATTCATAAGAAGGAGGAGGCTGTGTGGGGGTCTTAGCAGGCTGTGAGTTTGGGATGAGCTGAAGTGATTCTGGGAGTCAGTTGCTCCCTGAGAGCAATGTGCCTTTACTGAGAGTCTAAGTGGAAGATTTGCTGGTTTTGGGTCCATAAAGGCCACTCAGGTGGGAAGAGAGAAGGGCAAATGGGAAGAAATAGATGGGATTAGCATCACCCCACTCATTCCATGAGCTCTGTGTTGCCTGTGGGGGGACCCACAGTGAGATTGGGAGAATCCCTCCCACTGAAGCAGTTTGAAATGAGATCAGGCTGGTTTTAGATTAGTTTTGCCATTGACTTTAATGGGATAAAAATTGAATCTGAACTCAGGTAGCTGTCCTTAGGCTAAGTAAACAGTAGTTTGTGTAGCTGGGGAAGCTGGCATAAAACAAGGAAGGGGGTGGATTTATAGTGTTTTAAGTGCTTGTTCTGGCCCCCTGTGTGGACAAGTAGAATAGTCTACCTTGCACCTAACACATGCTGAAAGTGCCTGCATGGAGAATGAGCACCAGTGTGCTGCTGAGACAGTCTGTGTCTCAGTGAAATTGGCTGCACAAGCCCCAGAGGGGCGGATAATTAAGAAGAGCATGATCTGAATGGGAGCACAGGGCATTAAGGAGGGCATTGCTCTTTGAAAAGCACTCTGAGAAAACTCGTCTGTCGCAGCAGTGGAGCCTCAGATGTGTGGTTGCAAGCTGACTTGTTGTGACCCCAGCTGTAAGCATATCGCAACAGCTGCAGGAAATTGCTAAATCATCCTTGGCTAATGGTGACATCAAATTACCTAAATAATTTTTGTGATGTTGCTATTTGTCATAGGGACAAATAAGTAAGTCTTTATGCTTTCTGCTCTATTCCCTTGAGCTTTATTTGTCTTTATTTTAAAATAATACACTATTTCTTTAGTATTCGAGCTGTTCCCCTCATTACTTAATTTTATTTTTTCCCCTCCAATAAGTTACAGTTAATCCAGAATGCTGAATTTGTGACTTTGCAGATGCCAACACAAAGTGCCTGGGATATCGTCACAGGCATGAGATAGTGACTCTCTGGGGAGATCAAAAAGAAACCAAGATGCAAGAAAATGCTGCCATAATTATCTGCAAGTGGGTTAGCTCAATGTCACTGCAGCAAATTCTTTGTGGTTACTGGAAACAGGCTCTCAGTACCAGAGAGCAGTCCTGTCCCTGAATATCTGCTAAAGAACATCAATAAGAACATTAAAAACAGATTAAAAACAAAACCCAAAACACTTAATGCTCTTAATCTTTGATTGTACTGTCGTGGCAATGTACTGTGGCAGTTTTCTCTTGGATGAATTTTTCTCTCTGGAAAAGTAGAGCAGAGTATTTGAGGGAACTCTCCAGCTGGTAGCAGGGAAATTATTTCCCTGGTATCTGTGCAGCTGCACCTACACGTGCTGTTGAAAGTTGTGGGGTTTAAGTTGATCTTTCATATGGACCTGACAGCAAAAAAAAGTGTTGCTGATGATTTTAGTTGTTCACTGTCCACTAATGACTGCAGTGAAAAGAAAGTGCCTGGGCTGAACCCAACGTGATCTTCTCTTCCCAGCATTTACAGTCATCGGTGCCTCTCTGAGCTGCTGGGACGCATCACTGCAAAGCACCAAGCAGCTCGTGCAGTCTTCAGGTTCTGCTCAGGGCTTGGCAGATTCCAGCTCCACTTTTATCAAAATGCTGGCAGCCTGCCATGCGTTTGGGTGAGCTTGACTGGGGAAGGTCAGAGGAGGACCCTGAAAGGAATTCGGCTGTTTCTTGCTCAGAGCTGCGCTGGGTAGATGGTGTTGCCTGGGATGCACTCTTGTGTGAGGGGCTGGAGCATTGGAGGCGTTTCTTTTGAAGCTCTGTGTGTGTGTGGAGGAGCTGCACAGCTTCTGGGCTGTGCCCTGACAGTACCAAATGTTCACAGCCTGTTGGGTAGAGTCATGCACTAACTCGGAACCAGCAGCTCCTCAGTCTGGGCGAGGATCGACACAAGGGAAGGCATTTGTGCCCATATGGATGCAAGGGCTGCATCAGGCTGGTGGATGCATTGCTTGTCCTGGTTCATGCCAGGGCAAGCAGGGGAGAAGCATATCGACCTGCTCAGGCGTGCAGTGCAGAGCTGGTCAGCTGCAAGGGAAAAGCCCTGCTGGTGTCTCTGTCAAGCATGCAGCAGCCTGCTCACTGTCTGCTGGGACGGATGTGGGATGGTGCCCTCAAAGCCACTGCTGAATGGAGTTGCCTGCAGGACTCCCTGTGTGGATGGGGAGCTAAAGGAAAACACACTTGTGCTTCCAGCACCTCCCCTAGAAACTTGCTTATGCCCAGCGTTTGTCCCCAGATTTCTCAGCCTCTCACCAGCCTGTGGGATGTCAGAAAGCTGGAGAACACTCCTATTTTTACAAATGGGGAACAAAAATTTTCCTTTGCTTCTAATATCTCCCCCCACAAGGAGTGCAAGATGGGCAGCAGCTTTTTGGCTGTTAGACCATCAGACCAGCCATAATCATCGTGTTTTATGTTTCTACACGGGCTCCTGGCCACCTGTACAATGCCCATCTGTTGAACTGGGCGGGATGCCTACTAACACTGCGATCCAGATCATTTGAATGAGGCATGAGCTTCCAGGAGGTGAAGATGTTCCTCAAGGCCAGCTTGCAGTAGTGTGACAAATGCTGTCCCTCCTGCGTGGAGTCCCTCCCATGCACGGCTCTCATGGCAGTGCTGTTCACCTCTCCTTCCTTTGAGGCATTTGGGGAGATTCATCTGGGAGAACTGTAAACATGTTGTGGCACCGATAGCAAAGGAATATTCAGAGATGGTCTCTGGCCCTCTGAGATGGAGCGTGTGTTCATCTCAGAGCTGTGCACTGCTTTTCTATGAATGGTGAATTTGCTGGAAAGTGCTGTTTTAGAATAACCACAGCTCTTTTACCCTCTGAAGTGAAATTTGTGGACTAGCTGTAAGTGGGAAAGGACATTGTGCAAATGGCTTCAGGGATGACAGCAAGCCTGTCTCTGCCTTCTCCTTAGCTGAGGTGCAAGGAACCCATCCTATCAAGCTGTGAGCTCAAGATCCCTTTACTGTGAAAGGAATTTTGAGCCTGCAAGGCCCACCTCCCAGTGAGTGTCCCAAATTATGCCAAAGTCAATAGTCTAAAAGCCTTCTGCTGGTCTTAGTACCTTTTAAAAGCCATTAGGGTTATTAGAGCATTGTGTGGGTATTGGGACTCTGGGCAAAAGGTGTTCATCAAGGTCAAGTTGGATGGGGCATTGACCGACTGGTCTAGAGAAAGGTGTCCCTGCCCATGGCAGGGTGGTTGGAACCAGGTCATCTTTCCTGTCCCTTCCAAACCAAGCCATTCTGTGATTTTATCAATATTGAAAGTATTGAGGTCATTTTTTTTTTAATTTTTTTTGGACTCAGTGACTCTCCTGATGGAAATTGAACAAGATTGATAGGATGGATCCAACTCCTGTCCTGACACTCTGTCAGGTTGTCTTGCTGCTTGTTGGGAAGAGGATGGTAAAACTTATTTTGGGGAACACTTCGTTAGAGGTCTGATAGTAATGGAGTGAGATGGCCCATGTGAGAAGGTACAGCCAGACAATGAATTTCTGCCAGGGCACCTTGGTCTTGGCTGGCCTTCTATACTCAGCTGTGTCTTGGCTGTTTCTACCAAAAAGAATGCCAAATGCAATAAGTTATGAAATTATTGTTTTGTACATTTGGGTTGAATTGATTTCTCGCTTGGAACCCACTGGCTTTGTCTACTTTAGCAAATAGCACCATGGAGTAGGAGCAGATCTGCAGAGCAAAAAGGCAATGAAGACCCAAGCAGACATCAGGAGGGTTGCTTCTAAACAGCTTCATTCTAATCCCACGCGAAAGAAATTTTGCAGGAAACTTAGAGTAATTTAGGAGACCAAATATTGTGTGTTGCAAATGTCAACAACACCTTTCAACTTACTAAGAATATTTTTTTTGCCAAAACAAAGACTTCAAAACACCTGGCATGTATTCATGAGACATTTCAATGCTGTTGAGGCTCTTAGGGTTTTTTATTGGCAATTGTTTCAGCTGAAATTGTGTTTGATGCTTTTTGAGGTCATCTGGCATTCTACTTAAACCTGTGTATGTTGCTGTATGCGTGATTGTTTTTGCTTCAAAGAGGTCTGTACATAAAATTAAAAAAGGTATTATACCTATCTCTCTGCCTGCACCAGAGAAAGGAAGAAAATCCAGTGCTGCTGACTTAACTGTTTTGTTCTGACTCCTCTGCTGTGAGAAATCAGTCATGACGCATTTGCCTTAGCGGCAGGAAACGGAGAGAGGAGGCAGCAACAATGGCAAGATGGGCATTTGGGAGCTGAGAAAAAAATTAGGGATCACATGCTGGGGAACAACCCAGCTACAGTGTGTGGGGCTGGTGCAGAAGTGGCTCTTAGTGCAGTAGGTTTTGCCTGCGTGCTGAAGGCTACAGACACTGTTGGGTGATAAAGAGCAGTCCTGGTGCTCTTAAGAGTGTGGACTGGAGAGCAAGCAGAATATCTAGAGTGAATTATAGTGACTTTCTCATACAAAGGTGTCCACCAATGCAGTCAACACCTCAGGACAGCAAGTGTTCCTGTTACTTAGCAATCTTGTGCTTTAAGTATTGTAATTTACCATGACTGACCTCCTTGCCAGCTACAACCAGTGATACATATTTGGGATACTTCAATATTTTTCTGAAATGTGGTTTGTTTGGTGAAAGACATCAGAACAGGTCAAACATCAGTGCAGGTTTTGGTGTGTGTGAATGGCCTAGGATTTCCTCTATGTCTCGTTCAATCTTGGAATATCCTGAAGCGTATGGGAAGGAATGGTAATGGTCTTGACAAGATACTGGTGTTGGAATAGTATGTAAGTCTGAACAGCAGGGATAAAATAGGCATTGGCAAATAGCTATTGGCAATTTAACAAACTGTAACCTGCTGTAGATTTTATAACAATAGATGAGAAGATTATCATATCAGAGAAATAATCTGTACCTATACATTGTCCTCCTCATGGTTGCCAAGTAATCTCTTTGGTAACTTGCGTGCTACCAATACCAGCTGCTTTGAAACCTACTCAGTGTGTAAATTGTGCCATCTTGAACACCAGCTCTGAATATTATTTGGTGCCTTGTGCTAAATTTCCATGGTGCTTCTTATCCTAATTCACTGTTTTGTTTTATTGTTTGTAACTAAGTATGTTCCATGAGATTTCTCTCAGTTCCAGAACAAGAATTTACTGCTATGGTAGAACAATCTAAATCTTTATGCAGGCATAGCAAAAGCAGTTCTGAAAAATCTTACAAGGTTTTTAAGTCCAAAGTTTCTATTTAAATATTGCTTGGTATTGCTTGTCCAGCTTATAACTCCAGTTCTTTTTTAGTATGCCTTTAAGAAACAACAACACAGACTTTAAAATTTCTTTTAAAAATTCACATGCCTGAAAATCTTAGTTTTTAGGCAAAGGAAATACGTCACTAAAAGGGAACAAGTTTTCTAGAATACTGTCACTGTTCATTTAGGGTTTTTTAAAAAGATGAAATCAGAAAGGCTTTGAAGTTAGCAGGAGCTAGAGAGTTTTCAACTCTCTGTTCAGGTTTCTGTTCTCAGAAGAAGGGCAGTGTCAGACAGAAGTTTGCCTGGACTTTCTCTGGGCTTGGAAACAGTGCCCAGTTAATTGGAAATACGGGTAGGTAGAGCAGTTCTTAGGCGGGTTATGAAGCGACTGGGGAAGCCTATGTGTGACCAACTCTTTTTTCTCTGTGGTTTTACAGATTCCAGAACCTGCTGTGGTCTCGCAAAGCGTTTGTGGACAGTGTGAAGGTCTATAACCACAGCTACATCTACATGCCAGCCTTCTCCATGAAGACAGGGACGGGACCCTCCCTACGGGTCTATTACACCCTGGAGGACTTCGGTGCCAAGCAGGCAGTTCTTTTTGCCAACCCCAATTTCCTGCGGGACATTGGCAAGTTCTGGAAGAGCAAAGGCATCCATGGCAAACGGCTTTCCACGGGCCTTTTCCTCGTCAGTGCCGCCCTTGGGCTGTGTGAAGAAGTAACAATTTACGGCTTCTGGCCGTTCTCGGTGGACCTGCACGGGAGGTTTATCAGCCATCATTACTATGACAATGTCTTGCCTGATTCTGGATTCCACGCCATGCCGGAGGAATTTCTACAGCTTTGGTTTCTTCATAAAAGTGGTGTACTGAGAATGCAGCTAGAACCATGTGAGGACCCTTTAATCCAGCCTTCTGCCTGAGGATTTTAGGAGTCGGTTTTGGAAGATCCAATAGTTTTTAATTTCCATGCTCTCCAGCAGAGAGTTCTGTTTTATGTTGATTGTTTTTAAAGGGAAAATAATAGTGGATCTGCATGGACCATAAAAATGCTGCTTGAAGGCCAAATGGAATACGTCCTCAATGTTTAGTGCTTTATGGAACTGGGATGGGATGAAGTGTCTCTCTCCATCCAGTCCATTCAGCAGCAGTGTGTCAACACTGTCAGAAGCAGCACAGCTGAACTTTTTGGGGACATTTTTAAATGACCGATGTATAAAGGCCATTAAGGCTCAGAGAGACACAGGGCCACTCACAAGCTTTTGCTGACAGTGCCAAATATGACTGTCTGTTCAAAAATCCATTTCATTCCAGATCAGCACCCCATTTAACTTTCCTTTTTCCTTTTTTCCCCCCTCTGTTTGTAAGTGTATGTGTTTGTGTGTGTGTGTAGGAGAACATGTGTGTGATGTTGAATTTTTTTGTTTCTTTTCCCTTTGTGGTCCTTTTTCTCTTTTTTTTTAATTTTTTTTTATTTATTTTTTTTTCCTCCCAATGGAAGGAAAAGGAAAGGCTTAAAAGCCCCAAGAGCTGAGGACCATCAGCTCCTCTGAAGACTCTTGGGAGAGTGAAGGTGCTAAGAATCTAGTTAGAAGAATGTCCTAGGAATGCCCTGCTACTGGGAATGGATAGACCTACTTGTAGGTTTTATCAGGATAATTTGGATCATTGCACTTACAGCTATGCTACTGCTGTACTGTGGGCAAGAGCTGGTTAAGGCAAATTGGTCTGAAAATAAAACATGTTACGAAACCAACAATGAAGTGCAGCCTGGTTTCAGATGACCTGCTGCAAGATTTCCACAGTGACTTTTGTAGTAGGGATGAATCCTGACCTGTTTTACTGTCCAGCCTTAGGGATTAATTCTGTATTCATTTGGACTCCAGATGTTTATTGACTGTTGAGGGGATTCGAGGGGTTCAGTGGAATGCAGAATGAGGTTCTTCATTCGCTTATAGCAGGAAAATCGCAGAAATGAATGTAAGTGTCATTTAAAATGAGTCGAAGCTTTGAAAATTGTTTCCCTGTGTGTGACTAGCTCTTCTGCTTGGATTGTAACGTTAGCCTTAAAGACTTGTACTTTTCTCGCAAGATTGTCTCTGGTTAAAGAGAGTCTGAAAAATAAAACAGCCTTTGGGAGCTCTGGAAAGCTGCATAGCCAGCAAGAAAAAGGGAAAAAGAGAATGGCCTGCCCTTACATAAGTGAGGCTCTGTGCTGGCAGTGGGTGAATTCTGGCAGTGCGTGCACTGCACACACACTGCTCCAGCCTGCACAGCGCCTGAAGGACTGTTTTATTTGGGGTTATTACTTGGGCAGCAGATGGTCCTATCGCCGTTTAAATGAGAAATCTTTTTGTTTGTTTGCCTTTTGTTTAGCGCTGTAGGACAAGAAGAGAATACCAGCTCAGTCCGTGGTGCAATTTCAGCTGCAAGGTGTTACCACCATTAACTTTCCATATCCACATCAGTGTTCTCTTTCTTATCCTTCCATCATTAGTAGCTGAAAATCCAGTCAAGGTGTTGAAACAACAAGATTGTCATCAGGTTTCCACAACAACCTACTGTGCTGTTTTAGCTCCAGAGTGCTAGTATTTTGGGGCATGTGTCCTGTCATATGTGGATAATGTCTCTCCCTGTAGACTACCAGCTGCAAGTTATATAGACATAATTAAAAAAAACCAAAAAGGCAAGCAAAATCCAAGGCTCTTATTTAAATATGAATAATTCAACTATCTGTGTAGAACACCAGGAAAAAAATAATCATGTTTTGCTTTTTCAACCTGTGTTTCATAATAAAATTTTCTTTTGGAATATGGGTATTCCAAGCATAAAGTGGGCACTGTTTTGTAGGATTGCAGGGCCATGCTAAAGGGTAACGTGGATATAAATAGTGTGCTAGAGATTGTTCTGGTAAAATCCAAATGTACCTCTAAAGCCCGTGTTATCTTTGTTGATATTTTTGTTAAAAGTACAGTCAATGCACTGATGGATTCGTTGCCTTTCATTATGTTTGTTTTATCTCTGATGTGGGTACTTGGTGAGGAAGGATTTGAAAGTAAAATATTTTCCTTAATTCTTGTTATGCCAGAATTTTACTGAGCTGCCTTTCTTGGAGAAGCCTGTATGGTTTTTATTGTGTGTGTCAAGTTTTGCATTTTTGAGTGCTTTATAGATGAGATTATCAGTGAGAACGAGAGTTGAAAAATGGTGTGCTGGAATGGCACAGGATGCCAGCAGTTCCTCGAGGGTGGCAGGGAACAGGGAGAGTAGGGGGGAACTGCCTCTTTGCTGGGCATTTTTTGGTATTTTTACCAATACTCTCTTGACAACTCTCCAACCCTTTGGTAATCCTTTTTTCCATGTCTCAGGAAAATAATTGGATTAGAAGAACAAGGGAAAAACATGTATTTTTTGTGGGAAAATTCTGTCCAGTGTTTCATAATACCTGGCTTGTTCATGTTCCTCACTTCTGTAAGACTGAACCTGTAAGCTGTGGTCTTTGTGAGTCCCTGTCTGCAGTCCTAATGTTTGCAAGCAGATAGTTCCAAGAAATTATGGGGACAGGAGAGACTCAGGCTGTGTGTGATGTGTGACTGATGTTGGAGAAGTTGATAATTCTGGCTCTATGCACATGTATGTATAGTGAATATAACTGCATTTTACAAAGACAACCACATTTGATGAGGAAGTAAAGGCTTCAAGGATAAATAATTTTCTAGAACTTCCAGGAAACTGGCAGTTGAGGAAAGAAGAGAAATGAATTAAAAGCCCCTTTGGGGACAGCAAAATCTGTTTTAGCTGGCTGACTTGTCAGTCTGTGGAAACACTGGCCAGCAATCAGCCTTTTGGCCAGGAAGTAAAAAGGGATGCAGGAGAGCACTGCAAGTCTTGTGTGACAAGAGTGGTCAAAAAGACAAAGAGAAGCAGCTGTGAAAGTGGCTGCTGCCTGACAGAAATGCTGAAGTAAATGTGCTCCATCCATGCCCAGTAGAAGGCTTGTCTTGCCTAAATCTAGAAGGGAAATCCACGTGTAGGATCATTGATGTGAAGTGTGGCAGTGAACTTAATCAAATCTCATTCTTTGGATTGCCGTATTTCCCTTGAAGTCAATTGAAATCTTTTTCTTTTGTTAGTGGAATTCCCTGCCTTAGCACCTCTATTTCCATTGGCAGTCCCCAAATTTCTTTGAGAGCGCAGCTAAAGCTGCACAAATCTGTGCTTTGTAGGTTTAATGCTACTGAAGTTCATCTTCAATAAAAACTAGTTCAGACTGGCCAAATGATTTGTTAATGTTCCTAGTTATTCATTTTATCATAGAGCTGACAAGACACAGAAGTGCAGGAATCATTGCTCTGCATGCATAGGAAGTGTTGCCCCACTTTTATAAGTAGAATAAATTAAATACTTTTACAAGACCTGTACATGGAAGATAATTGGTGCTGAAATCACTCTAGGTATAATCTTTTTGGAGCTGTGTATGTTTTTCAGTAAATGAAGACAGTTTTTGAACCTGCAACAAAACTATGTAAAACTTTTCCTTCTTGTTGATCATGAAGGCTTTGGAACAGAAACCAGCAAACTAAAATCATAGAGAAGGTGTGCATGTGTTCATGAGAATAAAAACATCTGTCATTTTGGCATAGACCTTGCTATCGTGCTAAGGACTCCTATTCATGAACATTGTATTTTATATTTTTTTCTGAAGTGAAGATACAAAATTTGAGGTGAACCAGCTACTAAAAAGTCTAAGCCTTTGTTACAGCTTAAGTTTGACAGAACTTAGAAACCTTGGCTGTGTTTTCAGGTTGACTACTGTAATCATTTTTCTTTTCTTTTCCTCAAAGTGATGTTGTAACACACTGCTGAGTTAGCACCTCTGTGAGAGCTGAAACTAAGTAAAGCATCTGTTTTCTGAAACAGAAAAGGAAACACAGGGGAACAGAGAATGATGGTGAAGACTCTGACTTTGCCTTCTCTCCTACCACTTTCCCTAAAGACCTACATTAAATGGGCTAACCAGCTTAGTCACCATGTCTTTAATGCAATGGTATGGTGGGGTTTCCCTTAGCTGGTACTTCCAAGTAAGCACAATTCATCAGGCCCTGTCCAGACATGTCTGTTCCCCATCCCCATGGCTCTTTGAGGGATGTTTGGAGGGCTGGGACTCTTGGTGTGCTGTGACCTCCCTAATTGGACCTGGCCCTCTTGTCATGTGGTTCTATCACATTTCCTTCTGAAATCATCTGGACTTGTATTTTGCCCCAAGACATTGTCCTAAAGGATCTCTGCTCTGTTCTTCCTGAAGACCATTTGCCTTGGGGATAGAACTGTGATTTTTTAAAAAATGAGCTGTAGGGTAGCTAATATACTTTGTCATTCGAACCATCTTTTCTTCTGAAGTGTTGATAAATCCAACAAGACTTAGCTCCAAATGGAAAATACTACTTCCTGTAGGTGTTGGTAATTCCATCGCTGGAGAAGAGAAAGAGGATGGACAAAGGATGCATTTCTCAAAGCAATGTAAAATAATATCTGTTTGCTTTAATTCCCATATTTTATCTCTTGGAGTCTATTGTATGCTTGACTTTTTGGTAGTTTTTGAACAGAACCATTAGTAATACACTTAGTGGTCTTTTTTGTTAAATATTAACAAACTCATTTTCCTAAGTGTAATGCAAATACTAAAAGGAGGCTTAACCTGTCCTCCCTAGCTGATACTTCTTTGGCAGCAATGAGAACCTAAACAGCTACTCATTCCTCCCTGATTATTCATTTTCATCAGTTTTTATTACAGCAGGTTGAACCCTAGTGTATTCAGCCTCTCCAGCTTAATGCATACACTTTAAAATGAATCTCACTCTGTCTTTTCAGCTGTTATTTAAAAAAAAAAGAAGTGTTGCTAATTGAAAATGCATTGGGTTGGGTAGGTTCTGTACAATCAGGAGAGAGAGGTGCCACCAGGTTCAGGCTTTTTCTGACCCTTTTGAGATCTCTGCAGGACTGTGAAAACACTCCAGCTGTGTGTGTAAGGTTTTCAGCTGTGTGTGTAAGGTTTTCAGCTGTGTGTGTAAGGTTTTCAGCTGTGTGTGTAAGGTTTTCAGCTGTGTGGGGCACAGCAGGAGCTCGAGCCTTTTCCCTGGTGGTGTTTTGTGTGGTTGTGACCCCACTGCTGTGGCTTTGCCCAGCACCCATGGGTGCTGCCCTTGCCAGGGCTCTGGAGCAGGGGATGCAGACCAGGTCCCAGGTAATTACCCATGGCATGGTTAGCCCTCTCCTGCTCCGCAATCAGAAGTGCTGGCATTGCTGGGAATGGTGGCAGCTCATCCCTTTGGAGATGCTTCTCGTGCTGAAACCCTTGAAATCCCTGGCAAGTCTCTGAAGGGCCCATTAAAACTGCATCTTAAATTATTGCATGTGTATTCCCTGCTGCTGGGGAGTGAGCCAGCTTTCTGCTGAGCTGAGTGGTTATCCTATTTGGGACACCTTTAGCACTCAGAACACCTGGAATTTATTGTGTTATTTGGTGTTTTCACCTTCCAAGTTAACCCCCTTTTTTTTGCTTTTAAACTGGATTTTACTGTGAGTGATTCCAGAGTGAGCTTATGCAAGCAGCACCACCAGTAATTGTTGTCTGCGTTTATAAATAAGCTGGTGCTCAATAAAACACTGAAGTACCTTTTGGAAGGTTCCTGCTGATTTCTAATTGTATATTCAATGAATTGTTTTGCTCAGATGGGGCCCATAGCAAAGATCAGTGGCATCATTTTCTGTTTATTGGAAGGGAGCAATTACAGATGCATAATATATTTTAAGCTAAATTCTTGCCAACAAGCTAAGGAATTTCCATGTTCTGCAGGAAGCTTTGTTATTGTGTGATTATCTTGGTAGTAAAGGAAAAATTTCCACTGAAATATATGCACAGAGGAAAAGCAATTTTGATTAGAACAGATTGGAGTCTCTACTCAGATGTCTCCAACCGGGATCTCCGTGTCCTGCAGAAATGCCATAATCACAATTTTCTCTTCTGTGAGTGTATTTTTTTTAGAAAATGCATGAACCCTTCTTTTTATAATCCCTACATGCACTGAAAAGAAACACTCCTTCTTCAGGAGTGCAAGGGGGTTTCTTGGATGCCCGTAGCATTTCATATGCAGAGCAAAACCTACAGTTAAGGATGTCCAGTTTTTAGGAAGATGCTGTGTTGGAGTCGTCTGGCAGCACTCCTGTGGAGGCACAAGGTGATTGCTGCCTCCTGAGCTGTGCAGTTCAGGCAGCTGATACAGACTGTGCTGCACTGACAGTAAAAAAAGGGATTTCAGCCTCAGCTCTGCGTGATGTCCCCCATATGCTGAGGGGTATTTCTTTGTTCTGCAAGGGCTCTTCAAGCATGGACTTTGATCCTGCAGGTCATGCATTGACTAATTTTAAAGGCCTGGACTTTGTACTGAAAACTGCAAAGAGCATGGAAATGCCTGGAAATGATGTCCTTTAGTGTACCATTTGGTCACACTGCATGGCTTGGCCTTTTACAAAACAGACCTTTCCATATCTAAAAGCCATTTTATCTGAGACTTGTATAGATGAGGGGGTCACTGGAAGGTGAATGCCTCATGCTGCAGAGAGCAAGGACTTCCAAAAAATGCTGTGGTTTTATTTATATCAATAATGAAATCCCCATTGAGCCAGTATTGGATTAGGGCAGCTTTCAGTGCTCTTGAAACTCCCATTCCATAAGCATTTCCAAGAATTGTTCCATGCCCAGACAGAAACAGTCGTGTTTTTTTGTTGTTCATGCACTTCACCTTGCATTGAAAATGGGAAGAAGTGTCAATGTCAGCTCTTACCCTTTTCAGAGGCCTCTGTAGGCTACCTAAATCATTTATAGGCACACAGTTACATAAATATAAAAAAAATAGCTGATAGCCTGAAATTTATACCTCAAACGCTGATTAGCATCTTGAAGAATTACTCTCAAATCCTTTAGTGGGTAAAAATATTGCACAAATTTTACATGTGAAAAAATCCTTATTTTTTCTCTTTA
This sequence comes from Xenops minutus, assembly GCA_035221455.1. Lineage (NCBI taxonomy): Eukaryota > Metazoa > Chordata > Aves > Passeriformes > Furnariidae > Xenops > Xenops minutus. The sequence continues at coordinate 73,134,574 of JAWWEE010000040.1, forward strand.
TTCTCCTCCAATGCTGAATGTTATTTTCTCCTAAAATAACCAAACAAACTGTGTTAGAATTATGCAAGAGTTCTCCTTCCCTGGTTTTCAAGTTACTCTGCTTTGTATTCAAGTCCACACTTCTGCAAAGCTGTCTAAACTTGGAAGTTTGGACTATTCAGTGTGGTGTCTTTAGATTAAAAAAAGAAAAAAAAAACAGGTTATACTCCAAATGTAGTCAAAAAAAGAAAGAGAAAAACTCAGGACAGAGGTTCAGATGTGAAGTCTGTTCCTGTTCATGCACTGCCATTTATTTGTGGTGTCCAAAGAACTAGCAAAGATCAGAAAGGAGATAAATCCCCAAGATGACACAGTATGTCTCATACAGTGATTGACAGATATTAGGTCTGTATTCTTGTACTTCTCTTTCACTCAGTTCTTGTCCTACTGGGATCAAACCTGCGTTCCCAAGTTGTTTAAAATTTTCTCTGGGCTCTAAACCTGAAAAATTAACAGACATAAACTGTTTCAGGTTTTTAAATATAAATACAGAGTGCAAGCAAGTTTGTGTGCAGGGCTTCACATCCTCCTAGGACTAATTATTGGAAATTAAAATTAATGCTTTCTTATTTCCAATGCCACTTACTCCAGAGTATTTCAGGTCTTTCTTCGCGTGGTGATTTCTCCATCAGGTGAATGGAAATTACATTTAGCTGAGATGTTGGGAGAGTTAGTCAACTTCTGCTTGGAAAGTAAGAGGAAAAAAAAAACAGAAATCTTATAAAATATGGAAGTTTATCTGTTTTGAACAACGAAAACAAGCAAATGAACTACCCTATTTATCTGACTTAATTTATGCTTTTATGTTAAAATCCACCCACCCTGTTAGTAAGTCAAATAAGAACATTACCTTCAGGGAACACCTGGATTGTAGGAAAGTGAAAATCCATGTATTTTTAATGAGAAAAGAAGGTTTTCCCCTCTCTGCCCTGCCCTTCAATTTCTAAGCCAGATTCTGGGCTCTTTGTTACTGTTCTCACTCGTGTCAGATCAATAGAATTGTCTAGATTTTAACCACTTGTCTGTTCTCAAACCTGAGGGAATTCATCCTATGAAAAATTTAAATTGAGCTGATTTTCAAGCAATGCCAGACTATAGTCCTTAGTCAAAGCTTCCTATTCTGTAAGCTACTGATCTTTTTTTCCCCACAAGTGAAGGTCATGAGCAGTTGCTGCTATTTGTTGGTTGTTTTTGTAGGGCAGATATCTTCCTGCATTTCACACTTCTGCAGCACTAAGGTGGCACGGTCTGAACTCAAACCCTGCTCTGTGTCCTGCCCTTGTTTCAGCCACTTGCACAGAAGTGATGCATGTGCTGCTCCATCTGTCAAGTGTACTGGATGAGCCAAGAGAAAATGAAAAAGGGATTTTTACAGTGGGAAGCCTCACCGTGGAGTGGCTGTATCTGGGAATTAGATATCCTCAAGTAATTTATTATCCTTGATGGATCTGATGCCTGCCAGTGTTTCCACTCATTGTCAAATAATTTTGTTCTACTTTATTGATGGAATGGTATGATCTCTTCCCCCTGCTTTTCGACAGCAATTCTTCTTTTCTGATAGTGTTTGCAGGGAAGAAATCTTTCTTTATTCTCTTTTTATTTTTTTTTTAGTGACAATTTATATCTAGTCACAGATGTTGGTTTTCTTTAATATGTTCATCTTACGCTTTTCTCCTGTGTTATGCACAGTATCTTCTTTTCATAACACTACCTATGTTGCTCAGCACTGAAATCTCAACTGATTATTTTCCCCTGAAAAACCTTTAATAACTGAAAATTTTTCTGGCTTTCATAAAACCCAGTCGGGCTGTGTCTTTGGGTTTTAGCCTAAATTGCATGCAGTCAAATCTTGACTCTTTGGAGTGTCTTAGTGCACTCATAATCAACCAGGCATCAATAAAATACAAGTTCATTTCCAAAACTGCTTTCAGCCTCAGTGAAAAACAAGGAGTCTTTAATAAACCTTTTTAGTAATGGCCTGTAACTACCATGGAGATAAAAACATTTTTAATTTTCATTTTATGTGTCATGGAAGTTACAAGCTCAGGCAAGGATATGAACAACTTGAATCAATATCAGTCCAGTTGTCTGCTTGGTTTTGATACATGTAAGCTTTGACCTTACTATTTTTCATTTTTAGTTTTGTTTGCATCTCAGTTAATATCTCTTGGATTCTCATCCAATACCTAAATTATTACTACGTGTCATGTCCAGGAATTGCTCTTAGTAAAGGTTCTGTTCCACTGGAGAGTTTACTAGTAGTTGTATTTTAAAGGAAATGGGGTTTATCCTCTTCTTGAGGGAGAAAACTGCCTGGGTGAGAAAGCAAGGCATTAAAACCCACTGCCTGGGTCTTGTCTTGCTTGTGCTGATACCTGTGCTTGGGTTCCAGAAAACCTCGTGGGGCTTTGGGAGATGCTCTGTGGTGCTGCTGGGGCTGTACTTTGTGCTGAGCTGTGGGGCCAGGCTGGCACAGGGGTTGGGGTAGCCCTGGGGTTACTCTCAGTCTGGGGCAAGAGTTGATGTGGCAGGGCAGAAGAAGGGGGTGTGAGCCCTGTGTGGTCCCAATCTTCTCTGCCCTCTGGCTTGTGGCATGGGGCACCTGCTGCTCAGACACCGCCAGCATTGCTGACCCTGCTGGGAAGGAGATTCCAATCTGAGAAATATTGTCCTAGTTGGAAACTCATGGAGTATGGCTATGTCATCCCCTGCCCTGCCTTTCCTGGTCCAGAGCAGCTGAGCTCCAGAGATGAGTGCTGGGAGCTCCGCTTTGCAGCCTCCCAGTGCCACAGCAAAGCCAAGACATCAGCTGAGGGATAAGCCAGCAAGTGTCTGGGCACTCTTGAAAGCAGAAGAACCTTCCAAGTGCCACAACTATAGCAATGAAATAGCAACGAGGCTCTTTTCCCTTTGTTGGGGGGAAGGGAACACAATGCAAAGCATTTTCATGCCACACTTTAGCCGCTTCCAGGTCAAGGGCTAGAAGTTTGAATGTGCAGTTTGCTGTAAATTCAGATATTTCACCCCGAGCATAGGATAGAAATGTCTTCTATTTTTATTTAGAAAACTAGACTATTGTTTTTATAAGATGTATTTGATAACAATTATGAATATCTAAGTTAGCAACTGAAATATTGTAGAGTCGTTTTCATCTTCTCCAGCTTTGGCAAGTTCAAGGTGACACAACAATCCTGCCTTCATAGTGGAAGTCATTTAAGCACTTCTAAACCTTTCTATTTCTTACTCATACCAGACACCTGGCTTTAACCTGAGTTAGTGCTGGTTCCATCTGGCTATTTCTGAAAGCTCAAGAGAAAACAAACAAAGACATGAAGGAGATTAAAGGTGCCTCGCTGTGATGTTTTTATAGAGTGGTACATTGCTCTGATAATGAACTGTGAAATGTAGCATGTGGATGATGATGAATGTAAAAGTCTGCATGTGTTTTTATTTGAATGTCATGTCCAGGAGATGGATTATTAGTATGAGCTCTGTAGTGTAAAAATACTGAAAAGAGAAAAGAAATGGAAAGAAGTTATTTCTAGCAGGTTTTGCAGTGAACCACATCCTCTTTCAGCTATTTCCCTTTTCACAACCAGACTCAGATTTTGGTAATGTGAGCATTGCCCTAAGCATGGTAATACACAAACTGCTCTCCTTCTAAAGTAGAATATGCTTCCTTCCAGCACTGCAAGAGGGAAATCTATTTGCATTTCCAGCAGATCAGACTTCTTCCCAGGCATGGGCTCACTGGGCTGCACTGGCTGGGAGCTCAGACAGGTTCACTGGTGATGCCACACCGTATGTTTGCTGCCCACCGAACCCAACAGTCTGTTCCTGTGCCAGGAGATAAGTGGCTGTGCTTTGGTGCAGTTTGCTGCTTGCTCATGGCTGGAAGCTGAAGTGCAAACTAAAAGGCTGTGAGTTCCCTTCCATTGCTTGCAGGCACAGCTGCAGCTTGAGGAGGTTTTGTGCTTGACCGGGCAAAGAGTTTTTCAAAATTATTAATTTTGCTTTTACCTCATTGAGGTATTTATGAGAGGTCAGTGATTTCAGGAGGGACTGACATTTGTTGCAGGAGCTGCAGCTATCCTGAATATCTGCCCAGAGCTGGATCATCTCGGGGGTTATCCCAACTAACTCCCTGGTGTTTTGCTTTGGGAACAAAGTAGGTTATTCAAAGGCAAGCAGCCCAGGAAGCATTGCTTGAAGGTCTCTGCTTGCCTCTACCTGTAGTTGCAAGGTCCTTGCACTCGCCTTTCCTGTCATACCATCTGTACATCTCAGACCTCCTGCTTTGTAGCCAACCCTGTCTCCAAGCTGGCTATGAGAGGGGGCAAGCCTTCCTCCTGGTGCAGTGCTCAAGCAAGTGATGCTCGAATCAATGGTTGATAGCAAACCATACACCTTTGTTTGGAAGGAGCTCAGTGTTTGGATAAAACAAGCTGACTTGGGATCAGTCTGTGGTTTATAGTAATGCTGCTGTACAAAGCTCAGGCAGGACAGATGCAAGATGTCTCCTGGATCTTTAGGGACTGGGCATAATTGCCATTTTTGCTCTCTCACACAGTATTTCCCAAGGAGCAATGTGATGTGGGATGTCAGTGTTAGCTGGTGAATTCTAGTACTTTCATTTGCATTTCTTCTCCTCTTGCCCAGTTTATTGAAAAATGTGGTGATGTGGTAGTTTGATGTCTTGAGATGACTTTAAAGTAGCTAAGCAAATCATTGTGCCTCTGAGGTTGCGTAACTCCATGGATTTGTCTTACCTCCAGTGACCAGCATGTAATATTTATTGTACCATTTATGATGTGTGTAAGCTTTACAGGCTGGATGTTGTGTCAAAATGACATGAGCACTTGGGTGAACATCTTGAATCGTCTTTATTTTGGCACGCTCAGAGGCAGAGGTACTTGTGTGGCGTGTGTAAAACATCACAAAGCGTGTTGTTGTTCAGTCTTGTGATTAGGGCTTCGATCTGATTCAGTCTCCAATGTAGCAAATGTTTGCTGTCGGCTGACACTGTTACAAGGACTAAGGGTTTATATTTCTTTGCCCGGCAATAATGTATTTTCTATGATGTCAGTAGAATTTGTTCATTTTCAAGTAGTGTGCAGTGCTCCTTTGAAGAATGTCTCCTTTTCAGGTGGTTTCACGGTGACTGTACCCCGAAATGTCTAGATGTCTCTCAATAGCAAAAATTGCTTTGTTATTGAATGTATTATTTATTAACAGTATCTTGTCTTTTTCTAGTCACATTTTACAAACTATGCCACAATCATCTCATGTGATTTTTTATAAGGAAAGTCTTATTTATAATGTTTGTGCAAGTGGATGGAAACAAATAACGATTTTATAGTAGCTCATGCCTTTTTTTCATAGCTACAGAGTCTTAATGAGCACGATCAGAAGGGACAGGCTCATTGTTTCCTTTAATTTTGATGGAAATTTTCAAAGGTAACTATTATGTTATTTATTATTTGGATTTAATTATCTTAACAAATAAATATCTCCATTTTATGAAATGAAAATAGTACTTGTGGGGCTTCTTTTTCTTCTCTTTTCCCTGCTCTCTAACTCAGTATGTCCAAACAATCAAGGTAATTTTCTCTTCCTCTGTGTGTTGTCTCTGTGGTCCTTCGTCATGTCAAGATTTGCATTCATTGTCCTCATCTGATATTTCTGGTTCCTCTGCTTACTTAGTTCCTTTTCTTTGTAGCTTACTCGGTGACACAAATTTATTACAGGATTATGAGTCTGTGAATTAACCTGGGGCTGAACCTGCACCTTTTTGCCTTCCCAGGACAACCCAGAAACACAACTTCGGGTGCACATAGAAATCCCAAGGAAACAGGCATTTTGTAGAAGAGGTTCCCATTCTGTATTCCAATCAGCATTCGATCCCATTTGCTTGGACTGGAATGTTCTAGTGCTGAGTCTAACACCCATGTGGGAGTCTTTGAGTACATTTTCTAAAGCAAATGGTGGTTCTAGTATCTGAACATTTCATCAGCATAGCCTGGACATCTTTAAATTTTCAAGCCAAATTTTCCAAGTGCAGATTTTCTGCCTCTTCAAGACAGCTGGATGTTCCTTTTGAGAATATGAAAATTTCCTCCCTCACTTCAAAACTCCTCACTCCAGATCCCTTTAAAAACAATGGAGGATATAGGGTGAAATGGTCCTCAGCATTCCAGTGGTAATTGGAATAGGGTTCCTTAGCCTAGTAGATCCAAAAGAGCAAGCACATCTATCTATCTATCTGTCTATCTAATCTACCCATCTTCATTTTATCACAAAAATTATCCCTAGCAAGATGGTCCCTGCTAAGGGAAGAGGGGAAGACAGAAGCTCCCATTCCTTTAGCCATGGTGGTTCTTTTTCCAAGCCCTGCTGTTTGAAGATGAGAGACCACTTAACTTCCAGTTTGCTCAGGTGTGGGCAGGTATGAATTGCTGAGGCCACTTGAGGATGAAGTCCTAGGCACCTGTGTTTGTTCTAGAAATCCTCAGATGATGCCTTAACTTTCCTGGGCTCTCTAACACATTTATTTCCTTTCTCTAAATGTATGTTTCTACACAGTAAATGAGAGTTTCTTGTTCTTCTCATTTAATATTTCTTCATTTTCAGAATATGCCACCTCTGTCTAGGTCACTCACTAGATTTCTTCCTGTTGCAAGGAGGGACAGATGTCAATGGGGGCTCAGAAAATGAGAACTCCCTGCCTCTGAGACCTTGGGCCAGGTGAGCTCTCCGTGAGTGGAAGCTTCTGTACAGGATCTCCCTGTGGGTGCTTGCTTGTGTAATGCACATTGGCAATACTGCCTTGGAAGGTGGAAAATCTAGGTCAAGCCTCCAAGTCCTTGAAGGTGCATTTCACTTTCAGCTGGTGAAGTGCTAGGTGAGAGTGATGTCTTGCAGCTACTCTTGGGTTTTTCCCTCTGGAAGGGAATTATACCTCAGCTCTACTGCTGATCCCAGATATTTTCTTTAGCCCTGTGCCTCTTCTTCTTAACCCTTTAATATTGATAGACTAATATTCATTCCTTGTATGAAAACATTCTGTGAAAAGGCAAAGGGTTGACAGTATCAGTGCCTCAGACTTCCTCCATCTGGCTTTGACAGAAGATGCTTGAATGTTGTAGGGAAGGTCCTTGCTGGGACAAAAGGAGCATATCCAATGCAGGAAACTCCCTTGGTATCTCACTTTAAATCCTTTTCCACCCAGATTTCCAGCCCACTATCACACACCCAGCTTGGACATCTTGGTGATGCTGTTACTTTTGGCTTCTGAGTATCTCTTTCCTTAATGTGCTTTTCCAGTTCACCTCCTCATGGCATTTTAGCAGAAGTGTTGCATGTCTTCTATTGTTTGATCTGGATGTCTGGTAGAAAATACACTCCTAGATTCAAAGGCCAGCTGGCAGAGAGAACTGCAGAGTAAGTAGCATGGCTTTAATGAGCATGGGTTAATGGAGGTATTCCCATCTGGTCCAATTTTACCTACTCTGTTCCGAGGTTTTATGGAGTTGATGCATCAGGCTTCTGCACACAGCCATCTACCAGCTGGCTGTGGTGTGTTTGCTCAAACCTGCTCAGCCACAAAGAGGTTTTCCCCTCCATCAGGTAGCAGATGATGTACAGCATGTGCTGTCTTCCTAATGACCATGAAAATGTTTTATGTGTAACGTGAGTAACAACTTCACGTAGAGGATTTCAGGAGAAGACACAGAGGACTTCGGACAAAAACATTCCCTTGTGAATTCTGCTACAGATTGCCTACTTATCCTCTCAAACTGATTAACCACCTTATGTCTAATTGCTTCTATCTGTCAAAAAGGATCAATTCTTTCCAGTCAATCAGATATTACATATTTTTAATGTGCTTTGAAAAATGCTGTCAGGGAAAATTGGCATCTTGCAAAAACAAGCCACCCTGCCCATAGAAGTTCATCCAGTTGAATGCTAGTCACAGGTCACCACGACATTCTGCATTACCACAGCAGGTAGAGAATGTTTGAAGTGTACCACAACCATGAGAGGTTGCATTATGTTCATCTTGATTAAATTGATACTTCATAAAGCATCCTCCTGGATTGCCCATTCAGAGTAGCAATTAACTTGCCATCATATAGTGTGGCTTTTTCTCCATCTAAAAAGCCCAAAGATGTTGTGTCTTCTCTCCTTCAGGCAGGACTCCCTAGCCTATTTAGCTATTGCTTTTAATTAAAGCATCCAGTAGCTGTGATTATCTCTGTTGCTCTTCCCTGTAGTCTTTTCTGCTCCTACTTCTTTCTTTTTTGAGATAAAAGGTTTAGAATTCCATGGAATCTGAATTACAAGGTTTCTTTTCACTATTTGCAGTGGTTGTCAAGTCAGGCCTTACTCTTCTCCAGCTTTTAGCCTCTTTCCAGACCATGTCTGCAAGTCTGGTGGGCTAAGCAACTGAAACTAAAATTTAAAATTAGAAGGGTTTTTCTTTAATATAGTTGTTGTATTTAATTTCTGCATACGTTCTGGGTTTTGATGAGAAGCCTTCAGATACCTAAAAGTAGACTTCTGGCTAAAGAGAGATTTAAATGCAAGTCCTATCTATTTAGATGTTTCTTCAGAAAGAATGTTAGGACACAGCTACTTGCTGTGAAAAAGTCTGCATGAGCTTCTTTTGTGAAGAAGAAAAAGAACAAATTTAATTCTCTTGAAAGATACTGTGAGAGATGGAATCATTGGCTCTGGTCCACTCTGCTACAGACTCCTTTTGTCCTTCAGGCATTTAACAGGGATAAGACTGTAATGTGGTTTGGTCCCTGTCAACACAATTGGATCCAGTTCTCAGAAAGATCACTGTAGTATTTTCAATGTTTTGATCTGTCAGTTCATCCACTTTGTACTTTTCCTTTATTATGTAGCCATAAATGAGCAAAAAAATAAGGTTTTCTTAATCAGTACCAGCAATGTAGGTATCTTACAAAATGGTTTTAAAAAAGGTCAAGTGCATATATATATACTGCCAAAGAAAAATTCAATACCACAATAAAAATATTCCAGATAATTTTCAAGCAGGATATATGCATTGATTTATTGGAACTTTGTATTCACTATTTAGAATTACAGCTGATGATACTTACAGATATACCTGTTGGAATTAATCTATATCCATGTTATTATGCAAAACTATTTCATAAGACATACAGTACTTTCCCAAAAAGGGAACATTCTTTTACTGTATTATGCAGCCTTACTACAAGGAAAACACTATAGATGATGAGGAAAAGCTATTCAGAATCCCTGTTTTAGAAATTATCTGTCATGATACTAAAAATAAAATACAACTCTGTATGCCAAATCATCCTCAGACTCTGTGTGTGATGTTTAAATTTAAAAAGAAGTGTTTTAAAATAAAACAAAGTACTTGGAAATCAAGTGAGTGTAACATTTTCCAGTAAGGAGATGAGGCTGAAAATATGCATGGGAGAGATAACACAGAGTTGAAAATAGTTCTGTCATGTTCTCTTTTACAATCCTGTGCCATAACTAAGCATTTTCACTTGGGTTAATGTGTTTGTCAGAGTCCCTTCTAGAATCTAGGTCTTTCAAAAGTGGTTTTGTTCCAGTTATTAAAAGCCAGATTTAATGTGAAGGCTTCAACAGTTTTAACACGCATCGTTAGCAAAAGCAATTAAAAAATCCTGATAGCCCATCCGTGGTAGACCAAGAGCTTTGCCATTCAGTGCCACTTGCTTTCCTCACACTTCCCATGTCCCAATCCACCTCTCCCTGCCATTGCAAACACTGGCTGGCTACTGACAAGTGCTTGATGAGAGACACCACCTTTGGTGACATACCAGACGTGCAGGGACGGGGGAAAAGTGACAAAAACATGACAACAAAAGGAAATCCTGAGTGACAGCGGCATGGCCTTTGGTCAGTTGAGTGACAAGGCCCTTTTGTCTCAGATTGCACGTGGCCTGTCAGTTGTGGTTTGGCTCTTGGAATTGTTAACCATCTGAATGAATAATTGTTAGAGGTAGCAGCCATCAGCAAAGCTCATAGCTGATAGAAAAAGACAATTGCAATGTGTTTTAGGAAGGACAGGTGAGAGAACAGTCCTTGTGGCAAGAGGGTCTGGCCTCTGGTGTGCAGCAAGTTGGGTGTCAAGTCAACACCGTGCACTTGGGATGGTGGCCAGTGATCATGTTGGGTGTCAAGTCAACACTGTGCACTTGGGATGGTGGCCAGTGCTCATGTTGGGTGTCAAGTCAACACTGTGCACTTGGGATGGTGGCCAGTGATCATGTTGGGTGTCAAGTCAACACTGTGCACTTGGGATGGTGGCCAGTGATCATGTTGGGTGTCCAGGAGGCTGAAGTAGGGGGTCTTCCCATGTGATAAAGTTGTGAGTCGGCATCTGGAGTACTACATCTGGTGTTGGGGTTGGGTTAGGTGATCTTTAAAAGTCCCTTCTGACCCAAACTACTCTGATTCTATGGATCTGTGTTGGATGTCCTGGTACAACACAGACACTGGAAGTTGGAGTGACTCCGGAGAAGGAGGGTATGGCCATGGGGTGGGAGCACGAGGCACCCAAAGAGAACAGGGCCAGCTGCCCCTTTCTTCAGCCTGAGCCAAGGAAGCTGCAGAGGCAGCTCCTGGTGCTCTTCGACTTCCTGCCAGGTGGGTGAGAATCAGCAAGGTAAGTGCAGACAGGATGGGTCCAAATTTTCTTTTGCTCAAGCCTGACGTGCAGGAGAACAACCAGGCTGTGGGCAGGTGTGTGTCTCCTCTGTGGGCAACTGATGGGACAGTGTGAGGCTGGCTGAAACTGGGAATTTCTGTGGGATTGGGACACAGTGGGTGGGGGCCAGTTTTCCCTTTGCCTTACAGATCCCTTCCTCCTCCTATCTACTCTGGGGAATCCCTCTCAGACCTTTCATCTTTCCCAATTTTTCAAGCACTCCACGTTTCTCCTTCCTTTCCCCCATTTCATCTCCTACCTCTTGCTCCCTTTCTGGTCCTCAAACTTCTACCTCCCTTCAGGGCCCTGCCATTTGTGGTGCTTCCTGCTCACTCCCCCCACACTGGTCATAGGATTTGCATCCTGTCCCCCACCACTTGTTCCCACTCAGATCCCCACAGGCATAGCTAAAGCTGCTGCTCTGCATCAAAGCCATTTGACAGAGTGAGGCAGATGCTGCAGGGAAAAAAGCCACAAAAGTAGCCTGGAGGAAGCCAATACTCTTTCATCAGTGTGTATTTTGATGGTCTGAACTCTGGAAAGCTCACGGCAACAGTGTTGAATATAAAAGAAGTGTAAATAACTATTTATTCAGTGTCAAAAGGAGAGATTCCTGTTTGGCAAAAAAAGAAATTAATTTAAAAGTGTGTAACTTGGTGCAGGAGAACAAGGGAAGTGGAAGGAGCTGAAATTTACACAGAAAAAAATAATTCTTTTATTTTCTCATTCTGAAGTCCTTGGCCTCATGATTTACTGTGATTTCAATATTCTTTTGGAGTGTATTTCCTCAGGTATTTATATTAATGCTATTGAATACCTGTTGGTGAGGGAGGAAGAATGACTAAAAAGCTGGAGTAAGTGCATCACCTTAGCTTGATGTTATCTGCTGGCTGTATCCAGACAGACTTTCACAGGCACTTCTACAGGTCCCTGCCTGTCAGCAGGTGGTGAATCTAATCTAAGTGTTAATATCAAAGCTTGGCAGCATTTTGTCAGGGGGTGCCCTGCTCTGGCACAGTCTGTGCTCAGATCTTTGGACAGAAACAGAGAGAGGACAAGGGAAGTGGAGCAGGCAGCCACAAGGAGATGAGGGTGCTAAGGAAGTGAAGGCAAATAGGACTGATTTGGATCCTAATGCTGCACTGTGAGTTTGTGCAGGTTTGCAGCAGCCTTGTGGACTCACCAGATCCTGTCATAGCCCCTGGGACTGCCCAGCTGGAGTCAGTGAGGAGAAAAGGCATCTCAGGGGCAGTGATGTCCTAAACTAGATCAGGTGAGTTCCCCCTTAAGTGCTTGTTCCTTTCTTTAGTACCAGGGCACCTCTTTGCACTTCCCAGGCTCTGTGCTCAATTCTTACCTCTGGAGACAAAGAGGTCCCTTTGGGCCTCTGTTTCCTGTCTGTAAAATTTATCCCTTAGACTTAGTCTGATCATGTTATAACCTCATCCAGAATCTTTAGAGGAAACCACAATACAAATATTATTGGTAATAATACAGAGATAACATAATCACAACAAACATAATGGGTGATCTTATCACTTTGATTTTATTCCTTTCACACTGTTTTTGCTTCTTAGAGCAGTTATCTATCTAAAGAACAGAGATAATTTTCAACATTGTACAGTATAATGCATTAAAAGCAATATTTAGAGCAATCATATTGCACACACACTAATGCCTTATCTTCTAACATGTGGTTCACATTCATCCAATGAAAAGCAGCTCTGGAACTGCCAGAAATTGCAGAAATTTAATATGACATCTTGGGAGACAATCTGCTCCCTACACCCTCCAAAAAAAAAATAAAACCCAGCCACCAAAAGAAATTCAACCCATATATTGTATATTTCCGAATATACTGCTCTCAGTTTTATCCTATAGCAATGGCTGGCAATGGGGTGTCTGGAGGCTAATGAGGATGGTTAAACACACAGTCATGGCCAGTGTAAAATTGCTAGTGGAATAGGGTTGATTAGTAGGCAAAGTTAGGGAAGGTGTCTGCACTGGGACTCGAGTCAAAGGGCATGAAAACAAAAAGTTCTACGAGTCCAGTAACTAAAGCTGATTGACTTTTGTATCCATTTTTTTTTTTCTCAGCTAGCTGATTTTCTGGATTAAAATAGTCTGTGTTTGCTTCAAGTTCAAGTTAGCTAATAATTGCTCTTTTAACTGTTTAATAACTGAGTAACCAGCAGCTGATGGCATTTGCTTGGCCAGGTTCCTGGCCAGTTTCACATAGCAAGAGCCTTTTGTGGATGTTGCATCAGCAGTGCTCTGCCACTGTGAAAACAATTCAAGCAAGTCCTTTAGATTTTTGTTTCTTTCCTTCTTTTTGTTTTCTTGTTATCCTTTTATTTTTTTTAAATGCATTATGAAATTGCCCTGCTATATATGTGTGGATGTGCACATACATTTAACCTTGCTAATGGACTCATATGGGACCAAGTGCCTTGCTAGAAACATTCCTCACTTGAAGGAATAGGTGGACCTCTTTTTGCAGCTTGCTTGCAGAGCAGGGCATTTACTATTTTGTAACTTGCTGGAGCAATATTTTCTTCTTCCCTTCTGCTTCTCATTAGGAAATGATTGTTGAAGTCTGTCTCAAGATATAATGTGATTAGAAGGAATGTGTTCCTATTTTAATCCATTTCCAATAGTTCATAAGATATTTGCCATGCAATTAATGAAACAGAATATGAACCAGACTTTTCTGATTCCAGATTGATGGTGAACCATATAAATCTTATGTGTAAAGGGAAAGGTTCAATTCTATGTTAAAGACTTGTGGACAGATGGTTTGGATTTAAAGAGTAGTGGGACTTCTGGAAAAATTACACAGGATTAATAAAAGTGTAAGCTGAGTTCAAGATCAGTTCACTAAAAATCTCAAGGCAAAAGAATTAGAAACTCTACTTCAGTCTGACTTGAAAAGAGCAGCAATGAACCTGCCCAGAAATATGTATTAATAGAACTTGCTGGTAACTTAAATTTCTGTTAAAATTTTTGTGAATTGTCACCATCCCTATAAACCTCTAATATTGTTGTTGGACTCAGATTATAATTTCTAAAGCATTAGTATATATTTCCCCATTCAAAGAGAGACTTCCAGAGGAAGATTAAACTCTACTCAAGTGCTACCTGAGCAGCACTGGAGAAGCACATCTGAAATAGAAATCATCTGCAGAGTTTAGAGTTGAAAGTTACTGATACTTTCTAGACATCTCCTTTTTTCAGATGTGAAAATCTGAATGTTAAATACCTAACCTTGACTTTTTGTTATGACAAGTAAATATTCAGGGCTGAATTTTCAAATGCAAGCAGCGATGGTTTAGCTAAACCCTGGGCAGTTCTCAAATTCAGCCTGGGGCATTTCTGGGTCCTGGTTTTCAGCAGCTGCCTGCTTTACACTTTGTAAGAACAGTCCTGCTCTAGGACTGGCTCTTCCACTTAAACTTGCAAAAACTGACCCTTCCAAGCTCACTAAAAATACAGCTGGCTGTGGGGATGTCTTTTTGTTTTGATTTCCTGAAAGAAGTAACTATGCCTGTCATTCTGCAGGGGATAGGTATATTGGCAAATGCAGGGGTCTGGGAGGGCAAATGCCATGCAGTGATTAATGGCACCAACCTCCACAGCTATTGGCATCTGAATATTGTGGGGAGTTTGTGCAGCCCTCCGAGGGCCATGCAAAAACCTTTTTGTCTAAACACATGCAAGGCTGTTTGATGGCTGATAATGACTTGATTGGAGCAGTAAATGTTACAGTAAGAGCATTCATTTCAGTAGGACGAGATGGGTCTTTAAGTAGCACAACAGAGAGGCTCCTGGTGTTTTGGGTTTCCCTCTGTGGATTCCCATGCTGGAGAAATGAAGATGAGTTATGTCCCACTATTTGTCATTGCCAGAGACTTTATGGCTGAATCTCTTCTAGTAAACTCCTCTGTGCCTGGGCTGGCTCCTGGGCACAGGAACACAAACATTTTTAAGCTGTCAGCACGATCCTGTGCCTTTGCCAGCTGGGGGTCCCCCAAATGTTTGCCAGGCAGAGTTTAGGAATTAGGATAATCCAGGGACCATTCCCAAAGGTGCTTCGTGTGCCAGTATCTCATTTTGGACAGGAGTTTATATTAATTATGGATGTGGGCAAGGCTGGCAGAGGTCCCAAGGAAATCACTGGGCATAATTTATTGGTATAGGTGTAGTGGCTGGGTCCATCTGTTGAAAGAAGGTTTTGGAAATGGATGATGCTTTTAGTTTCTGCTTTGCAAATGTGAAGAAAATTGTTGCCAGGAACTATGGTAGATAAAAGTGAACCAAAAGCATCTGCAAGGCAGTCATGTTCTTCTGGTTCTAGATTTGGGAACTGGGTACTTTACAAAATGAGATGAAGTAGTTTGGGGTCTGCGTGGGAGGAAAGAGCAATAGATAGGTTGGAGTTTTCTTATTTTTGGTTTCTGAGCCTAACTTTTGACATCCTCGTGATGTGATGTGGAGTACCACACCATCAGCCATGAGGGCTGGCTCAGTATTTGCACAGGCTCCCAAACATGGGCCTCTTGTGTCTTATGGGCTTTCTCTTTATGGACCTCAGACACAGCAAGGTAATGTTGTGAGTCTGAGAGCAAATTAGGCTGTGTGGTACTACATACAGTGTTTAAGTAGTTGATTATACCTTGTATCTCCAATCTAAACCCCTTTGCTATTCTTGTTTCTGGTATATCATAGAATCACAGAATGGGTTTGGTTGGAAGGGACCTTAAGGATCATCCAGCTCCAATCCCACTGCTGTGGGCAGGGACACCTCCCACTAGACCAGGTTTCTCAAAGCCCTGTCCAACCTGGCCTTGAACACTGCCAGGGATGAGGTATCCATAACTTCTCTGGGCAACCCCAGTGCCTCACCACCCTCACAGTAAAGAATCTCTTCCTAATATCCAATCTAAACCCTTTCTCTGCCCCTTTGAAGCCATTTCCCCTTACTCTGTCTCTACATGCTCCTGTAAAAAGTCCCTCTGTGTCTTTCTTGTTGGCTCTCTTCAGGTTGGAAGGCCACAATTAGCCACTACTGGCAGGTGTCTCAACAGCAGTGTCAGAGCTGACAGGGCAGAAAGGTGCCTTGCTCAGTGCTGGGTGCATTGCAGCAAGCACAGCCTTCTTGCCTGCCCGTGCCCAGGAGTTGGGCACAAGGTGGAGAAATCCATCAGTGTGGGCTGAAGGGCTTCCTGATTTTCTCCTTCAGACAGATCTGTGGCCACCAAGATGGGGCATGAAGCACAGCACCTGATTCACCTGGTTTGAGCTGGGTCAGTGCAGAGCTTATCCACATCCCCCTACCTTCCCTGTGTCAGCCAACCTGAGATTTTAGCAGCTTTTAAATGTCCTGCTCCATCCCACGTGGGGGGATTCAGGGCAGAGCACAGGACACCAAGCTTTTTGCAAAATGCACATTAATCACTGACTCCAGTGTGTAAACAAGTCATTAAAAAAGGAACTGTCACAAGAGGGAAGCTCTCTCAGCAGCAATTAAGATGACCTCTGCAGAGCAATTAGATATGCAAGGATTGCACAGCCATTCATCTAACACATCCTGACAGATGAAGGCAGTCTCTGGCAGTGTGTGGTTGTTACTACAACCAGTAGTGTATTTTGATACAATGGGAATATCGTGGGCTTCCTAGAGCAGTGGTGCTGTTCCCACTCACAGTAACAGCCAGGAAGCAGCTCACATGATCTATGTCATTGCAGACATGGAAAATAGAGTTAGAGACAGCCTGAGAAAGGACATGGATAAAAGTTTAAGAGGAAAAACACTACCAGTAAATCCTGTTCTCTCTGGGCCAGATGTGTACTAGACTAAGGGAAGGAAGAGCATTAGTAAAATTTGTGAAGTGAGAGGAATGGACAAGCATGCTATCTTGATTTAGAGTGAGGAATGTGTTTTGGCTATCTAGTGGCATTGGGGTTTTTTTACAAAAACATAGATTGGAAACCTCTGGAGGGTAAACCATTCGGCAAAAGTTCAAAGGTATCCTAGCTGGAGCAAAGCAGTAATGTAGGGATCCATCCTTTTCCCACTTCTGCCTCAATGGCCAGCTGGGGTTTCAGATCAGACTGAGTTTTGATCAGTATCTGCAGCTTGGGGATGGATCAAAGGCAGAGATCCACTTGTGACAGCAATTGTTTCTTAGTGACTGGCTTGGAAATGTCACACTGTTGAAAACAACACAAAAATTTGAGTTCCTTTGAAATATTTTTTGCAAAATGGGATAAAACGTGTAGAAGAATATTCTGTTCCCATGAGAAGATCGGGGAAAATCAGTGGAAGTGAATTAGTGAATTATTTTGCTTTATTTAGACAAAGTTTTGAGCAGTGAAATAGGAGCTGAAAACTCCCTAAAACTCCGTGCACTTATGTTCTCTTTTAAAGTCATGCTACTGTGGAGCCAAAATGATCTGTCTTGATCTGTCTTTGATTTAGTTAGACACTCTGCAGCTTATTTTGTCTGTGCTGCCTCTTTAATTGGCAGCAGCCTGGGAGTGCTGGTCCAAAGGCAGCAGAGAAGCTGAGGCTGCACAGTGCCCTGAGAACCCGCCTGCCTTGGCAGGACCACAGCCCCTCCTTGGCTTTGCCACCCAGAGTGCACACTCTGGCTCTTGGCAGCCTTTCCCATGGTGTTTAACAGGGTCAACAGCTGCTTGCTGGGAACTGGGCTGGAGCCTGCAGCTCACTCCTTAGCAGCTCTCCAGAAGCCCCATCTGGCAGCAGCTGGAGCTTTTGGTTCAAGCTGTCTCCCAGCGCCGATGTCCGTGTGCAGCTGGAGCTGTGAATGTCCACCCGTGCTCAGACAACCCCGAGGCCACCAAGGCAGCAGCACAGTCCAGGTCCACACTAGGAACAGTAGATTCTGTGGTTTGGGACACTAACAGGATGCCTTCTGCAGTGATTCCGTGCTGGTTGGCAGTTTCAGGGATATTTTTGATGCTGTACCTGTCCCATTGCATCTGGTGCAGTTGTTGCTCTCACTTCGCTTTTGCTATTGGTGATTTTTGGTTCATATTCCCATATTTAAAGTTTTTCAACATGAATTACTTTTTCAGTTTCATTTTAGTTCCTTATGGATTTTTGGGGGGAGTCTAATCTACATTTAAGCCTGTTCTGTTTGTAACATCCATTTGCAGCACGTCATGACTATTCAGCTGTGGGTACTACTGGAATGATTTATTTTATGACAAAAATTACAATTTGCCTTCTTCCAGTTCCCAAATTAGCTGCCACCTTTAATGAAGTCAAATGGTCCTCAGCATAAAAAAAGTATCTCCACGTCTACTCCCCTCTTGGCTATCTGCAGTTTGATTTCCCTGCAGCCACGATGCTCCCGAGGAAACACTGCCCTCCCATGTCACGGAGGGGATGAGTTTTGCTGGTCTGAATCCAAACCCAGCAGTTGTACTCGGCCAGGTCATTTTTTTCCTTTTTTTTCCCCAGCTGTTTAGAGCACAGATGTTGACTTGGTGAAAACTGCCCAGATATTGTTCAGAGCTGGCAAGCCCTGTAATGACCCTTGGCATGTGCCAGCCGCCGGTGCCCTTGCCAGAGCCCTGTTCCCACGCAGAGCAATGGGCATCCTTGCCAGCAAGAACACAGCTTTCTGGGGAGCATTTGCCAGCACCAGCATCTTCTGCCAGCCAGAAGTATCTTATGTGGGACTGTAGCAGGCATGGGAAAGAGGGGAACTGGAGCAACCCGCCTCTGCTCTGAAGGAGTCCTGAAATGCAGGCAGGAATTGGCAAGGTTTTGTTCTTCAAAAGGGCAGCTAAGCTTTTGTGTTTTCATTCTTGGTTATGTTGGGCTGGCAGAAGTGAAGAAAGCAATAGCAAAAGAGTTATTTTGGTGTAACCTCAGTACAACTGAGTGAAATCAGAGCTACCCCCAGGTCCACATTGCTTTTGTTTATTTTAGGCGATTGCAAGGTTATTCTGCTGAGACTGGAACCTAATCTCTCTCGTAGGAGCTGTGCAACAGAACCCCCAGAGCAACGACTTCCTTCAGCATTTGTTCTACTTTCCTGTCTAAGACATGGTTCTGAATATGTGACAGTGGCCACAGAGAAACCTTGCAAGGGCTATTAGAGATCCCAGGGCAATTTTGTTGACTTTCTATGGACAGGAAGATGTTCGGTACCCAAGTCATGTTGTACATGTGAGATAAACAGCACCCAGGCAAAGATTGGCCTGGATTGGAGGGGACCCTAAATATGACCTCGTTACAACTCTCCTGCCTTGGGCAGGGACACCTTCCACTAGACCAGCTTGCTCAGAGCCCCATCCAGCTTGGCCTTGAACACTTCCAGGGATGGGGCAGCCACAGCTTCTCTGGGCAACCTGTGCCAGTGTTTCATCACCCTCACACTAAAAAATCTCTCCCAAATATTCAATCTAAACCTACCCTCTGTCTGTTTGAACCCATCCCCCTTGTCCTATCACTGCATGCCCTTGTCCATAGTCTCTCTCCAAGAGGCAAGGACAACCTAGAGTTGTCCTTGCTGGGGGTGGAGGTGTAGGAGCAGTTTGGATCCTACTGAAAACCCATCATAGTCCCTGCCCCCATCCCAATGCTAAGCACTGTGATATTAAGTTCAGTCAAGGCAAGGTGATGGTGCCAATCACCATGTTGGCCATGATTTGCAGCAAGCTGGGCTGGATTTGGAACACCTGAGTGCCCACCCTGCTGTGGAGAACCTCCTGAAACCAACCCTAAGTCTGCTGCTGCTTGCTGTGGCTGCTTGTGCCCCAGCCCTCATCAGTGGAGGCAATTATTTGGGCCCCAAAGAGTGCTCTCTGAGTTCCTCCCCTCCAGGCACCCTCTGCTCAGAAAACTCATGCAGGTACACATACTAGCGCCTCTGTGGGAGGCTGGTGGCAGGGTGGGACCCCATTAATGCTCTATTTTGGGGGCTACAGGATACTTTGAGGCTGTACACACCATTTAGAAAGGAAAACCATTTCATTTTTTTTAAGGCATTGCTGGGAGGATGAGAGAAGCACCTACTTCTTAGTTTCTAAAAGTGATATATATTACAGGCCAGATGCCATACCTTCACATGCTCTGTTCTGTAGCCAAGACTCAACTTTTGAGAGAATAGCTTTTACAGCTCCCTGGAATGTTGCCATTCATCTCTTTTCTTCCTCCCCCCCACCTTATTCCTCACTCCTCTGTTTTATGTCTCAAGACCTACCTAGGATGGAGAGGAGCTTTTGTTGGTTTCATTTCCAGAATAAGTTGGCACATGCATTTGATCTTGTGTGCCAAGACAGTCTCCAGCACAGGTATTTGAATCTCTTCTGGTTCATTGAGTGTTGTTTGAAAGCAGGTCTGAGGAAAAGTAAGATAGTCCCCTGACTCTCATCCTGAAATACAGGTGTTGGCATAAAGGATTGCCACCATTAGACCCAGACCACCCCTACTGGCAATGTTTTGCTGGGATATATGGATTTTGAACTCTCTTTTTGCTCTTCACAGCAATTAACAATGACATAGTCACTGTAGTCACGTCAAATGTCACTTTCCAGCCCCCAGAATTTGTTCCTGGGGGAAGTGGGATCTGCCCCTCTCCCACTGCCAGTGCCAAAATCTGCTCTCAGCCCACCTGCTCCTGTGTGACTACACCTGCAGGTCCCTTGGTGGGCAGGTGGGGTCAGCTGGCCCCAGACTTCCTGCCTGTCTCTGCACTCCCTGCAAAGAGGGAATTTTTGATTTGGAAAAGTATTAAATTTTTCTGACCCAGAAGTCTGCAAAGAAATTGGACTGTCAGCTGGTAATTTTATAGCTCTTGGGTTTCTTTACTGTAGCTGTAAATAGCAGAAGAGGTGGATTCCTGTCCTCTCCGAGGATTTCTGAATGCTCAAATGATAGAAGTTCAGGTTGTAAATCCTGCCTGTATGTATTATCAGGTAATACCAAAAAATAGATGAAACTAATATATTACAATTAAATCAGAAATCGAATAAGCAGGGGCCTGTGTACAAAATATGGGGCTGTAAATTAAAAGGAACTTGCAGAAATGTTTCCTTTTTATAACTGCAGTGACAGGATGAATTGGAACTGATGATTACTCACAAAAACTATCTTCTAGATGCTCTGTCTCAAGAACTGTGAATCAGTCAGTGTTTAATCTAACCCATTTTTGAGAATCAGCTGATAATTTAAGAACTTGGGCACCTTACTCCACCATAATAAATACAAAAATTTGTAAGAGGTCTTGAAAAGGGTTCACTGATTTCAGTGTATTGAGCCAATTGCTTGTAGAGGTGCTCTCCTCCACCTTTTAGAGGTCACACGAAAGGAAGAGACTCTGGCTCTGTGTTCATTGAACACATCATTTGTGTTGTTTCTTTTCTTGTGTCTGCTTGCAGAAAAGTACCAAAAGTGCTGACCTTAGAGCTGATCATATCTGACATGATCAAAGAGCAAGACCACGGCAGGTCTTTGAGGGAGACAGCTGGAGGAGAAAAAACACATTAGGAGGGTCTGTGATCTGTTTGTCTGAGCCATGTAAGAACCAAGGTCAGTGTTAGAATAAAAATTCAGGATCAGTTTACATGCCACCTGCATCAGCGTGGAACAGCCTGTGGCACCTCAGAAGTCAAAAGCTGATCACCAGGTTTTGGAAAGTGTTCTGCTTTCCTGTGCAATATTGCTGCCCTGCAAAGTCAATGCTCTGAAGCCTCAGTAAGTACTTTCACTAAGCAATGACTGCAGGGTCACAGAAATGGTCTCACACCTCATCCTGGGAAACTGCAATTAAAAGAGGACAAATGTTTTTAGTGGTGTCATCTGAGGTGCAGGGTGTGTGCAGTGCTCCCTGCTCTAGTGGTGACACCACAGCTCTCTTAGAGCAGAAGGATCCCTTAAAATTCTCACTGACAGGCCAGGCTTTTCACAGCAGGCTTCACAGAACAGGTCAGTGCTCTCTCTCCCTCAGTGGCACAGTTCACACCCCACTTGAATTCTTGATTGTCTGCCTACCCAAGGATTTTTTAACACCTGCATGTTAGCTTCTTCAATATTCTTAGCACCCTGTTCTTGGGTGGGTCTCTGTCTCTGCAGGACTGACACCTAAGGGACTGGGAATATCAGAGATCTCTGCCAGGAGAACTCTTGTAATGACCACTGACCAGTCCTGCCTTTGATGTGTTGCTCAAATGTGGTTTGAAAGAGCCTTCAGCATGTGGAGCTCCTCTCCAGGATCCCTCTAGAATAAGAACCAAAACCCCTCCCCTGGAGGTCTGACTTGTGGTAAGCCAAGGCCCAGTTTGGGTCAGCAGCACTGTGTGGACATGATCACATTTACTGGGAAAACAGAGTTTGAGTTGTGAAAAAGTATATGGGCTAAAGTTGTGCAAGATTAGAAAAGTGAAATGATGGAGTAAAATTGTTGTATTGCTGATATCAGCAGCTACAGGACTCAAAAGAGGACTATAAAACCCTAGGGGAGAAAAAAACCCTCAGCTCATGTGATTGTCCCCATGGGGGGCATTTGGCTATTACTTTTTAGCTAATGAAGCTTTCTTCAGTGCTCCCTTTTCTTCATGCAGCGTGAGCCTTCATGTGAAACCCCTCATTTGTGGAGCAATTAGTCAACTGTGCAAGACAGACCACTGGGATAATCCAAACCAGGGAACTTCTTCAACTGTCAAACAGTTGACAGCAATTGTCTAAATGGGTAAATTACAATTCTTTTGGTAATTCATATTAGTTTGGCCTGGAGCAATGCAGATGTTTTGCTGTGGTGAAAAGGAAACAGTTGGAGATGGGAACAGGCACAAATTAATTGTCATTTCAAGAGAAAAACATACTCGGGAAACAAATCAAACATTTAACTAACACCACTCAACAAAGCTTGAAATTCCCCATGCCAATGTTATTCCTCCTGCATATGCACTAATAAAATGTTGTTGCTGTGTTGTCTTTATCCTTTTATTACCTTTGTGCCTTGTCCCAGTTAATAGCTTTTTCACTGGGTTATGTTCTGATTAGCTGGTCATTGAACAGACCTGCAAGAAAAGAGAAGCTACTGAGATGGTGAAACCAGTGGGAAACGTTCCAAATCAGAAAGTTCCTTATGAAAGCTCTCCTTTAGGGAGAGTACAGCATCAGCACTTCATGACTTTGTGTCAGGAGTAAACATACAGGACTGAAGGAAATGGAAGTGTTGGGTGGGGTGATTACAGATGTGCTGACTCAGGAGACAACCTCCAGCCAATCTTTGTGTCCATGGGCAAACTTGTGGAAGTTCATAACTAATTAACAACTAGTGATTTCACAATTAAAAACAAAACAGAAAGTTTGGCAGTCAGTGGGAAATTATAGTTGACTCTCAGAAGCTTCTTCAAATCTCTGGTGCCTAAATATTTTGGGAAGATAAAATGTACTCCTGCTGTGGTGCAAGAGAGAGATATGCAAGAGTGGGCTGGCATGGACCATAGGGAGCTCAGGATGCTTCCAGTGGCAAGTGAGGGGCAGACCTGAGCCAGGGGACAGTAATATAGTCTGGTGACATTGTTTGCAGGTTAAAAACACTCAGGAAAAAAGCACTACTTCTGACCACCTCCCCACCTTTTTTCCCTTTTCTCTGCATGATGAGATCTTGCACCACCTCTTTAGAACTTCCCTGGGGGCAAACCTTCTGAAGAGTTCCCTCATGCACCATCCCCTCCAGAGACACATTTAAACCTCTTTGTTTTCACTGTTCTTGAGGTTTTATGCTCCTAAAAGACAATTATAGCACAACAGTGTTTGTCTTTATTAATGTTATTCAACTTGTATGCAGCCCTGCTCTCCTGGGGATGGCTGAACACCTGCCCAAAGATGGGAAGTAGTGAATTAATTCCTCCTTCTTCTTTCCTTGTGTGCACATCTTTTGTTTTACCTATTCAATTGTCTTTATCTCAGCCTGCAAGCTTTCTCACTTTTACTCTCCCAACTCTCTCCCTGGCCCCACTGCTGGAGGAGTAAGCAAGCAACTTTGTGTTCCTCAGTTGCCAGCTGGGATTAAACTGCAGCACAGGTGCTGGAATCATTAATTCTTTCTCTTAGAAACTGGAACAAATTTACTGTAATAGAAAAATGTGAGTGCTGTTCTGTTCCTCTCTGTGTGGACCACATTAGGAGTCCTCCTGGCGAGCTTTTCTGGTGGAACAGCTCCATATTGCTACTGTATGGCCACATTGCTTCCTTCTGGCAACATCATTATTGTTTGGCTGCAGATGAAACTGAGCTGTGGTATGACCTGGCTGACAAATTTATTTTTACCAGGAGAGCTGGTGCATTTTCAGTATTGGTTGCTCTTCTTGCTTGGTCCTGGTGCCCAGTGTCCAGAAGAGAAGTAACAGGTAAGATGACACATGACCAAGTACAGGTGAAGCAACAGTGGGTGGGATCCATGTGTTACTAATGTGTCCTTGGTGTGAAGCCAAAGCTGCACTGTGATGTCGAATTAGTGGGTAAAAATAAACCCTTAGATAGCTGCTGAACCACCCTGATGATCAGTGTGTTCCTTTGCAAGAACCAGCTTTTTCTAAAATAGAAGGAATGATTCAATTACTCTGACACCAAAATATGAGTTGTCTACTAAACCAAATTAAACCAAGGGAAGAGAGAGATATCTAATTATTACGCATATAAATCTTGCCTCCAACAGCCCAGATTTGCATTACGCTGCAAATGGCTGTAAGCTGCAGGTCTAATTTAGTGATAGAACAAACTACTTAAAAGAGAAAAAAATACAGAGCAGATGAATCATTCTCCTCAGTGCAGGAAAGTACATTTAATGTTACAACAGAATTATTGCTTTATCATAACTTTTAATTATTTTGGTTTTAACTAAAAAATAAAAAATGTCTACCATGCTATGTTATGCAAGTTATTAAGCAACAGGGATTTGAAGCATAGAAGTCTGAGAAATATATTGCCATTTTTTTAAACTTTCCTAAGGCTGATAAAAGATGGAATATAATGACTATGCCAGGTGATTTTAAAAATTTATAATAGAACGGCATGGGTTGGAAGAGACCTTAAAGATCATCTGGTTCCAACCTCTCTGCCGTGGGCAGGAACACTTTCCACTCGATCTGGTTGCTCAGAGCCCTGTCCAACCTGGCCTTGAGCACTCCCAGGGATGGGGCAGCCACAGCTTCCTGGGACAGCCTTTTCCAGTGCATCACCACTCTCACAGGAAAGAATTTCTTCCAAATTTCTCATCTAAATCTACTCCCCGTCCATTTAAAGCTGTTCCCCCTTATCCTGTCATTCCAGGCCCTTGTAAATAGTCCTTCTCCACCTTTAACATCCCTGGAGGACCAAAATGTGCCCTTTATTTTGTAATCCGAAGTTCAAACCCACTGTGTTGTACAGGAGCAGAATATTTCAGTCATGACACAAACAGGAGGCTTTGGTGTAGGAAGAGAAACTTCAGGCATTGCAAATTAGCCACCTTCCCAGTTTTAAAGAGATGATAATGGAATGACTGAACCGATGCATGGCAAACACTAACCCTTAGGCTGTGTTTTTGGAAGGGGAGTGGAGAAGTCAACATCCCTTTCACTGTGGGTTGCTGATATTTAGGCAGATGAGGGGCTTTTTTGCCTACACGGGTCCAAGATCTTAATTGGTTAAGGCACAACCTGTTGCCATTTTGATTTATCATCCACAGCTACTTACAGAACGCAGTTTTAAAAAAATTAGGTAACGAAAATAAAGGCAAAATAAGAAAAATTCATAATGCAATTCAGAAAATATCATTTCAGTTTTTCCTTACAGTAGTCTACACTTATTGATTTTATTTCCTCTCAAACCCAGCAAGTTTGACAGAAACCTTCGATTTTTCCAAGTGAGAAAAAAAACCACAACAAACCAAACCCTCATATTTAAAACCAAATTTTCCCTGGTTTAGAATTGTGTCCAGAACAGGAAAACATTCAACATTACCTTGTCTCTTACAGCTTAACATTTCAGAGGATTAGTCCTGTTGTATGAACTTTGGGTCCCATTTAAGCCAATGGTTGAAATCAATACTAAAATTGTATCCTTTAAGAGTGAATAATAGAAAACTAGCAGAGTGTATCAACAAAAATGTTCCTCTTCATGTCAAAATGTAGAAGGCTGAAGATCCTGATGCTCACAGACAAGTAGTAAATGAAGTCTTTTCCAAATGCAGGGGACAAAACAATCTTTCAGCTGCATAACATAGTGATCTGTGATTTTTCTTTGTTCAAATACAACAGGAAGCTTTGCACTAATCCTATTATTTCTTGTCCACGAATTTTCTTTTTCAGTAGATTCAATAGCTCTTGTCTGCAAATGGTTACAGTAATATATTCTGTCCTTATAATGTTTTTCACCTAATCTGATCTCCTGAGTAGGTGGGGCAAAATTTTGTCTAAGTTGAGCTAAATAACATATGTTTAGCTAACTTTTACCCTCCAGAGAGGCGTTCAGGAATGTCTGGAAATTGTTTTAATTATTTTGCCACTTTCTTCAATGATTTCTTTCTAATTGACGGTTACTTTTATTGAAAATATTTGCAAAGGTTCACCCTCCTCCTAATTTGAAGTTTTCTGGCTTTTATTTCTAGCTATCAGCTCTTCTTATTCTGCCTTTTCAAAGCAGAACCACTGAGACTAAAACTATGGTACTGCCCAAGATGAAAGCAATATCTGAACCCCCCCTCCATTTCCAAGAGTCACTTCTAAGCAAATTCACTGATTGCTTCAAGGTTTAATTCCATTATATACGGATGTAATACCAGAAATGAACATTCAGTTAGTTTCATGTTACTAAAAAACCTCTTACTTACCAGGAATATGATGTATAGAGGTCTGTAGGCAGGTTTGAAAACGGATATCAAGTCTTTAATTAAAAAATATTGATAGAAATGCTGGAGAATTGTCAGTTCTACCCATTACATTACCTCTGAAAGAACTGTGATTTTGTGGAAGAGGGGAAAGCCAGAAATATATGGTCCCCATTTCCCACAGATGAGATGGAGTTTATACATATCAAATTGATGGAAAATCACAAATCTAAAGAAGTTAATGGTGTTTTGGAAAAAAAATCCTACCACATTTCTTCCATCTATATCCTCTTTCTGCTAAAAATTCTTTTAACAGCTGAATGGCACATGAATGCTTTGAGAAGGAGGAAATTGATTTTTGCTATACATATTTTGGTTTAGATCCAAAAGGAGATTTAATCACTGCACTGAACCTGTGCTGGCCCCATTTACTCTCAGATAATACACCCAGTGCCACTCACACATGCCTATTAATAAGCTCTGCAGCACTTGGGTACCTTAGTTCACATTACTAAGCAGTAAAACCATCTCTCAGTTTTTACTGTGATTACACACAATCATCAGAGAGCGTTTTGCCTCTTCCCAAATCCCCAGATTCTTCAGTGTTCTAGCCAAGGCACTGCACTTTCCCAAGAGCAGGAGCAGCTCCAGGGAAATCACCACCACACCACACACACCTCTGGCACAGAACTTGGCTCCACTAAGCACAAGGAGAATAACTATCCCCAAGGGCCATACCAGCAATAACTCTCTGCTCAGTGTTTTTTTCCAGGAGGCATCTGAGATCTAGAGCATCAATTTAAGAGACAAAACTCCAAAACACCTTCCTCAGACTGCCTGCAGTCCCACCTTACAGATATTCCACACTCCAGCTAATAAAGCCTCCTCTTCAGTTATCACACATAGTCCTAATGATGGGCTCTTATCCTGGTGGCTTTTTAGTGCTTCTCTAATGGTGATTGACAAGGATGCAAATGGAGCCTGCTGAGGGTCACAAGCAGGAACAGCTGGATGAGGGAAGGTGGCAATGCCAGCAACAGCAGGGAGGCAGGAGATGAGACAAGGATGACTAGGGATGGACAAAACTCAGAGCAACATTGCCTCTCCATCCCCTTGAAGAATTACAATAATCCTGTTATCACCTTGAGGAAGGTCTTCCAACCTTGCTGGAGCAGCAGCCCCCCAGAGAAGACAGATGTAGCTGTTCAGCATCAAAGTAGTATGTTTTAATGACCCAGCATCAGGCACTTTCCTAAGGAAGAGGAGCAATAAAGGAGTGCAAGATAGGAAACAAATCATCACAAATGCCCTAATGTGGCTGAGAACAAATGACAGTGGCATAAGTTCACCAATTATTGCCTTGCCAATTCTGTGCTCATTTGGACCCAGCACAAAAGGAACAGTTTGTTCAGGTGCCTCCTAATCCAGAAGATTGCTCAAGGAGCACAGGTCAGCATAAGCAAGGGGTCTCCTTCAAACACACCAGCCACACTGGGCTGCCAGTGTTTGTGTGTGCTGCTGGTGCAGTGCCTTTTGTTCATGGGTTGCTTTGCTGAATTCTTTGTGGGTGTGATGATGAATACATGAGGATTAACATCACCTTCTTGGGGCTTGACAGCAAGAATTGTAGTCCAAAAGCTTTGGGGGAAAAAAAAAGTCATGGCTAGTATTAGGAAAGGAAACTGAAGAGACTATCTAGTCCTTCCTCCTATGCCTAAGCTTGATTAAGTCTGATGTGAATTAGTGGGAGGTGGGATTAGTGGAACCTGGTTTAGTGAAAGATGTCCCTGCTTATGGTAGGGGGCTTGGAACTAGATGATCTTTGAGGTCCCTTCCAATCCCAACCATTCTATGATTCTATATAAAGGCATATTTATTTAATCTCTCTTTAGAAAGCCTGCTGAGGGAGTCAGTTGCCACAGTCACCTCTGCTAAATCTGTTCTGGTGGTTTACTTTTTTCATAATTATTTATTTTTTATACTCACTGCCCTAAATTTCCCTTATAAGCTTATTACTTTTGAACCCTGTCTTAACCAAGTCCCCTGGCCTTAGAGAACTCATTTTCTTCATATTTGCTGCCATTACAGCTCCCTTCAGTTGTTTCATTATCCAAAAAAGTGCCAATTCCTGCCTGGAATACCACTGCATTTTAAGGTACATTTGTTGGCAGGGTTCAAACCCCAGGAGATTTTCATTATTCAGTTCCAACTTCCTCTCTATTATCCTCAATGAGTTCCAATTATCAACTGTCCAGCTAGAAAAGAGTTTGTCAGGACAAAAGTACTGCAAATATTTAGTAATATATATCAGGGTTCAATAAAAATGAACCTAAAACCACACAGAGCTGGACAGAGAACTGTCTCCTTGATCTCTTCTTTTTCAGTCCCCTTGATCTCTTCTTTTTCACCACCTGCAGAATTCTCTAGGGCTGGAGATCCCTGCCTGCCTTGGGAGGATGAGCATGCTAGAAGCTTCCAAAGGCAAACTGCATACCTGGATTCTGAAACTACCATCAATATGGCAAGTTCCTCTTTTTGGGAGGTGAAATGTGAACCCTATGCCAGTAAAACCTCCATTATTTCAGTGAAAACCATCATGGGAATAACCACTACAATGAGAGTCCATGGATAGATACATTTATTTTTATGTAAGAAGATCTCACATTTACAAATGAGGTTCAATCCTATTTTGCTGGTGTGTTGCAGGGCAATAAAATCAGAGCAGAGTGGCAGTAAATTCTCTCAAATATATGCGTATTTATTTAGCTTTAAGTACCTTCATGGTTCCTGGTTTCATAACCTCCCTTAGCTGCTTATTCTAATGGATATAAAATTTTTCATCTTGTTTAAGCTAAATTTTTCTAACTGCTGTTTAAGCTCATTACTGCTTGCTCTATATTCAGTGCTAATGAGAAAATTTTTTATCCTGGTTGTCTCTCAAGCATCTTTTTGTCCATTAGTAAAATGTTAATGCCTCTTCTCTGCTGAAAAGCATCAATCCTTGACATTGCTGGGCCTTTTCCAGGTACTTTGTTTCTCTACTTTAAGTCTTTAATTTGTCTCTCTTTAAGCAGTGTGAGCAGTACTCCTTAATGGAAGCCAGTCAGTACCAGGGAGAAATATCTCCTCCCTGGGTTTATAAAAACTACTCCTCCAGGCAGCAGAGCAGAGTTCTTGTGTCTCATGTGACAGTGTTAACCTGCCTGTAGTTATTCACTGGGACAATGACATCCTGCCACAGTAGTTTGCCATCTGCTGACCAGAATGTGCTTAATATATGACTGTTTTTAATCATGGGTATTGACTGATTGTTGTTGCAGCTGAAGTTGAAAGAGCAGATTTTGTCCAACACTCAAGGACATAAATCAGACTGTCTTTTAATCACATGAATAAGGGTGAGCAGTGAAATACCTGGGGGTGAGAACCCAACCCCTGCATCCCTGCATGGTACCCAAGGGACCTTGTGGGGATGCACTGAGTGGCCTCAGGAGGGTCCTGAGGACCTGGCACAGGGCTGTTGGAAAAGATCTCTGAGACCACCGAGTCTGACCTTTGGTGGATCATCAGCTTTGGTGGATCATCACCAAGTGCCACATGCAGTCAATGCATGAACACCTCCAGGGATGGTGACTCCACCACTTCCCTTGGGCAGCCTCTTCCAACGCCTGGCAAACCTTTCTGTGAAGAAATCACCAGGAGGACACAGGGGGTGAGCATCTGGGGCAGAGCCAAGGGGCAGCTGAAGGAGCACACTTATGGCAGCTGGTACAGTGCATACCATCAAACCAAACAAATAGGAACCACAGCACGAAATGCCATTGCTAGAGCAGCCTGAGACTGGGAGAGCTTTGCTTTGTTTTGAGGAGGAGTGAGGTGGGATGAGAATACAGTGATTCCATACAGCAAATACATACTGTGGGCCACATTTCCATCTGGCATCATTTGGCTTTTGTCTTCAGATACTGAAGATTTTGGTCAGTGTAGATGCCTGTTTGTGCATGTACATATATTAGATTCACATTGGATGTCATAATCATGATGCTTAAGTGCTCCTTTTTATAATATCTCCATTTCAACAGAATTTGTCCCCTAGTCAGATTACTATCTTTACAGCAGTTGGTATTAAAAAGTAGCATTATGCTAAACTGTTAAAAGCTTCCATGGCACTGCACCCTCCTTATAAGCTGGCCCAGCCCCAGACTTTTGGCATGTTATCTCTGCATATAATTTTCAGCTCATCCTGCTTTGTCCTTTGGGAAAGGTCTGCTATTAGAACCAGAAAAGTAGCAGTGCAAGTTATTTATTTTCCATTCTTGGTAATGACTCGGATTTAGTTAATGGGTTGGAAAAAGTACATGAAATTAATGGAGCAAGGTGTTGTCTAACTGTAAAGCAGGGGATGCTGTTCCCAGCCCTGTGATTCCTCCCCAGGTAAAGGTCAGAGACTTGCTGACTTTGGGCACGTTCTGCTCTGTACTCTGTTTCCCAGCTGAAAAACAGCACCATAAATTCCATCACTTGTGGGGTCCGAATAGATTTGGAAAGGCAAAGAGAGCAACTGGGCATTTAGCATCTATTGCAAACTAACAGGTGTCTAATTCACATTTGTCCTTTAAAGAAATGCTCTCTTAATTACTATCATAGTGCTTGGTAATCCCGGGATAAAGCTTCTGTTTATTAAAGGATAAACCAGAATTATGAACCCCAGCTCTGTGAGCTGCTGGGCAACAAAGTGTATGTAGTTTTTGACTAGGACACTTCAGATAAGCTCCTATTTACAGCTCTGCTAATAACCTGCTACAGGGCACTGAACAAGCCACATTCCCTTCCCACTGCCATCTGGTAATGGCCTTGTGATGAAGTAACATCTGATATCAATATTGTGACATTAACCTCTCAGAGTTCTGTAGATAACAAGTGTTATTTAAAATTTAGCAGCCATTATGATTATTTATTTTCCTCAGCACAGAGGAATTTCACTGGTTTG
Source organism: Xenops minutus (assembly GCA_035221455.1). Classification (NCBI taxonomy): domain Eukaryota; kingdom Metazoa; phylum Chordata; class Aves; order Passeriformes; family Furnariidae; genus Xenops; species Xenops minutus. The sequence goes on from JAWWEE010000040.1 coordinate 73,166,186, forward strand.
GGGGTTATTTTATTGCCTTCTGGCTTTATTAATCCTTATTGTTTCCATTCAGATCTTCTAAAACTGAGAGTCCTGTGTATTACTTATTTTGGCAACAGCTAAATAGAGGGGGGAAAGTTGTACTTTAATAAGTATTAGCCCTTCTTAGACATTGGCACCTACCTATTCTGCTTATATTATGTGAATGCCAAGAAAAAGAAGACATTTTCTGTCAGGCTTAGCTGAGAAATAGTTTCTTGGAAGACATAGAGTGTCTTCTAGAATCAGTCCTGTGAAGCTGGTTTGAAGTAGATAAGCAAGGGTACCTGTAGAAACTAGTCTACCTGAAAGCAGAAAATAAAATGTTGTGGGTTTATTTCTCTTCCCCACAGTTTACTTTGTCACTGCTGGATGAACAGGAACAACAAAGGAGACCTTCTGAAGTGGTTGAGAAATGTGAGCATGTCCATAATTAGGATACAAGTTGTACAAATTCCCTTCCAGATTAGAAGATGGGGCAGAGACATAGCTACTAATCTGAAGTCAGAAAATGGTTTTTAACAGAACCTGCTACCAGGTTTTGAAGCATCCCTTTGACCAGTTATATTGACCAGTTATATTTCTGTGCTCCATGTGCTCTCAAAAGGCCATGGGATCCTGAACTGGAAGTGGGGCTGCTCTGCCCTTCATGCTTGCTCTGAGTTTTCCTCTCTTTTAAATTTCTAGATCATATTTCCACAAAGTTTGCTTTGAACTTCAAAGGCTTTTGACACATTTTGGAGTGATTGCTCTAGGTAAGTTCAACATACAGCTGCTTCAGAATGTGTCACAGTCCCAAAGAGCTGTTTCCCCAGTCTGTCCTCCCCTTCTTAACTTGTCATTGTTCTCAGAGATTTTCACTGGGACACTTAGGAGTGCCCACATTTGTGTTACCCCTTGTGGTTTCCTGACGCACCAGAAAACAGGGGTAGCAAAAAACGGGAAGCCCAAAGGAATTTTCATTTAGACAGAACTGTGAAAAAGAAAAATCTGTAATACCAAGGCACCCACAGACATTCATTTTGTGCGTGTTCTGCCCTGCTGTTCCAAGGGACTGTTTTCTAAGATCTTTCAAAGCATCAGGCTAAAAGAACGAGGTGCATTGGATGATGGATCATTTTGTACTAGTGTTGACATTACCTCATGAGAGAAATCACTGCTGAAACTGTTCACTGACATTTAGCAATGTCTAATAAGCAGGATTTAAAAAGAAGATGGTGTGAAACGCTGCTTGTGTTCTGTATGATAATTGCAAGTGGGCGTCTGATCTTTCTTCCTTGAAGTCAATGAGAAAGCTATGATTAACTTAACTTAGATCCAATACTATTTTTATTTACTTAATTGGCTTCTTCTAGATCACTTTTCATGAAGCATGCCCAGGAAGTGCATTTAGAAAGCACTCCAGCTCTTCAGAGACTGCTTTTCTGTTCCCCAGTGGCACTGATTTTGAGAGAAGACAGAAACAGATGAGGGAGCAGGCACTCAAAAGTTGTGGGAAAAGCTCGACAACATTCCCCCAAGGGTGACGGATTTTGGGAAGTTTTCCTTAAGGACACATCTTATCTAGACTCAAAGGGTATTGGAATTGGAGGTCTGGTCCACCTCCTGAGATCAACCATGCTCTGCTCTCCACACAGAGACAAGTTTAGTCTGTGTTTATCAGCAAAATGTCTTTTGTATGTCAAGGTTATTGCAGTACATGGAAGAAAAGTGACCCTGTCATACCTTCAGTCCCACCTGCTCTTTCCAAAATGCACCCCTGGAGCGCTGGCATGGCAGACAACATCTCAACTCCACTGTGTTTTCAGAGGTCATGAGTCTTCTTGACAGACTGCCAAGATGCTCTATCAGTGGCTGCAATGCTTTTCTTCAGACCTCACGCCACAAAGAGAAAACACCCAAAGCATCTGATGGGATCTGGAAAAGAGCAAGCACTGCCTGCAAATGGGAAAATGCAGGAATGGAAATAAATATTACTGTTGAACTGATTCAATTAGTTTGTTGGTGTTGGTGTAGATATCAGCTCTGTTAGCCATGACTGTGTAGATATCGATGCTTTGGAGGAACAGTGCTATAAAATGTTTTGAAGTCTGGGTGAAAACCACATCCCTGTTGAACGTAGCAGGGCTGGGATTTTCAACCCCACATTGGTGTTCACCTTCTAAGTTTAAAGCTGTGGGGCAACTGAGGGTCATTTCAGGCAATGCTGGGGTGGCAAAAAAGCCTGTAACAAAAATGAGTTTGAGGTGGACAGTGACAGGAGTCTCCTGTGTGAGAGGAACACTGTAAGCTGATCACGCCAAGTGTACTTACACTGCAAGTACATTTCCAGTAGGATCTCATTATTTTTCGAGGTACCCAATGCCCTTTCTTCCTATATATTTTACCATGCCTCCTTTCCACAGGTTGCTGGTTATTTTACCTCACAGAATTTTAAATCTCTGATGCTTTCTGTTTCCATTTTTCTCCACCTTACGTGACGTTGACAACTCTGTCAACAAAATAGTTCAGGAAGGGATGTACCCCTTGATTTAAAGAGGTTCCTATGGGCATAACCTGAGAGGGGAAAAATATGATAAAATATTCATGTGCCAGCTAAAATAGGTCTGGAAGAATGGTTCAAAAACCTAAAGGTGTTTTGTTAGGTTATGATTCAAGGAAAAAAAGTTGAATAAAGGGGAAAGGTATGTAAACTATCAGAGCTGCAATGTTGTGGGTCATATTTTGTGCTTAAAGCTGCCACCAGTGCTCTGAGGTGGCTCCTGTTTGGGTCTGGGAAGCCCAGGCAGAGTCTCACACCCAGATGTGGATCCACAGTCTGGGCTCAAGGAGGGGGCTACAAAGAGGAGCTCTTGGGCCACAGGCTGGAACTGCACCTTAGCCCTGCCTGGACAGAGTGTAGCAACGTGTTAGCCTTTTTTTCCAGATTTACTTTCAATAAGGCCCAAACTGGATCTATTTAACCATGTGTAGAACATCTGGTTAAGTAGCACATAAATTTGGGGGGGACTGTGTGCCACTCCCAAGTTTACTTTCTTCCTTTCTTTCCTTTCTTTCTGTCTTTCTCTCTTGTTTTTATTTCTTGGGGGTTTTGTTGTAGTTGTTATTTTTCATGAAAATACCAAGCTATTTGATGTTTTGCACTGGAAACAAAAAGCTGTTTGTTTGTCTACTACTGAGCTTTCTTAATTATTTAAGATATGAACTGCTCATTATTGAGCTTCCAGCTAACTGGTTTTTTTCCATCACATTGCACCACTGAAATGGTTACATAATATTAATAGATGCTTTACATAACATTTCTGAAATACTGGAATGGAGCAAATTTTATAGTTGCCACAAGAGGTTTCAGTAGTGCTAATAAATGATGATAATGGTGACCTGGAAAAATACACACTTCAGTAAAGTTTCTGATTCCCAGCTGGTTTAAAACATTGTGGTGGCACAGATTGTGTTTGTTATACACTTCAAGTAAGTTATCACTTATAAAAAGCTGTTCATCATCTCTATTTCTGACGTTACCTATAGATTTTATTGCTTTTTGAGATAAGCGATTTATGTGCTGATTTTATATTCATAGAGAGTTAACTGGAGTGTGTCAGGAAGCCCAAGACTGTCTTTTTAGATGACAAATATACTGATATTTGTAACTGATGATGTGTGAAGCTTGAGAGTTGACACCAAACTCACACCACCTGCATTTAGTCTTTTCATTGCAGTCATTTAGTCAGACTAAGTGAAAAAAGTATTGCAAACATCACTGCAAGTAAACTAAATAGAAACACGTGGATGTTGAATGGGTGCAATTGGAAATTTGAGATGCTTGATTATCATTTTGTCATCAGCTGTTTATGAGAAGGATCCTCAAACCACCTGTTACTGCAGATTTGCTTTGAGAGCTGAGTCACCAGTCAACTACCTCTGCTCAGAAAGAATGTGTCATTGTTTGCTGTTTCTTTTCACTAATTTGTGATTGCAAATTTGTGATTGCAAATTTGTAATTGCACTTTTTTTATTAACGACTCTCCCTAAGACAAAGGAATATTTCTGAATAATTGTCTAGCCTCCTGTTGAAGCTGCTGCTGTCCAGAATAGCTGATCTTCCTACATGAGCAACACAAAACAGCTTGTTGATCACATCAGTATAGATCATTACTTGCCAGAGCTCTTTTCCTAGAGTTACATTATTAGTATGAAATTCCATTAGCCCCATAGCAGCTATTTGTACATCTTGCCTCTTTTGGGCATGGTTAGTGAACCAGCTTTATTAAAAGCTGAAAGGCCCTCATTATATGCAGACTGAGATAGTTTTCTGCATTGGGTTTTCTACTCCTGAATGGACAGGCTCTCTGATGTGCTCTGGGTACTGTGTCATGCAGAGTTCTGCGTGTGCAGGTTACAAATCTCTGCTGCCAGTGGGCAGCTTGGCATTAGGGACCAAGTGATAGTAGAATGCTCTCCCATGTTTTCTTCCTGCTCCATTGTAAATGAAGAATTTTCACTGTTATTAAGCACAGATACGTCAGCAGGGAACTCCTTATTTGTAACATTTTCCTCATAACACAACCAATGTTATGTAGTCTGTGAGATCAAGTCTGGGTTTTCATTATTCACCCAGTTTGAGAATAATCTATGTGTCATTGTTTCTATAGGCCAAAACTGCACTCAACCACTCATAAATATACCCTTAGTATGTAAAATTACATGATACACATTGAAACATCAGCAGAGATTGAATACTCTTAGCTGCATTGAAATTCCAGTGAATTCTGATCATGAACTTAAATCTGTCACCAATACAATTTACCAAAAAAAGGATTTTCTTGAGACCTCAGGGTTTGCCATTTTTGCATTGTAATGAAGAATTTTGGAAGCAAGAAAGAAAAGAAAGAGAAAGAAGGAAGGGAGGAAGGGAGGGAGGGAGAAAGAAAGAAAAGAAAGAGAAAGAAGGAAGGGAGGAAGGGAGGGAGGGAGAAAGAAATCCTCACACAGCAGGCTGCTGGCACTGAGGCTCCTGAGAAATAATTTAATAACTGTTTCACATCACTCAGACCAGCGGCTTGAACTTCAAACTCCCACATTGCAGCAATGATGTGCAGAAAGCAATAACCAGTTAGTACCAGGATCCTGCATGGATGTGGGAGAGAAAAGTTACTCTCTTGATACTCCAGACATTGGGTTTGTGTCCTCTGTGGGCTGTCCTGGGCAGAGTAGCTCAGCTCTGCTCTTCCCTAGCCAGTCCCACCACAACTTGTCTTTGACCCTTCTGTGCATCTGGGCCACCACTTTCTCCACAGTGTCTCTGCCAAGAGAGGGTGCACAAGGGCTGGGGGATGAGCCTTGCTGCCCCTTCTCTCCCATTCTTCATAGCTGCTCTTCCTCCTCTGAGCAGGAGGGGGATGCTGTGGGGGACCAGAGGGCTCAGGGGGCTCAGAGAATCCTGTGCTGGTGATGGGGCACCAAGAGCCATCTGGCCTTCTGTTCTGCAGAGAAGGCAGATCTGGGAGTGGAAGGAAATAAAGGATGGCAGTGGGGGTAGAGATGTGCCCTGTTGTCTAGAGATTCAACACTATACTTAGTGATGTGATGCTGCTTGGCATTAGTCTCTTTAAAAAATTACCCCTATGATGATATACCTTGAAAATGGCCTAGTATTGATATCACTGGTGTTATCGAAGTGGCAGAGGACTTAAATGCTTGTCCATCCCATTTTTGTGGTAAATTTTGTTCTATTCTTATTTTGCTGGCAGGAGTGTCATCGATTTTGTTTAGCATATAATTGACATTCAGTCTGTGGAGCTGCACATAAGGGAGAAGCTTAGCATCTTGCTTTCCTCCAGCCATTCAGAGAATACTTGATTTTATATAAAGGTCTTGGGCTGATTTGCCCTGGTTTGCAAAACACTGGATCCCTTGATCTTTGGGTCCTGTTACTGTGGACTTCAGTGGCAGCAGCAGTTTGCTGGGTTAGGTTTTCCCCTTGTGTGCCTGGAAAGCAGAGTCCACTGCATGGATATTGCAAGCTGCTCTTCCACATTAAATACCCCACCTTGGCTAGCAGAGCTGATGCTTGCTGGGTATTGCTGGAAACTCAGTCTGGCAACAAGCTGCATGGTGCCAACATAGTTTAGGCATCGTGGGAAGGAGCAGTGCATCTTCTCACCTGGGCATGGAAAGCAGCCCTTTCTCCCAGGGAAAGCTGCTTGGTTTAGGGATGCCAGTTCCTCCTGGGAATCAGGCACTGTGCTGCTTTGATGAGAAGGGACAGTCTCAGGGCAAGGTAGGAAGGCAGCAGGTCCCAGGAAGTTTGATATAAAGCAGGGTCTGAGGGGGTGGGAGTTACAAGCCAGACAAAAAGTCATTTAAGAGCTAACAACGAAGGTGGGGGCATTCATGGGATCTGCATGGTTTGCATCCCTACCCACTGCTGCTATGGCAGCTTGTCCCAATAAATTTCCTTCTTGTAGCATAGGAAACTTTGTTTATTTTGTCCAAATTCAGCTTAAACAAGCTCATGTTAAATTGTACATCTACTTGATAAATGCATGTTGTGACGACTCTTATTTTACATTTGTTGTTCCTCTGTGTATTTGAGTAGGTTATATAATTTACTAGTGAGGTATTTAAAATACATTTTGTAACACTTCTTTGTCAGGTATTGTCTGAGCCAGCTGCTAAATTCTTATTTTACATCTCTGTTGACTTAATCTTTTCTTCAGGGAAGAAATTACTGTACCTAATGATAGACAATTACTGTGACATGCCCCTTTGCATGAGAATCTCGACTGTGTTCTCTTTCTCTGTGCCACATATTTTCCTAGGTTTTTGATTCTGAATTTCCTCGCCTTGTGTCTGCTCCCTGCTTTGTATTACTTGGCTGTCCAAGTGTTCTTATTTGACTGCTTTGTCTTCCCTGCCTGCAGATAAATGTGTTCCCTTCATTCATGTGCTCTCTTGTGTCCTGCTTCTGAGGAGTTGCCTGCTGCCTTTATTGCTCTTACTCTCATCTTTAATTTTTATTTCCCTAACTCAACCATTAAGTGACTTATCTGGGGGAACATTTGTGTGAAGTAACATTGAAGCTCATATTCATCTGAATACTGTTACAGATTTGATAAAAGTTAATTACTCTTATCTACTCTATTCACACTTTCACATGTTCAAAAGGCTTTGGCTATTTATATAGTGATGCCTATTTATTCAGAAAAAGGGGTTTTTTCAGTTTTTAGGACTAATATCTAATTTTAAATGAGTGTATGTAGAAAACTATGACTTTGCTGACATCTAATTTCCTCTGCATGGAAACTTGCTGACCCAAATGACTCATCAGCCTGCTGGCTCTATTCATATCTACTGTCTTCAGGCAAAATTTCCAAGCTCAGTTAGGAGTCCAGTTTCCCATTCATTTTCATTTGGGACAGTGAGGGGGGGGATGTCAAAGGCCTTTGATATGTAGACATTTTTCAAGCCCTCAGTTTCTAGCTGGCTGGTATTTTTCAGTTTTTCCTAGCTGTCTGGTATTTTTTCAATTTTTATTTTTCAAAGTAATTTTTCAACATCTGTTAGGATTGGGGAGTGAAAGGGTTTGAAAAACAAAGCTGTGTTTCCATACAGGTTTGTGCACTATCACAGTTTGGAGATGCTGGGGTTGAGGGCTTCTCTGGCTCCTTCTGCTCCTCCCTCCTCTTTTGCTTCTTATTTCCCCCTGTGACTACTTTATACTTGGACTACTCTTTGACCAGTTTCCTGAACTCTGAAAGTTTCAATCCTTTGAGAGTGGTTCTCTGAGTCACATGGATAAAGGTTTGTACCTTACCCCTACTCTGCCTTCCAAACCTGATTTCCCATAACCTTAAGCCTTAATGGAAATGCTCTAGGACAAATATTAGTAATTTATTTAACATAGCATTTCCTGGTGCTGTTCTTGCCAACACAGGCAGCATAAAGACTACTAGACAATGTGGTGAGCTGGCACTGGGGAACCTCACTCTCCTGTCTCACTCTGTGGTGCATCCTTGCCCTCTTTATCTTTGTTTCTTCTCTTTCCCTTAGTCTGGTTTATCTCTTAAGACAATGAACTTTTCCCTTTTCTTTCTCTTTTTTCTTTTTTTCTTTTTTTTTTATATGCCTAAGGTTCTTTTATGCTTCAGCTTCAGAGTGCCTACATTGGTTATAGTCACAGATGGAGCCCCCAGGTATAGTTGTAATACAAATCTTCAAGAACAGTAATCTGGTTCCAGCTGATTTGAATGTCTATTGCTTCCAAAGTAGAGGATAATCCCCAGAAATAACTAGGCAAGCACTGCATATAATGCCTCCAGTTCATGGAGTTTTTTAATCTGGTTTATTTTTCTTCTTCCCTTTCCCCCACTCTTCCCCTACCTTTGGGACTCTTATGAGGGAAAATTTTCTGTTCATCCTCCCATTTCACAGTCTATTCAACTCCATACTCCAGCCAGGTGAGGTCTGAGGAGGGTATTTTCAAAAGCTCACCTCCTAAATTCCTGTTAGAGTCAACATCAGATCAGAGTTGAGCTTTAATTGCTTTGAATAGCCCCCAGAGAGGATCTTATTATGATGGAGGAAGCCAGGAGAGTTTGCCTCCCTAAGCTAGAGGCAGCTTTGGGAAATAACTTTTTAAGATTAAAGAACTGTGTTTTCTTCAAAGTCTGTAAAGATATTTTGTTGTCACTTCTATTAACGAGCAATCCCTAACCTGGAAAAATGATTAAAGAAACAAGGCAAAGTTGAAATTAGTTTTCACTCTCCCTCAGTAAGACTTACAAGTCTTTTCTTCCTTCTTGCATTACCTCCCTGTGCACATTAGATCAGGGTGAGAGCTTTTGCTTGCCCTGGCTTTACTACTATATAGGTGAGATTTTTAAGTGCCTTGTTCACCTGTGTTCCTCTAAACCCTCCAGAGAGACTGATACAGCACTCTAAAGATAATAGAAAACCTCTGACTCCTTCACTGAGCTTCTGCTGAGGCTTTCTTTAAATGAGATCAAGAGTGAGGGATTTCATAAACCTGCAGTGCCTCCTCCTTCAGTGTCAACAAGGTAACACTGCCCAGTGCTGTGCAGTTCTCTGCAAGCCTTTTGCTTTACACAGTTACTCTTTTTTTCTGGGAAAAAGAAATGAAAGAGGCAAAATTTAGGTTAGATATACAGAGGAAATTCTTTACTGTTGAGGCACCAGCACAAGTTGCCCAGAGAAGCTGTGGCTGCCCCATCCCTGGGAGTGTTCAAGGCCAGGTTGGATGGAGCTCTGAGCAAGCTGGTGTAGTGGAAGGTGTCCCTGCCCAAGGCAGGGGGGTGGGACAAGATGATTTTAAGGCTTCTTCCAGCCTATTCTGTGATTCTACAATTCCTTAGGAAACATTTGCCTTATGCAGCACCAGTTGAATACATTCACAGAAAATTCCTTGCTGAAATCCCTGGAGCACGAGGCAGAGAAGTTTGGGGCTGGTGGCAGCAGGTTTCCTTGGCAGGGCTCAGCCCAGGCTGACAGTCCTGCTCTGATGGCAGGGGAGTTTGCTGCACCATGACATCTTTATGTCTCATGTAGGGTACCTGTGGCAGGGCAGTGTCACTCCCCTGAGGAGGCTGTGGCAGTGGGGGTTTTCAACATGTGTCACCCCCAACGCAGCATTAGGCTCAGTTTATCTTTCCTTCTCATTAGCTGGGTCTATCCAATGCTCAGTGAACCTTGGCCTCACATGAATCAGCAGTGCAGCTGGAGCCCTAAGGGAGGACAGTTATGTAAGTAAATACTCTTAAAATCTGTCTTAGAAGATAAACAGAAATTGGAAGCAGCATCCTCAGTGAGTTTTTCAAATAAAACTGTCTGCAAGACCTTTCTAACTGCACTGGCTCTTTCTCTAACAGTGTTTCACAGCTGTTTTAATTCTTCTTGCCCTTCTACTCCATTTACATGTTTCCATTTGAAACTATAAAATGGGAAGAAAGCTCTGCCTACAAATTTTAATTTATGTTTCTGTCCTGCTTTATAAGAGCAGATCTGAGAGTTTAGTGATGGGCTTGGCAGTGCTAAATTAGCAGTGGGACTCAATGATCCTAGAGGTCTCCTCCAACCCAAATGATTCTACAACACTGAACTCTGCACTGAAGTAGGATAGAACACTAGAATGTTGTATGATCAAAATGACAGCACACTGAGAGTAAAAAAGCATGAAAAATGGAGGTTTTGCTTTGTCTATGGAGCCTGAACAAAGCCCACTCTCTTCCTCAAGTTGAAATTGTATTATTTTCTTCGTAAAAGAAAAAGAATAATTTTAAAAAAAACAATGGGTTCAGTTAGCTAAAATATTTTTTACCTCCTGGTATTTTTGTTTAATTATCTTCACCAAGTTCCTTCAAAGCCTAAAATTAGGCAAATTGTCAAGAAGTCTGAAAACAGAAACACTTAATTTTTTCCTCCTTTTTCTCCTCTACCCATGCCCATTCCTCCAAACGAAAGTCCTTCTTGGCTCAAGGTGTCTGTGACATCAGCTGTACCTACAGCTGAAGCAATTCTGCCAAATATCTTGCAGACTTTTCCCCAGGACTGTGGGGCATCACAAATGGTGCCTGTGTTATCAATATGGAAGAAATCCAAAAAGGGAATTTTTAAACCTGGGAATTGTTCTCCCCTCTCTGTCACAAGGTCTCCCCAGCAGGTTTACCACTGTCTCCTTTGAGGCAGAAACACATCTGAGGTGGAAGCTGCCCTCTTTAGGGGCTGGGGCATTGATTTGACTCCTCACTATGCTGATGTGAACAGTGACTTGTTCTCTGGCTGACTCATCTTTATCTGGTCCCTTCCTTGTCCATGTGGTGTGGCCCAGATGCCAATGGATTCACCTTTCCCAGATGCCAATGGATTCACCTTTCCCAGATGCCAATGGATTCACCTTTCCCAGTTGCCAATGGATTCACCTTTCCCAGTTGCCAATGGATTCACCTTTCCCAGATGCCAATGGATTCACCTTTCCCAGGTGCCAATGGATTCACCTTTCCCAGTTGCCAATGGATTCACCTTTCCCAGGTGCCAATGGATTCACCTTTCCATATGCAGTCTATACCTTAAAACTACAGAAGTTTATCAGACCTTCGAGCCCTGTTTCTAGAACCTGATTTTCAGCTCAATCACCTTATTCCCTGTGCCCTTCTCCACTCTGTTTCAGCTTTCCACCAAGCCTGCCTGCTCCTCCAGCTCCAAATTTTTGGGGGCAAGAGTCACCTGGAGTATAAACAGCAGCACATGCTCCTTGAATGCCCCCATTAGCCAGCCTGCCAGTCCCCTGTCTGGGGGGAACCCCTCCCCATGGAGGTGTGTTTGCCTGTACAAAACCAAACCCAAACCTCCCTGCACCTTTCATATTTTCCTCTTTTCTTCCTCCAGAGGAGATACCCCTGCTACAGCTTCTGAAAATCTGCTGTGGGAGTCCTTTCTGGCACACTGGGGTAAGCCCTGCTTTCAAGATCACCCTAAAATTGTAGGTGGAAGGTCTTTCCATATCACCTTCTAGGTTTCTTTGCTCTCTCTCAGGCTGGAGAGGGAGATGGGCCACCTGATTGCAAAGAGCATTTTGAGCAATTTTAAACACAGCAGCATTTGGCTTTTGAAGAACTTAGCGCTCCTTGGACTGCATTATTGCCAGAAAACTGAATAAATGTCCCCTGCAGTTTGATTAATGGCCCTTTTAATTTCACAGCACCGTTGAGGTGAACATTAATCTGCAGCTCTTTAGTGTTTTCTCCTGAATATTGTTGAGTTAACCATTTCAGTTGGGTCTGATCAGAGGCTCCTTTCTCTTTCCTGATGGTCCCTGATAGCTTTTTTGAGTTCTTCTTGCCTAGTAGTTAGTTTGTGGTGCAAGGGCTTGTAGTACTCTCTCTTGTAGTCTTTTGCAGGTTTGTTTGAAATTTTCTGGTGTTTTTATTGTGAGGCCTTGGTACATGTAACTTAGGACACTCTCGGTGTATTTAATAAAAGAAGAAATGCCTCTCTCCCAGTATATTTCAGAAAACATTCTACAAGCTTTTGTTTCTGCAGAGTTTACTGACACAAAGAATTCATGAAAGC